>LR738714.1:175051794-175190950 GCA_902687465.1 Secale cereale | reverse complement strand
ATATGACCAGTCTTATTCCCCCCCCCCCTCGAGGTGCATGCTCTAACTTGGCAGGGTTGGGTTGCTCATATCGTGCATATGGTATCTTGCATTGCTATATCATTTGCTTAGTTTAGACACGATTTGTGTGAATGCCACCTGTTTAGTGTCTAATTACCATATATGTGAATTATGCAATGCCATTCGTTTGAAAGACATTATATATGTGAATTATGCAATGTTATCTTGTTGCAAGGCATTATATATGTGAATTATGCAATGCCATGCTGTTTAGCCAAGCGTCATATATGTGAATTATATCATGCTGTCCTTTTTTTGTATTTCTCGTTGCTTTTGTCGACAATGTTTGTATATTCAACTACTCTTCCTGTGCATCAGCCATTTGAATTGGTGATGGAGAAATCTGGAGTGAAAACAAGGTCTTCAAAGCAGCCAATGCTACCTGGTGAACCAGATATCTTGTTGGTTACAGATAGCTCTTCCGAGGAGGATTCAGAGGTAGATGACCAGTCCTATTATCCCCCTAAGGTGTATGCTCAAACTTGGCAGGGTTATATTACTCATATCATGCATATGTTGTATTGCAATGCTTAGTTTTTACATCATATACACGATATTGAATGCCATCTCCTTAGTTGACACATCATATATGCGATTGCCCTCTTCTCACTTCGTTAGTTTATAAATCATATATTTGAATTGTATCATGCCATGATGTTTACATAGACAGCATGTATCTGAATTATGGCATGCCAACCCATTTTCTAAAGACATAATATAGTTATGTCATCTCATCCTGTTCACATAGTCATCGTATTTTGAATTATGTCATTCTATCCATGAATTATATCATGCCATCATGTTTCCATCGAAGGCATGTTTATGATTTATGGCATGCCAACCACTTTAATAGACACATCGTATAGTTATATCATGTCATCCTGTTTACATAGTCATCTTATTTTGAAGTATGTCATTCTATCCTATTTAGTTAGCCATCATACACGTGAAATTGTGTCATGCGAACCTGTTTAATTAGCCATCATATATGTGAAATTATGTCTTGCTATTCTGTTTGGTTAGACAACATAAATGTGAATTATTTCATGCCCTGTTTTCTTCCCTACTATCCATTGCAGCTGTCTATCTTACAATGTCTGAACATTCAATTACTTTTCTTGTTTATCAACAATTTCAATTGGAGGGGGTGATGGTAGTATATGTGGGAGTAAAAACATAGTCGTCAGAAAAGATCGTGCTACCTGTCGATGGAGATAGAACCACGGTTGTACTTGCCCAAGAACCAGCCCCACCACACACAACGCAGACTCACGCAGATTGTACCCCTACGCAATTGGACAGAGAACCAGCTACACCCCTTCTAACCCCAACCCCAGCAGGTAGTAACCCAGTTCCTGTTGACATAGCACCGCCTCCACCACAAAGCACCCAAACACGAGCAGTTAGTAAGGCAACTGCAGTGCCCAAAGCACGAGGACCACCACTCCGAACCCCAAGTCAATGCTTAACGCAGAAGAAGACTTGTTCTCAGGTCAGGTTCTGTAGCTATGGTTCATACTACTTTGCTCTTGCATCACTGTATTTACTCATACCAACTAATTTCAAATTTGAAGGATGCAATTGAAACTCCAATGGCGCAACAGGTATGTTTTAAACCTGTTTCTTTAACGTGTTTGCTGTTGTAACTTGCTCTATGTTGATTTCAGTTTCAATTGAATAAACATTTATATTCTCATGCCATGCACCTTACAAGTGTTTTTATTGCTGTGTAGTTTCCCACACCTATATTCTGTCTAAGCTGCTTTGTCTTAAATAGATATGATTCGAACTTATCTATCTTGATTTGGCAACACAAACTAGAATGATATAGACCATACAGTGACCATACTACATTGATATATGTTTGTTTCATGTTGTTATCCTGTCCACCTTACTACTAAACTGGTTTACCAAAATGAGTTTCATATAATACATTGTAAACCAGTGATGTGTTTGTTTGTTTCTCTTTTAGAATGCTGATAAAATATTGGAGAAGAGTACCCCGTTATGTAATGGTATAGGAAGTAATGCATATAAGGTTCAAGATAGTGAGACATCCCTGTTGGTCTCCAAGAAAGCTGATAAAAACTATATTGAAGACACTGAGACAACCCCAAAGTCATGTCTTGATGTAGTGTTTGAGTTACTGGCTACTACTGCTGGCACTAGCTCTTCGAACTCCCTGCCTGAATCAGTTCGGCTTCTTAAGTCTCAACTTCAAGTTTAAAGACATCGATCAGATGTTATGCGATAGGTAGCCGAAGGACTCAGGAAGTCCCTGCAGAATTCAGATGCATACTTTCTGGTGCAACAACAAGTGCTGGAGGATTTAAGCGCCAAACAAGAGAAAGTTAATAAGCTTGCTAAGAATCTTGCCAGCATTATGGGTACCCATTATATTGTTTCTTGAGCTCTTCTGAAGTGGTTTCAGTTCTGGACTTGTTTTGCTGTGGAGTTTATATGCTGCTTTTTTTCCTATATTTGCACTGGTGGAGAACTTTGATGCCCAATGGATGTAATATGTGTAATAGCCGTGATAGCCTAGCGTAAGTTGCTTGCCTACTTATTTCCTTATTGTCTTGTTTATTTGTTTTCTTGTAGTCAGTGTAGTTCTTTTCCGTGATTTGCTAGTGGCCGCAATAGCCTATTTTTTAAACTAGGCCACATTAACTATGGGCTACATATTTACTGTAGTTAACATGGGCCTCTTATGGGCCATAGAAACAATGGGCCTTCTAAGGGCCGTAGAAACAATGGGCCTTATACGGGCCGTAGACACAATGGGCCTTCTACGGGCCGCATGATCGGTTGGACAAACATGAGCCAATAACAGACCACATTATGGCCGTAAATGGGCTAGAGTTGAAATAGTCCGTTCGTGGGCCGACCATAACGGACCGACCATAACGACCCGTCGTTAAGAGGCCCTATTTGATGACGCTATGAAAACGGCCCAACGTATTAACAGGCCACAAACGTGCCGACTGTAACCACGGGCTGAATTTTGCCCACAAGCAGAAAATGATAGTAACAGGCCGAAAGTAAACGAATGCTGGAAATGAGCCCAAGAATAAATGGGCCCTGAGTAGGCCGAAAAATAACATGGGCTGGAAACGGCCCGAGGCAATAATGGTCCGTTGATGGGTATAAAGTAAACACTGTTCAATACGGGCCAGTTTTACCACGGGCTGTTAGTGGGCCGAGGGTTACTAATGACCTGATATGGGCCGAAAGACGTCATGGGCCATACATGGGCCGGAAGTTAAAACAGACTGGAATTATATTGGACGCCCTAGATGACGCTACTGGGCCTAATTCGGATAGTTCGTAAACGGGCCCTGGGTTAGCGGGTTGTAAATGGGCTATATGCGAACAGGCCATTAACAAGCTTGCCGTGGGCCGGCCCGTCACCTTTTGACCAAGTCAAACGGGCCGGCCTTATCAGAGAAATTGGCCTCTCTTGGGCACTGTTCATTACGGGCCAGTTTTACCATGGGCTGTTAATGGACCGAGGGTTACTAAGGGCCTCATATGGGCCGAAAGATGTCATGGGTCATACAAGGGACGGAAGTTAAATTGGGCTGGAATTATGTTGGACGGCCCAGATGATGCTACTGGGCCTAATTCGGATAGGCCGTAAATGGGCCCTGGGTTAGCGGGCTGTAAATGGGCTATATGCGAACAGGTCGTTAACAGGCTTGCCGTGGGCCGGCCCGCCACCTTTTGACCAAGTCAAAAGGGCTGGCCTGTTCACAGGAATGAGCATCTGTTGGGCCGTGCCACGTGTCAACGTATCATATGCGCTATGGGTCCAATGAGTGGATGACATCTGATCCAACGGCGAGCCGACCCGTGTTCACTCCAGCAAGTGATAATTTTACACGTGGAAAATCCCCATTGGTCGGGGCTGTTAACGGGTTATCGGATCTAAAACCGGACCCGATAGCTTAACGGCGTTCCGTTGTGGTGGATGCCACGTGTCGGTCACCCTTGATGAAAGCACTTCTGTGACGCGCGATTTATCGTCATGGAAGTGGACACTTCCGTGATGATAATTTTGGTAATGTCATGGAACACTTCTACGACAGCATAGGTATGACTATCTTGATTATGTCATAAAATCGTCATGGATGTACATGCATGACAGAAAACGTGACCTACTGTGACAAACACGTATCACCATAGAAGTGTATTTTTTTTGTAGTGAGTGCCAGTTTCCCCTTTGGTGCTAAAGGAGCAGGTGCAAACGAAGAGTCCCGAGGCGTCAGGCAAAGGTTTCCATATCGTTGTAATGAGACCAAGGCCAGCAGGACGGCAGGACGGAGGTCATCGCGGAGCCCACGGCGGCGTCACCACCAGAGCCTTTGGTAGGCGAAGACCACCTTTTGTCAGGATAGCTTGTACTAGTTGTCCCCCTTCAAATTGGGCCGTTGTGGGACTCCTTCCCACTACATATTTTGCAAGAGGACCCGAGCCACTATAAATAGGACTAGCCACCACCTTAGAAAGGGGTCAGATCATCGATACCACTTCACACCCACAAGCTCGGCCGAGCTCAAGAACACCTCTCCTCAGGAGGCATTTCATCCATGTACTAGTTCTTCACCAGCCTACAAGGCAATCCACCAAACCACACTAGATTAGGGTATTACACCACAACGGTGGCCCGAACCAGTATAAATCGTGTGTCCCTTGTTCTTCAGATCTGACGAGCTAGGCCTAGTGTCATCGAGTAGGCAAGCTAGGGCGGAAGGAGAAATCTTCATGCGCACCCCAGAGTTCGAACCTTAAGGGTTTCGCCAGAACCCTAGATCCGACATTTGGCTCACCAGGTAGGGGTGTGCCGAAGTTTCCTCCCCATCCGTCTCGCTCTCCGCTCACCAAGTTCCCATGGCGGGCGTCCCTCCTCCGACGGGCTTGGTGGTCGCGCGCGGTGATGCTCTGGGCCACCGGGCTTTCAGCCCTGCCTTACGGCGGGTGCAGTGGCCACCCAGGTTCGGGCCGAATATGCCACCCCGCTACAATGGGGTAGCATACCCGTTCGTCTTCCTCCAGGTCTAGGAACAGGCGATCTCGGCGGGCGGCGGAGACAACAAGGTCATGGCCACCTGGCTCCCCATGGCACTCAACAACGTGCCGCGCGCCTGGTTTTTCAGCTTGCCAAAATCGTTCGTGGCATCCTGGGAAGAGCTGCGCGACCTCATCGTTGCACACTTCGGGGCATCGGTGCCCCACGCTGTCGCGGCCCTCCTCGGCGGCTCCCAAGCGCCACCCTCAGGCCGTCACATCAAGCATATCTTTCGGTAGACGGACGTCGCCTCCATACGCCAGGGGGCTCCTCCTGGAAGAGTGGCGCCCAAGGCCGACCTCGCCTTCGACTCGGGAGACCACCCTGCCTCCACCGCGGGCTCGGGCGCTCTCCCGATGTTGTGCACCCCCACCATCTGCAACGTGGCAGTCACCAAGACCCTCATCGATGGTGGGGCTGGCCTCAACATGCTCTCAGTGGAAGCTTTCAGCTTGCTCCAAGTGCCACTCGAGCGGCTACACCCCACCAAACCCTTCTCTAGAGTCAGGAGCGGTTCCACTAGCCCTCTGGGGCAGATCCGCCTCCCGGTCACCTTCGACACCCGAAACAACTACCACACCGACCTGATTGACTTCGACATCGCCCGAATCGGTCTCCCATACAATGCCATCCTCGGGTACCCTGCGCTGGCTCAGTTCATGGCCGCGACCCATCCGGCCTATAACCTCATGAAGATGCCAGGAAGCAGCGGAGTCCTTATCGTGGCGGGGGACACAAAAGAATCTCTGGCGGCCCTCACGCGCGCCTTCCGGACCGCTGCGGCAGCGCGCCCTGCCGGGGAAGCCGCCCCTGGGACCGAGGGGGATGCCCCTGCCAAGAAGAAGCAACTTTTCTCCCAAGACCAAGCCGAGATAAAGCAGGTGTCGATGGATGAAGACGAGCCATCAGGTGTTGCCTTCACCATAGGTGTTGGCCTTCCCCCAGCTCAAGAAGAGGCGCTGGTTGGATTCCTCCGCGCGAAAAGGGACGTGTTCGTTTGGGAACCCAAGGATCTGGTGGGAGTCCCGAGAGAGGTGATCGAGCATCACCTAAACGTGTGCCCTAATATGTGCCCCATGAAGCAGAAGGCCAGGCGCCAATCCACGGAGAAGCAGTCCTTCATCATGCAGGAGACTCGTAAGCTGGAGGCGGCGGGTGTCATCCGCGAGGTCCGGTACCCGGAGTGGCTGGCAAACCCTGTCGTCGTACCCAATAAGGTACGGAGAGAGCGCATGTGTGTCGACTTCACAACCTCAACAAAGCCTAGCCCCAAGATCCATTTCCTGTGCCGCGCATCGATCAAATCGTCGACTCCACTGCCGAGTGCGACTTGTTGTGTTTCCTGGATGCCTTCTCAGGTTACCACTAGATCAAGATGGTGCTACAAGACATCGAGAAGACTGCCTTCCTCGGCATGTGCGGAGTGTACTGCTACACCTGGATGCCATTTGGGTTGTGGAATGCAGGAGCAACCTTTCAGCGGTTAATGCACATCGCACTGGGAAAACAGCTCGGGAGAAACGCTCAGGCGTACGTAAATGACATCGTGGTAAAATATTAGGAGGCCTTGAGCCTTATCACAGATTTAGAAGAGACCTTCGCCAACCTACGCAAGGTAGACCTACGGCACAACCCGGAGAAGTGCGTGTTCAGCGTCCCGTCAGGCAAGCTCTTGGGCTTCCTCGTGTCGCATCGAGGAATCAAGGCAAACCCCGAGAAGGTCAAGGCCATAGAAAAGATGAGTCCGCCCAAGAACCTGAAGGAGATGCAGAAGCTAGCCGGTTATGTAACGTCGTTGGGGCATTTCATCTCCAAGCTAGGGGAGACAGCCCTCCCCTTCTTCAAGCTGATGAAAAGGAAGGGCCCATTTGAATGGACCCATGAGGCTGATGTGGCGTTCGAAGACCTCAAGAGATACCACACCAGCCCACCAGTGATGGTGGCACCCAAGCCTGAGGAACCACTGGTGCTTTACCTGGCCGCGACACCGCACTCAGCTAGTGCAGCACTAGTGGTTGTACGAGAGGGGCGCCAAGACAAGACCTTGCTACGCAAGGGATGCACTCCTGAGGCCCTGGCCGGGCCAGGAGATGACCGCATCCTGCAAGATGACTACCCCGAGGCCGCAGCTACCCCAACTGGCGACCAAGACTCCGGAGCACCTTCACCCAGTCAGGCCACACGACCATTGGCGAGTTCGTACCTTATCCCCGTCGAGCACCCGGTATACTTCGTCAGCATGATGTTTCGTGATGCCCGAGCATGCTACCACATGCCGCAAAAGCTCCTGCTTGCGTTCCTCGTCGCTTCACAAAAGTTGCGCCACGACTTCCAAGGCCACCCCATCAAGGTCGTCTCAGCTTACCCTGTGGAAAGGGTACTTACGAGCCCAACCACTGTACGAAGGGTCGCGGAATGGAATATGCAGCTGCAGGCATTTCAGCTAGAGTTCAGCACCACGAGGGTTGTCAAGGGGGCCGCGCTTGCTGACTTCGTGGCAGAATGGAACGACGCCCCAGGGCCCGAAGCGAGCTCGAACAAGTCCCTCTTACCGGGGAGCGAAGCACCGGATGGCTTGGTCGTGTACTTTGATGGCGCGTTCGCCCGCAAGGGCGCTGGGGCAGGGGCTGTGCTCATCTTGCCCACTCAAGACAAGCCCTACTATGTTGTACGACTCTGCTTTCAGCCTGGGATAAGGTCTCCAACAACATCGCGGAAAACGAGGGCCTCATCGCCGTCCTCAAGGCGGCGATAGCCCTGGGGGTGAAGCGCCTCATCATCATGGGTGACTCCAAGCTCCTCGTCAACTTCTCCAACAAGGTGTACAAGCCAAGGGACAAGCAAATGGAGGCACACGTGCCTCGCGGCACTAATAAGGAGGCCGACGACATCACCAAGAGAGCATCCAGGCGCCTGCCCCAGGCGCCTGGCGTCTTCGAGGAAAGGCTCCTCGAGCCTTTCGGTGTCACCCCCGCGGGAAGGACCGGCGAAGCCTCAGGAATAACTTCCCCAGCCACCGACCTCGGGCGACCCCGCCTGCGGCCCGGCCTCGAGAGCTCACTTGCTCCTGGCGCTCAAGCCTCAGGAGGGATGCTGGACCGAGGAATTCAAGTCATACCTAGTGCGAGGAGTGTTGCCGAAAAAGGAGGAAGACGCCGAGCGCGTGGCCTGACAGGCTATGGCATACTGCATTCCAAGACGGTGAGCTTTACAGGAGACGATCAAATGACGTTTCTTTACTATGCATCTCCAGGGAGCAAGAAGACGAGCTGTTAGCCGACATCCACGCCGGGGACTGCGGGCATCACTCATCATTGCGCACCTTGGTCGGCAAGGCATTCTGTAGTGGTTTTTACTGACCCATGGCACTTAATATGCCGCCGAACTGGTAAGGTCTTGCGAGGCTTGCCAGTTACACGCCAAGCAGATCCACCAACCAGCTCGGGGCCTACAAACCATCCCATTCTCCTGGCCGTTCGTGGTCTGGGAGCTGGACATCCTGGGCCCGTTCCCTCGACCGCCTGGGGGCTACTAATACCTTGACGTCGTCGTCATCAAGTTCACCAAGTGGGCTGAGGTGGAAGCAGTCTGAACCATCCCGGTCGGCTCCGTAGTCATGTTCATCAAGGGCCTCGTAAACCGGTTCGAGGTCCCTAACAGCATCATCACCGACAATGGCTCGCAGTTCACTAGTAACCTTTTCAAGACATACTGTGCTAACCTTCGAATGCAGATTTTCTATGTCTCCGTAGCGCATCCCAGGAGCAATGGCCAGGCCGAGCGCGTTATCACGGAGGTTCTGAGGGGCCTCAAGACCCGGACCTTCAAGAAGAAGCTCGAAGCCTATGGAAGGGGTTGGCACAACGAGCTCCCGTCCGTGCTGAGGTCCATCTGCACCACTGCCACCAAGCCGACGGGCGAGACCCCATTCTTCCTCGTCCACGGAACCGAGGAGGTCCCCCCTCAGGAGGTTGGGCATCAGTCGCTGTGGGTCTTAGCGTTCATCGAGGTGCAGCAAGGCACCGTTCAGGGGACAAACCACATGCTGGGGGAGGAGCGCCGGCGTGACACTTCACTCCGGGCAGCAAGATACCAGCAAGCGTTGCGGCGGTACCATTGCCGCAGCATTCGCCTTAGGACACTTGAGGTAGGTGACCTCATTTTAAGGAGAGTCCTCTCCAGAGAGGGACTGCACGAGCTCTCACCCATGTGGGAAGGGCCATTCAAGATCACCCACCTCTCCAGACCTAGTGCCATGCGCCTGGAAATAGGGGACGGCATCCCCGTCCAGAACGCATGGAATATCCGGCACCTCCGGCGGTTCTACCCATGAAACAAGGCCCTTGCGCTTGAGAAGACTAGGCTCCGTTTTTGCGGGGAACAAGGCCCTTGCGCCCAAGGAGATTAGGCTCCGTGCCTGTGAGGAACAAGGCCCTTGCGTCTGAGAAGACTAGGGTCTGTGCCTGTGAGGAACAGGGCCCTTGTGCCTGCGAGGAACAAGGCCCTTCCGCCTGAGAAGACTAGGCTTCGTGCCTGCAAGGAACAAGGCCCTCGCGCTTGAGAAACCAAGGCCCAGTGCCTCTAAAGCAAGGCTCCGCCCTGTGAAGATCTCCGCTCGTGACACTCTCAGGTAATAATGAATGGGTCTTTACACACCCCGGAGTCTTCGGAAAGCCGCCCTCGGGCCTCGGGGGCTCCCTCCCACGTCCTAGTGGCAGCACTTAGCTCCGTGCTGGTGAGAAGACTAGATTAGGTGTTGGACGCGGTCGTTCATTTGTTTTCTGGACTTGGCTTGCCCCTGTCTTCTCTTTTTAATGGATTCTGAAGGTTTTGGCATTCCTCGATTGCTTGGTTTTGATTTCTCTCTGTGGTCCTCCCCTCGATTTTCGGGCTAGCTCAGGAAGAGCGGCAGTTGCACAGCGCTCTCCCCAGCGCTACCCCCTTAGCCTCCACGAGGCGCCCAAACCAGGGCTCGAGATGAACACGTCCCCTCTCCTTATGTTCATGCCCCACGGGTACCACGAAAAGGGGCAGCCTACCACACTCGGCCCGCGTCAAGGGCCTCTGGTAGTAAAGGATAATATCCAACTAACGAGTTTTTGCAGCTTCGCGAAGGGTCAAACGTCACGAGACAAGGGCAATCCCGTGTGCATCAAGATAAGTCTCCTCACCCTAAGGGCGCGTAGAACACTGAGCACGCAGTAATGGGCAGAGACAATATGCATTGTGCTAAATGTCACAAAACCATGGTTCATTACATCCCCTCCCAGGGCTCCATACTTGTTTGTTCAAATGATGCAGGAATAAAGAAAGACCAAGAACGACTGACGATGGCCCTCGAGGCGCGACCGCTCCCGAGGACCCGCACCCTGAGCTCAGCTGGAACCCTCCTCACGCTTCACTCGAGCGTGACGACGAGATGACCTAGCGCCACCTTCCAGGCAGGCATGGAGGCTGGCGGCTGGTAATAGCCACCACTGCTGGACATGCCACTGAAGGAAGAGCCACCGTAGCTGGACGAGCTACGGCATTCACCTAGGCCAAGCACCATGCCGCCGCCGTTGTCCTCGAAGCAGCACTCCGCGCGGCGCCCGTCTTCCCCGAACACCCTCACGAAGAGGGTCGAGTCATCTCCATACCTGTAGTGAAGGGTGCACCGTCCGCCCAAGCCACGCGCTCGGGCAAACATCTGCCAGGCACAAGCCAAAGCCACGGCGCCCGAGGCGGAGGCCTCCACTGCGACCCACAAAGCTCTGTTGCAACAACCATCCGCCTGCAACCAAAAGCCACCACATCTCGTAGCGAGGAGTTCGCCGGCTAGGGAGCGCGGGAGCTGGAGGGTGTGCCGACTGGGCTCTCTGAGCACACGAAGAACTCCAGCGTCGCCTCCGCCGAGTGGGAGCGCGGCTGGAAAGGCCTGACGACCCCAGAGCGCCTCCCTTCGTTCACGGGACCGCCAACGCCACAGCGGCCCCCGCTGCTCGAAGAACCGCCGCCACGGTTACCGAGGGTAGCTACGGGCGCTATGGGGTCCGCCCACGTCCGCTAGGAGCCCCGACGGGAGTCGCGACATGCTTGTGAGGACGGCCACGTCCCCTCTTGACTGGTGGGGATACAGGCCTTCCCCTTCTCCACGGACGAAAACTTCATGGTCAGCGCCATGAACAGATCGGCCAAGCGAAGGGCAAGGAAGGAGAAGAAGCGAGAGGAACGGAGGAAGAAGATGGGCAGCAAGGACCCCCGCTCGCAGCCTTATTTATATTCAGGAGAATGCCAACCGCCAGCCTTCGTAATTGCAGTTAATGATGATCTTCTATGCATGCAGGGACTTGTCAAGTCGCTCAGTCGCTGAGGCTGCATAGGGAAGTGGAGACGCCCACGTCCCATCAATCGCCACACAACAATCAAGGCTGCATGCTTTTGGGGCCCGCGGCGCTCCGCGCTTGGCCCTTGGCTTCGCCGCGACGCCAAGCCCGAGCGCACCTTGGGCCTGGGGGCTATTGTCGGTGTTCTGGGACCGGGGGTACCCAGACTTGCCTGCCTGCGGCCCAGGGCGTGGCTCACCAGGCGGCCTGGTACGGCCCAGCATCTTCAGCGATGACTCAAGACCCTCGCGAGGGGCCAAGCCTCGCGAGGCGGACGACACAGGGCATCCCCTGGGGTGGCCTCACCAGGCCGGCTTGCGAGGATCGAAGATATCAAGGCAAGGGGCACCTCGCGAGGTCCTCGTGACGTGAGCAGTGACGACCAAGGCCAGGCGGGCGCCAGCGGGCGCAGAAGTGCCAGTTTCCTCTTTGGTGCTAAAGGAGCAGGTGCAGACGAAGAGTCCCGAGGTGTCAGGCAAGGGTTTCCATATCGGTGCAACAAGACCAAGGCCAGCAGGACGGCAGGACGGAGGTCGTCGCAGAGCCCACATCCGCGTCACCACCAGAGCCTTTGGCAGGCGAAGACCACCTTTTGTCAGGATAGCTTGTACTAGCTACCCCCTTAAAATTTGGCTGCTGTGGGATTCCTTCCCACTCAATATATGGGAAGTGGACCCAAGCCACTATAAATAGGACTAGCCACCACCTTAGAAAGGGATATGATCATCGAGACCACTTACGCACCCACAAGCTCGCCCGAGCTCAAGAACACCTCTCATCAGGAGGCAGTTCATCCATGTACTAGTTCTTCATCAGCCTACAAGGCAATCCACCACACCAAACTAGATTAGGGTATTACACCACAACAGTGGCCGAACCAGTATAAATCTTGTGTCCCTTGTTCTTCAGATCTGACGAGCTAGGCCTAGGGTCATCGAGTAGACGAGCTAGGGCGGAAGGAGAGATCTTCGTGCACACCCTAGAGTTCGAACCTTAAAGGTATTGACGGAACCCTAGATCCGATAGACAGGGTCACGTTTAGCACCCATATGAGCGACTACATGAGCGGCCTGTTTATTATCCCGGGCTACGTGATGGAATTCCAACCCCTCAAATCTGGCTGACATTTTCGATATAGCATTGCGATAATGTCACACCCTGCATTTTTTAACATGTTATTTGTATCTTTGAAGCATGAAAATTTAGACCAACAATTTGTTTAGCATCATTTGGCTTTTATTTGGAATTGAGTTTTCTTCATGTCCTTCTTCTTGTGCTCATTAAAGTCAACTATGACCTCTTGTAGAAATCATCTCCATACCCAAAACTTCTGCCCAATGATCATGCCAAGTGTTATATAACAGGATAGTATTTTCTTACTAAAATAATTTGGCCAAAATGTATTTTATAAATTTAGTTTTCCAAAAACCCCTGAATTGAGAATTGCACTGCAAATACTTGATTTAGGGTGAGAAAATTATTTCAAAAGGTTTATTTGAGACCTAGTAGTCAAAGGACTCCCAGAAACCCCAAGAGTATAATTTTAAAAGTTATTTTCCTATTTTATTTAAAAGCTTTTTCTTAAGGCCAGAAATGGTCTTTAATAGGGGAAAATTATTTAACTGTTTCAAGAATATTTGCCAAAATTCAGAGAGACTCAGAGGACATATATTGTCCATATATAAGAGTTTCAACACTTGGTCATGTTCAAAATAATGGGATAAACCCTCTAAAACCCTTTCTGGATATTTCAAGCTTTTGAAATATTTACAAAGGAAACTTTCACCAAAAATTCCAGGGAAATTCTATCATGTCATATATGACATATTTGATGATCTTGCCAAGTCCCATGCCTTGGGAAGCAAGAAAACATCCTCAAACCCCTTCATAACCATTCTGTCCATATTTGAAGTTTGAGCAACTTTACATTGCCAAACTTGTCCAAATGCTCTCAAATTTGGTGCACATGGTAGAATGGCCTAATAAGGCATCTAGACCAAATGGCACAAGATTTGGAATAGAGCAACTTGATCAGATCACCCTAAAACCCTTTCTGTTCAAATGCAAATTTGAACAACTTTACATTACCAACTTTTTATCTGGAGCTTCAAACTTTGTGGGCATGATCAATACCCCAAATGATGATGCTACACCAAGTGGTGCATCAAGGGGAGATGATTAGCTTGACTCAAACAAGATGAAGTTGTTTCTGTTGATTTCTAGGGTTCACCAAAGTTACATTGGCTAGTTTCTTCAAATGAGCCCAAATTTGGTGAAGCACCCTATTTTCTCATGTCTTTCAATCCTGTAAAGTGCCATGTCAAGTGGAGGTCATTTGCTTGACTAAACACTGATCAAACACCTTCTGGCTTTTTACTAAAACCTCCATCTTGATCACTTTTACTCTTCTCCATGGCCTCAACTTGTTACCACATGAACATTCAGTTACTGGCTACCCCCAGTAACTTCCCCAGCACCCCAGCTCCATGATTGAGGGGTAAGAACCCAAGTTTACCTTGCTGGACAGCAAGTTTTCACCAAGTCACCAACATCCTCCCTCTCTCTCAGCATCTCCAGGGCATCCAAGGCCGCAGGCCATTTCTTTACTCCTCCCCTGACCTTCTAGACACTCTTGGGCACGTTGGTTTTGACCGGAGCGGCGAGGGCACGGTGGTGCCAGCCATACGCGCGCTCTGGAGCACGCAACAGTGCGGACACGCACTGTAGCTCCAGCCAATCAGCCACCCCCGACAGCCTCGGGCCACTCCCTCGCGCCAGTCGATGCTCCTCGACGTCCGTGACCGCCCCCGCGTTGTCCCCCCTCCTCCTGCGCCCTCCAGTGATCATCGTCGCACGCGCACCGGCCGCCTGCAACGGCCACTCTTCTGCCTCGCACGCGCGCGCTCCAGAAGCTCCCCCGCTCCTCCTCTCACCTCAGCTGGACGTGGAGCTCGTCCAGCAACTCCGTGGACACATTCCCCTCGCCCCCTGTGCGCTGTAGCTTCGAGCCGGAGCTCGCCAGCGCACTGGACCACGGGCCTCCGTCGACCTCCTATAAATAGGACCCCCCTGGCCTCTCCAGCAGCATCAGCAGCTCCACCACACTTCACTGAGCCCCCCAACACCACCAGTTCCTCCCCAGGTAGTCCCAGTACTCGGGATCGATCGGAGCTCCGCCGCGTCGGGCCGCCGGTGATCTCGCAGTATGGGCCTCCCCTGCCCTTCTTCTTGCCCAATCTAGAACCACCGAGCAACACTGACTCTTTCCCCCCTGTTTCCCCTCTCTGTGGCAGTTGGAAACGACCGGAGCGGCGACCTCCCGTAGCTCCTCCGCCGTCCTACCTCGCCGCCGGCGAACCTGACCTCCCCGGCGTACCGTACCACCACCCCTACATCCGCCACTCGACGCTGGACCCAACCCTACCCTCCGTTGCCGTCGCCGTGGCCGGAAACCTCGCCGGTGAGCTCGCCGTCGCCGTGGCCGCAAGGTTGGAGATGACAGGCGGGCCCCACCTGTCATCCCCACACCTCTCTCCCCCTCCTCTCAGTCACTGACCAACGGGCCCCGCCCGTCAGGTTCAAAAACCTGACGTGCGCGCGCAGGCACCCGTGCGGCTGGGCTGGTCCGCCCTGGGCCGTGCACTGTGGCCTTCTCTGGCCCAGTTGCACATGGCACTTTTCCTTTTTCTTTTCTGTAATTGTTTTAAACATTTCTATAGAAAAGAATAATGGTCCAAATAAAATAATTCCAACTCCTAAAATCTTGTAATATTCCAACCTATTTAATGATACCACTTTCACTCTCATCTATGAAACTTTTCTGTTCTGTTCAAATTTAAATTCAAATTTGAGCAGTAAAACTCATGTTCTAAAATCAATAGATTCCATTCTATTACTCCAAAACTCCAACTAAGATTTTTTCCCCATCTTAGAAATCCCTCTAGTATTTAACAAAAATAAGTTGACATTTTTCTGAGCACTTTGATTTTTCTGTTCTATTTGTGGCCTTATTTTTCCATTGTTATTATGTGACGTATAGATCCCGTATTTGACGAAGTTGTTGTGGAAGGAGAAGGAGAAGGATTTGAAGACTTTGAAGACCAAGCCAATCCAGGCAAGCAGCCCTTTGACCATGATACACTTGTTTTGCGGAATCTGTTGTTTCCGATGCATGATGATAGATTCACGGTGGTGACCTAGTTGAAACCACCACATGATGCATGCTTGAACTTGATCTTGCTATGTGCTAGTTGACCTGCAAATAGTTAGTCTTGATGCTTGATGATGCATGTGAGACATGAACCTTCGTGGTTAAAAACCTTTGCATGAACCCATCGGGTGCCCCTAATGCCCGAGGGTGATGTTGAATTAGGTCATCACTTGAGAAAGAAGTGATGTGCCGGTAAAATCATGTGCATGGTGAAATGATGGATTAGATTTATGTGTGACTACCGTCCCAACCAAACATGTGCAACCACACTACCCCTTATGGGACGGGGCTTTATTGATTACTTAGGTCGATACTAGCATGGTGCCCGCATTACTCGTGACGGGAAGACTTGAGGTCTTTCCCGGGACGGGGTCGTGCTTGGATAGACGACCATGACTGTTTTCACAGGGCACCGGACACACCGTTGGTCCCTTTGGGTACGCGTGACATTGAAATTAGGGCAAGTCCCGAGATCTATTGTTTGTACCCGAGGGCCGTGTACCAACGAGTGGACTCTATGTTAGTGTCGTCTAAGGAAAGGTAATGACCGGGTGCTTACCCCGGGTACTTGAGGTACCGCGTGTCGTGGATGACACGGAAGTTCCCCGGATCTTGTGGGTAAAGTGCGCAACCTCTGCAGAGTGTAAAACTATTCGAATAGCAGTGTCCACGGTCATGGACAGTTGGGTGGTGCTACTTAAACTATGTCCAGAATTTTACTTCATCGGTGATAGTATGTGTGTGATGAGTCAAGATGGTGACTTGACTCGATGAGTTGGATCATATTCATGTTGATATCGGTCACCTGTCTTCGAGGTTACGCGAGGTTATTGATGCATAAACTTGATGGTAGAATATTTATTCTAGCCCTTTGCTAGATTGTTCATTATCGTTCAATTGCATTGTTACTTTGAACCACATCATGGGTTGCTTGCGAGTACATTCAAAGTACTCATTGGCTTGCCACTGGTTATTTAATTGACCAGGCATGGAAGAACAGGAATATGAGGAAGAGTTCTTTGGAGACGAACATGCAAACTAGGACGCTATCCCAGTCAGAATGCCTGTAGGGTTAAGGCAGATGGCATGGGTTCTACCCGTTATCGAAGACTTCCGCTATTTGAGTTATTTGCTACTCAGCCCGTGAGGCTCTATCTATGTAAGACTTGGCCTTAATGGCCATAATTCGTGTAAGACTATTTGTATGGATGTAAGACTCTTGTTACTTCAGCTTCTGTGTGTTCAGTGAGCATTGATCTCTGGGATCACTATACACGTGCATTCGGTGATCTCGACTTCTAAGTCGGGGTCCCCACAGAGCTGGTATCAGAGCCATCCTGACTGTAGGAAGCCTTAGTTAGCATGGGCGTTAGTTAGATGAGACCCCCTTTTTCAAAAACCTTCTGAACCTCTCTTCTTTTCTAAACCTGAGATTTCATCAGCTTATTAACCCCTCCTATTCCACCTTTGTAGATGGCCGTTGTACCCGAAGAGCACCTGACCACTGGGTTTCCCTTACTTCTCGAGGATATCCTCCAGGAGTGTCAGTTCCACCGAGCACCCATCCTCACCTACCTTGACCATTGGGTGAGCGATACTAAGGTGGAGTACCATGTGGAAGTGATCGTGAAGGCAAACGATCCTCCCACAAGTTGGTTCTTCGAGGGACCCCAGATGGCAACACTACCACTCGCTGTCGAGGCTGCTGCACTCAAGGCATTAACCCGTCTCCGCGAGCTTCTTTCGGAGATGGCAGCCAAGATGACGACTCGCTTCTTACCTTACCGGAAGGAAGGTGAAGAAGAAAGCAGCGCACTAGCCCCTCCACTGAAGGAAGGACTCTCGCTTCGGTTCCAGACCTACTTCAGTCTATGTGCCGACAGCTTGGCACAAGACATGGCCTCGGAATCAATGAAGCTTCGAGAAGAACTTCACAAGACCAAGGCACTTCTTCGTCGAGCTCAAGAGAAGGCAAATAGGATCAAGAAGGAAGGAGCACCTTCTAGACAATCCGCTATCGCATATCGAGGCGGAAGGCCCTCCGAGGATGTGTCTTCCAAGAATGAAGAACCACCTCGGCGACGCCGGATGACGGCAAGGGAATATCGCAAGCTTTTCCCTGCACCACCGACGAAGCACCGTCGTATCCAACTCCTCCACTCCCCCACACCCTCAAGTGACAAGGGGGCCCATACAGATGAAGACAAGGAGGAAGACCTAGAAGAGCCGGAATACGCGACCGAGCATTCCGCCGCTTAGGCATTATTCGCTACCCGGATATGCCAGTTGTGACCTCTACGGTAGGATAGGTCGTGTAACCCCTATGCGCAGTCAAGTCCTTGTATGGTTCATATGAAACCATCTAGTAGTTGCTTTTGTTGTGTCTGGATGTATGTCGTATTCTTCCTTCGGGAATGTGTAAATGACTACATCACCCATTTGGATTTTAATGAATGTGTTTTGGCCTTTCGGCCCTTGCATTATTTCATTTAGTGTCACACCCACCCCCTTGCTAGGCACCCATCTATCTTGCTTTCCCTCTTCCGAGTCATGAGACCTTTTACCGCTCCAACAGGATGCCTGTTGTAACTCGTACTGGTACCTCTACCCAGCAGCCCGAAGCCGGAGCATCCGCTCAGTCTGAGGCAGTCCACGACCAAACCAATGACCAAGCTCCACCACCACCTCCTCCAGGCATGGACATGGCTCAGCTTCTCCAAGCTTTCCGAGAGGAACGCCAAGCCAACACTGCAGCTCTCCAGCTGATTGCTCAAGCTGTCACCAACAACCGCCAGCCGGCGGGGAATGGCAATGGACGTTCCACGTTGGCAGAGTTCAAGAAGCATGCACCGCCAACCTTCATTCAGACTGTTGAACCCCTGGATGCAGACGACTGGGTCCGTTCCATTGAGGAGATACTGGAACTAGTCGGATGCACCGAAGACAGCGAGAAGGTGGCTTATGCAGCCCACTGCCTCGGGGGCACTGCTAGAGCTTGGTGGGATGGATTCAAGGTCATGCATGCTGAACAAAACATCACTTGGGTTAACTTCAAGGCAGAATTCCGCAAGGCCCACATTCCTTCCGGAATCATGGCTATCAAAAAGTGTTAGTTCCGAGCCCTGAAGCAAGGAAGTGGCACTGTCAAGGAGTACATGCAGAAGTTCAGTGTTCTGTCAAGGTATGCCCCTAAGGATGTCAGCACTGATGCTGCCAAAAGGGAGCGCTTCATGGAAGGCCTCAATCAGACTCTGCAATACTCGCTTGTCGTGTGCGACTGCCCGTCTTTCCCTGACCTGGTGAACAAGGCACTTACGCTTGAAGACAAGCGGCGTGCTTTGGAAGACACTCGCAAGCGCAAGTTGGTCAGTAAGGGAAGTTCCAGCAACCAGAAGCCTCGTCCGTGGCAGTCAGCCCCGGCCAAGCCAACCTATCAGCAACCAAGAGCTCCTGCACCTCGTGCCAACCCTCAGCCTCAGCAGTATGCCAACCCTAGGCCAGCTTTCAACCCCAATACCAGTGGTGGCAACAAGATCAACAATCCAAACCAAGTCACTTGCTTTGGATGTGGTCAGTCCGGACAAATCTCAAGAGTGTGCCCCAACAAGAAGCCTGATGCCCCGCGCCCCAATGCGCAGAACCAGGGAAAAGGCCGTGGAATGCCACCAAGGAACCCAGCTCCTCGCAATCCACCTAACCATGGGAAGGGGCGTGTGAATCACGTCACTGCTGAAGAAGCCCAGGAAGACCCGGACGTCGTGCTGGGTACGTTCCTTGTCAACTCAGCACCTGCAACTGTCTTGTTTGATTCTGGAGCAACGCATTCATTTGTCACTCAAAGATTTGCATTAAAAAGGGGCATGACCCCTACACCCCTGAATAACCCTATGGTGGTACAAACCCCCGGAGCCGAGATGAGAGCCAAGATAGGCTGTAAAGGAGTCGGTATTACTTGACTCGATGAGTTGGATCATATTCATGTTGATATCGGTAACCTGTGTTCGAGGTTACGCGAGGTTATTGATGTATAAACTTGATGGTAGAATATTTATTCTAGCCCTTTGCTAGATTGTTCATTATCGTTCAATTGCATTGTTACTTTGAACCACATCATGGGTTGCTTGCGAGTACATTCAAAGTACTCATTGGCTTGCCACTGGTTATTTAATTGGCCAGGCATGGAAGAACAGGAATATGAGGAAGAGTTCTTTGGAGACGAACATGCGAACTAGGACGCTATCCCAGTCAGAATGCCTGTAGGGTTAAGGCAGATGGCATGGGTTCTACCCGTTATCAAAGACTTCCTCTATTTGAGTTATTTGCTACTCAGCCCGTGAGGCTCTATCTATGTAAGACTTGGCCTTAATGGCCATAATTCGTGTAAGACTATTTGTATGGATGTAAGACTCTTGTTACTTCAGCTTCTGTGTGTTCAGTGAGCATTGATCTCTGGGATCACTATACACGTGCATTCGGTGATCTGGACTTCTAAGTCGGGGTCCCCACAGATAAGCTACCATTTTTGAATCCTTCGCATCAAAATCTCCATTAAATTGGGAGATAGCAAGGTTTGAGTCTCCGCGTACCTCGAGGCGTTGTATGACCATGAATGCAGCTAGGCGGAGACCATGCAATAAGGCATCATATTCGGCCGCATTGTTCGAGTCCGTGTACATAATTTGCATAATGTACCGGATTGTATCCCCAGTTCGAGATATCAATATTACACCGCCCCCCAATGCGGCTAGCATTTTGGAACCGTCGAAGTACATTGTCTAGTGGGAGTATCAGTCGTACTCTTTCGGGAGTTCGGCTTCGGTCCATTCTGCGACAATGTCAGCCAACACCTGGGATTTAATAATCCGGTGTGGGTTATAATATATTTCGAACGGTAAGAGCTCGATGGCCCATTTGGATATGCGTCCAGTGGCGTCTTTATTGTTAAAAATATCATTGAGTGGTACCTCGGATGCCACTGTGATCGAACACTCTTGAAAGTAGTGTCGAAGTTTCCGAGATGACATGAAGACCGCATAGGCAATTTTCAGATAGTCTGGGTATCGTGATTTGCACGGTGTTAGAACCTCGGATACGTAGTATACGTGTTTTTGAACGGGAATTTATGTCCCTCTTCGGCTTGTTCGACGACGAGCACGGCACTCACTACCCGGTGAGTGGCTGATATATATAGAAGCATTAGTTCACCAACACCGGGGGCAGCTAGGATTGGGTTGCTCGCTAGTAGAGTTTTTATTTCTTCCAATCCAGGTGTGGCCGCGTCCGTCCATCCGAAATTGTCAGTGCGTCGTAGCAATCTATAAAGTGGCAATGCTTTTTCTCCTAACCTGGAGATGAAGTAGCTTAAGGCCGCTACGTGGCCTGCTAGTTTTTGCCCTTGCTTTAGGTCGTTTGGTAGTTTAAGTTCTGACAAGGCCCGGATTTTAGCTGGGTTAGCTTCGATTCCTCTATGGGATACGATGAACCCTGATAGCTTTCCGGCTGGAACGCCGAAAACATATTTTTCCAAGTTGAGCCTTAGGTCATATTCTTGAAGGTTGGCAAACGTAAGGCGGAGATCTTCCACCAAAGTCTCGACGTGTTTGGTCTAAACGACTACGTCGTCAACATATGCCTCCACTATTTTGCTAATTTGTTTTTCCACGCATGTTTGAATCATGCGTTGATATGTGGCGCCAGCGTTTTTAAGTCCAAAGGGCATGGTGTTGAAATAGAAAGGACCGTACGGGGTGATAAATGACGTTTCGGCCTAATCGGATTCCTTCTTCTTTATCTGATAGTATCCGGAGTAAGCATCGAGGAAGAACAACGAGTCATGTCCGGCCGTTGGATCGATAATTTGATCAATGCGGGGCAAAGGAAAGGGATCCTTGGGACAGGCTTTATTTAGGTCCATGAAATCAACGCAGAGGTGCCAGGATTTATCCTTCTTCGGTACCATGACTAGGTTGGCTAGCCAATCTGGATGTTTAATTTCTCTGATGAATCCGGCTTCCAATAGCTTGGCTAGCTCTTCTCCCATTGATTGTCTTTTGGGTTTAAAAAATCGTCGCAGTGACTGCTTGACTGGTTGGAACCCTTTAATAATATTGAGGCTATGTTCGGCCAGCCTATGTGGGATTCCCAGCATATCTGAAGGGTGCCAGGCGAATATATCCCAATATTCTCGAAGGAAGGCGCGTAATGTGTTGTCTATTGCCGGATCTAGCCGTGCCCCGATAGACGCTGTCTTATTAGGGTCCGTTGGGTGCACTTGGAACTTGATGATTTCATCTGCTGTCTTGAAGGAGGTAGATTTTGATCTTTTGGCGAGGATTACATCGTCCTTGTTCACCGTTGATCGTAAGGTAGTTAATGCTTCGGCCGTGAGGGGTTCAGATAATGCCTCTAAGGCTAAGGATGTCGTCTTGTTCTCGGCGCGGAGTGCTCTATCCAGATCACTTATTAATGTGATCATTCCATTAGGCCATGGCATTTTAAGCTTCATGTATCCGTAATGGGGTATAGCTTGAAAGCGTGAAAAGGTGTCTCATCCTAGAAGGGCATGGTATCCTCTATGAAAGGGAACAATGTGGAAGAGCAATTCCCCCGACCTGTACTTATCGGATGTGCCGAATACTACATCGAACTTAATGATTCCCGAACATCGGGCTTCGCGGCTGGGTATAATTCCTCTAAAGGTTGTGTTGGTGTGCTCAATGCGGGATTTGTTGACCTGCATCTTTGTAAGCGTTTCCTCATATATGAGGTTGAGTCCGCTTCCTCTGTCCATAAGTACTTTAGTGAGGCAGAAACCGTACACTATTGGATCTATTATAAGAGCTGTCGATGCTCGGATCGGCCGGACTCGGGGTGCGTCTTCGGCAGAAAAACTAATTGCTGTGTCGCTCCATGGGCTTGCAAAGCTAGTTTGGTAGACCTCAGCAAGTTTGCGATTCGCTCTCTTGTAGCGGTTATTTGAGGAGAACATCTTGAAGACAGTGAAGACACCGACGTCTTTCTCCCCTGATACGGCGGTGGCGAGGATTGTTGCGCCGCTCTTTGCTACCTGCCGGAATACCCAACACACTCTAAGGCAATGGTTTGGGATATTGTCCGGGGCTGCATGTATTTGGCAAGGTTTATCGAGCAGTTCGTCAGTACGGACATGTGCCTTAAAAAATGTTTTTTCTTCTTGCCAATAGGCATATTATCGGATGCCCTGTTAGGGTATGTCCGTTTAGCCTTGATAGTGTACTGTCCATATATGGACTATTCGAGAGGTGTATTCTGGGCTTTCCAAGTGTTTTCCATTGTGCAGTACTTTTGTACTAAATGCAACAGTTCTGTGAAACTCAGAACACGACGTCGGTTCAGGGCGTTCAGGACACCCTCGTCCGTGCAGTTCGGTAAAATAGAGGGACCGCCTCGTCATCACAACAGTCCTTGATCTTGTTTTTAACAAGCAGGAATCTGGCCCAAAAGTGGTTGACCATTTCCTCGGGCTGCTGATGTATGTTCGTGAGATCATCTATGTCCGGATGTCCGTATTCACTTGGAGAGATTTTCCCATGGTGGGTGGGTGTTGGTAATTTTGAGTCTCGACCCAAAGTGGTATTTGGGGTTTTGCCAACCTCCGATGCGAATGATCCGGGTTCGACGGGATCTAATCGTTCCATGGGCCCGGCGTCAATCCCAGAGCTCAAAGAACATAAAGTGCCTCCTGAAAGGGGCGTGTTCGGCTCGACGGGTTCGGAGATCCGAACTGTGGCGGTCTCCGTAAAGTCTCTTCGGCTCCATCCTCAACTGATGCCACTAGATGAGTGATCGGGAAGGGATCGATCTCATCATGACCGGATTTAAGTCCGATCTGATCTCCTAGCGATGAAAGCCCCAGGGCGGCGATGCAATCCAGCAGCTCGTTTAAGGCCGAGAGATCTGCCGAGTTCACGTCATTCGAGTGGCCGGAGTCAATATAGGGGTGGTGCTCGATGACCGCAAGGAGTGCGGCTGGCCGTGAGGCTATGTGGGCGCATACAACGAATCCGCCGAGCTGGAGAACCTAGCCAATGGCCAAGTTGTTTCCTAGGGTGATCCCGTCGCAGATGATGAGCCGAGCCATCGACCACTCATCGCGAGCACACAACAGAGCTCTCAATGAAAGCACCATTGTCGGTGTCAAAACCGGCAGATCTCGGGTAGGGGGGGCCAAGCTATGCGTTTAGAGGATCGATGGTAACAGGAGGTTGGTGTCGGATTCAGGGCTCCGCAATACCTGATAAGTTCGAACACAGGGGTATGAGCGAAGATCTCTCCCACTCACGTCTACCTAGCGCCTCGTTCTCGTCTCGGTGGAAGGATTCGGGCAAACAACATATAGAACACACAAGAGTTTACCCAGGTTCGGGCCACCGTGTGGTGTAAGACCCTACTTCCTGCTTTTGTGGATTAGCCTTGGGCGAGCTGGGATATGAGCTAGTACAATGGTTCCTGGGCTCAGGAAGTGAGATCAGGAGCGTCAGGAGGCAACTGTTCTTGCTCCTTGTGTGGTGGCTGAGTGTATGGTTTCGATCCTCCTCATAGTAGGAATCTTAGCTACTTATATAGGCGGCCACGGTCCTCTTCCCCGGAAATGTTTAGGCGGGAAGGGATCCCACAACGTCCATTTTTGAGCGGGAACACAAGGACGTTCCTACCCTGACAAAAGTGGTCTTCGCCTGCAAAAGGATCAGGCGGTGACGCGGTGGTGGGTTCGACGGTGACATCCTCCTTGTCGTCCTTGCGGTCTTCGATCTTGTTGCACCAATGGGTAAACATTTGCCCCGCTCCTTGGGAACCAACGGTTGCGCTGTCCCCTTTGCACCGAAATGGCAACTGCACCGCTAGAGGGCGCTGGCACCCGCTGGCGCAGTGCGTCACTGCTGACATCATTGCCTCCTCCTGAGGCAGGTCGAGCCTTGGATTCTCCGCCCCTCCAAAGCACCTTGCTGAGGCCGCTCCCGAGGAGGTCTTGGAGTCGTTCTCCTCGCGAGGCTTAGCCCCCCCTCGCGAGGGTCTTGGACAGCTGGTCAATCAGCTGGGCCATACCAGGCCGTAGAAGGAGCGCGTTGCGGCCTGCAGATCGGCAAGTCTGGGTACCCTGGTTCCCAGGACGCTGACAGTTGCCCCGGGCCCAAGGCGCGCGCGGAGTCGACTTCGGGGCGAAGCCTTAGCCGAGGAGAAGCGCCACGGGCCCCAAAAAGGCTGCGGGCCAGGCTGGCGCGCGACGGTTGGATGGGACGCGGGCGACTCCGCTTCCCACGTAGTCTTGGTAATCGTGTGACTTGACAACTCCTCGGCGCGGGCGGCGAGGCCATTATGGCTGCGCGCGAGTGGCCGTCGGTTGGTCTTCTTGGCCTATAAACAGGGGATGAGGCGCCACACCACTCACTTGACTATCGCGGGCCGATCCATGTTGCTTCCATTACTCCAGGGGCTTCCATGGCGCCGATTCGCAGGTTCTCGGCCGCGGAAAAGGGGAAGAGCTCGGTGATAGAGGCCAAGCGGCTCCCCCTGAAGAAGTGGCATCTTATTTCTCCAGGTGCGTCCCTGAGATCGCCTGACGCCCGCACATGGTGCACGCGGGCATCGCCAGGCTTCTCACTTCCCTTGTATGCTCTAGCGGCAGGCAGGCGGAGTGGGGGCGGCGACAGGGGTGGCGCCATTAGCCGCCCGGAGAGACGGGCGTCTCCCCGCGCCCTGCCGCTATCCCATTCTGAGGATGATGCCTGCGAGTTCATATTGTGGGCGGGGGCCCCTCCGCATTCATGGATCCTTCTTCCTCCGTTCCTGAGGGAGGTGCTCCCGGCCGCGGTCGGGTGACGATGGAGCTGAGGCATGAGGGGTGCCGCCTTTCTCCCTCGCATGCCGACATGGAGGTGATCTCTTCTGGCTAGGTCTTCATGACCTGGGGTTGGGGTGTGGTGCGTCGCGCCTGCGCCCCTGCCGGGAGGCACATTCTTCATTTTGTGTTGGATATGACGGGCACGATGACCTTCAAAGTATTCAAGGCGAACGGCCGTCGGCTGCCATGTGGCGCGGGGAATGGGCTCACCGGCGACCATTCCCTATGCCATCAGGGCAGCGAGGCGCTCGCCATTGTCTATGTCTCCGACTCTCTAGTAGTAGTTACGCTACCCCTGAGACGGACTCGAGCTCCGACGAGAGATATGAACCGCCAAGTCACCGCCCCTATGGCCGGAGGGAAACGGTGTCCTCTCGGCGTCGTCGTTGTTGAAGGAGTTCAAGCCGCGTTCCTCGGGAGCATCTTCCTTAGCTTAGTTCCTGCGGGACATCATGGAGGGCTCCACAAGGGCATGTAAATTCTTGTAATACTTTTGCTATTGTCTGGTGTTATAAACTTATGTCCTGCATGAGACCCTTGTTAGAGCATGACCTTCCCTTCCTTCTGTTCCCGCGGTAGTTTAGGGCCCTACGCCTGCGAGACCCAGTCCCGGGACAAGCCTCGGCCTGCGCTGGTATGCCAGGTCACATTGCCATGGTCAAGGCCAGGAGGTGAGGGGTCCAGGGTCCGGTAGGAGCCCCTGAGGCGCGATGCTCAGGAGGTCCCTCTTGGCGTGCAGGCAGCCGCCCACCGGTCCATCGGGAAGGGTTTTCATGACCTAGCGGACTCGTGATTATAGTGGGTGGAGGCGTAGGTATGCGAGTGGGTGCGGCGTTGCAAACTTATCTCAGAGATCCCGGTGGTCAGGTGGCGGTAGTACTTGATTTCCGTTACCCTCCCTTTGGGGCGAGGTTCTGTGTCCAGATGTCTTCACGAGGAGGTAACGATGGTCGCTCCTAAGGCCCTGGGGGCAAGGGTCGCGGAGCAAGTGGAGGCGTTCCTCCAGGCCACTGCTACCGCAGCCGAAGAGGAGAAGGTCGGTGATCACGCTCTTGGCAATGCCTGATCCATCCTGTTCAGAGAGAGAAGTGGGGGTGCCTCGGGGAGGCGTAAGAACTTTGTTTGAATTTGAAAAACATGGTGTTATTGTAATAGCTAGATGACTTCCATGCTTGCTTCCTTTCAAGTTTGCTTAGGTGCTCTGCGTCGGCAGGGCCCAACCTCGCACATACCTCGATCGCCATTGAGCCCTCCAGATGACCGGGATTAACGTAGTAACTAGACTCAAGGGATGAGGGGCTACGTGGCCAGTGAGGCCCTTGGGTCGCGATGCCCAAGGGTCCCCCTTGACGTTCAAGAAATCCCGTTTTCGTTCTGCGTCGGCAGGGCCCAACCACGCGCATACCTCGATCGCCATTGAGCCCTCCAGGTGACCGGGGTTATCATCATAATTAGACTCAAGGGATGAGGGGCTATGTGGACAGTTAGGCCCCTCAGTCGCGATGCCCAGGGGTCCCCCTTGATGTACGAACGGCTCTCATGAAGGAGAATGAGCACCATACCTTGCCCACGAGCCTTCGCCTGGGATGGGGGCACGAGAAGGCCAGGTGTCTGGGCACCTGGTAGGGTGCCGTCTGCCAGGCGTGACCTGAGCATAGCCGTCATGCCAGCCCCCCTCGCGACACCCATCCAAGGAGAAGCTGTGAGCGTCGTGAGCTGAAAAGCTCCCCGAGGTTGGTTCGACCACTGGGGGCCACCCTCAGTTGTTTATAACTAGCGCGGAGCATAGAGCTACCACACTTGCGCGGAGTGTGGGCATAACCGCGCCTCGGTCGTAGCGGCCAACGCGGAGCTTGGTGCTTCCACTGGTTCGTGGGCATAACCGCTCCTCGGTTGGATCTGCCAGTGCAGAGCTTGGTACTTCCACTGGACCGTGGGAGGGAGCCTCCCACCGGGAGAGACTCCGGGACGTGTACAGCCCCGTCCTGACACGTGGCTTGCACGGTAGGACAGCTAATGTGTATATGGGCCCTCCTTAGGACGAGCTGAATGACTCTGAGGAAGTTCT
Organism: Secale cereale; assembly: GCA_902687465.1. NCBI lineage: Eukaryota > Viridiplantae > Streptophyta > Magnoliopsida > Poales > Poaceae > Secale > Secale cereale. Next base: position 175,163,299 of record LR738714.1, on the reverse strand, counting down.
CGTCAGCTTACGCATCACCCACGAGACCCTACCCTGAGGTGGGTTGCGCCTGAGTCTTCTTCTGCAAAATGTGAAAAGAGAGGTGTTGTGTCGACCTACGCCGAGTGCATCTCTAAAGGGTATCGCATGAGAAGGCCGCATCACCAGCGACCCCAGGAGGTGACGTCACGGGAATGGCTCGCGAGATAGAGCTCAGCCACTGGATTTGTCGACGCTGCAGGGACGGACCCGAGCACAAACGTCGTGCCTAGTCTTCTCATGCAACGATCCAAAAGAAAATCAACCGGCGCGCGGTTCCCGCGGGAGCGAGGCACCTGCCACGGGCCCCTACTTACCCATCCACGATTAGCCCATGCGAGAACAAGGCACCAAGGACCATGGGAGGTGACGTCATGGAAATGGCTCGCGAGACAGAGCTCAGCCCTTGGGTTTAGCGACGCTGCAGGGACGGACCCGGGCACACACGCCGTGCCAGTCCTTAATCATGGGGCGGTCGCGAGTGGGATCACAAGGGCTCATGACCTTAGTGGTGGTGAGGACGCCAAGCATGTAGATAATGCCAATGGAAAGAAACATCTAGCCTTGATCATGCAAAAAGGGAGATAACCACGGGGGAATAGCCCCCAGCGGTACGAGGATGATGCAGCCCGAGAGGCGCCCTCGTTTGGATACCTGAAGTGTCACCTGATACTTGTTGAAGGAGAGTTGGGGTAGCTGAACACGGCAGTCGTGCGGGTCGCTCCCGACGATCGTCAGGCTCCTGAGGCCCAGGGGCTCTGGAGGCTCTCAGTGGTCGCGCGGGTCCGGTTCTCGCTCCGTCTGGACCGCCTGCCACTGAGCCTCCTGAGCCCCCAAGGCCTGCTGCGCGAGATACTGGAACGTGGCAGCTGCGTTGTAGAAGCCGAAGAGTGTGCGGACGTAGCTGCAGGGGAGGGCCCTCCTCCGGCCGATCGCCGTCGGCCAGAAGGGCTCCTGAGAGGCGGCTCGGTTGAGACCCGCGATGTCTACGCAAATGCGGAAGCGGTCGGACGGGCTGCGAGCGGGTGAACTTGGGGTTGCGCGGTTACGCCCACCGCGGATGAGTCTTGCGTACTAAAGTTCCTCGGTAACTTGGTCAATGAAGTCCTGAGCCCCCAGCGTTGAACGGCTCATGCTGGGCTCACAAAAACGCGTGTCAAGACATGCTTGCGGGTGGTGCTCGAACACCTCCCTCGAGACGCCGATCAGCCCGGAGAGACTCCAGAGGAGAGCCCCCGAGCCCGTCACGACAGGGGTGTCGAGCATGCCTCCCAATGCGAGGGTGGAGGGCACCTCGTCAGCAGGCGCAAGTCCTGAGGTCAGGCCGTCGGGAGCCCCTGCGTCCCGGGTCCGTCGACGGGTAGGTTCTTCTTCTTCTTGGGGGCGGTCTGCAGGGCGAGGACGGCCCCATCCTCATCGGAGCATTCGACCGAGGCGGTCTGGTAGGTACGCTCCAGGGAACGCACCGCTTCCTTCTCGTCGGAGGCGATCGTGATGACACCGCCGCTCCCGGGCATCTTGAGGACGTTGTAGCCGTGATGGGTCGCCGCCATGAACTTGGCGAGGGCGGGATACCCAAGGATGGCATTGTACGGGAGGTGGATGTTGGCGACGTCGAAGTCGATGAGGTTGGTGTGGTAGTTGTCGCGGTCACCGACGGTGACGGGGAGGCGGAACTACCCCATCGGGAGTGTAGAGCCATCCGTGACTCTATAGAATGGCTTGGTCGGGTGGAGCTGATCGTAGTGAACCTGGAGCGTCTCGAAGGTCTGGACGGAGAGGACGTTGAGCCCTACTCCGCCATCGATGAGGGTCTTGGTCACGAGGATGTTGCTGATGGTCGGGTTGTAGAGCATCGGGAGGGCACTTAGGGCCGCAGTGCACTTGAGCTGGTCCTTGGGGTCGAAGGTGATGACTTGCTTGGTCCACCTGAGGTTATGCGCGGCGTCAGGCCTGGGAAGCGCCGCGTTCACCTCACAGGCAAATTGCTTGAAGATGTGGTGGGAAGCCGAGGCATGGGCTCCTCCCCGAATGCATGCAACCGCACGCGGCTCATGGAAGCCCCCTGCCCCGTCTCCCTGGCGGTCGTCTTCGTTCCTCCTTGGCAGTGGTGGCAGCGGAGGCAGGCCTCCATTGCCCTGAGGGCGACCCTCACGAGGCTGGTCGCGCCAGGGGGCGTCACGAGGCTGCTCTTGCCAGTGGTCTTCACGAGGCTGCTCACGCTACCTTTGGCACGAGTTCCTACCATCCCAACGTCCTCCTCCTCGGCCTCCTCCACGGCCGTAGCCGCGGTTGTCGCGCTCAGGGCGCTACCCGATGCGCCCGCCGCGCATCGCCCTAAGCTCCTAGCAGTCGTTAGTGTTGTGGCTGTGGACGTTGTGGAAGACGCAGTATGGTCAGTTGTCTCTGGGGCGGTCATCGTAGCCACAACCACGCTACACTTCTGGCTCCGCGGCCAGCATGGTGGGTCCCTTGTGCTTCAATTCCTTGGCCTTGGTCTTCTTGTCATCCGCCTCCGCCTCAGGCAGCTCCTAGAGGGAGAGGCGTCCTTCCTCTGCCCTGGCTCACTTCACCGCGAGCTTGAACATCTCGAGGGCTGTGCACATGTCTTCATGAATGGCGAGCTCCTCCCTCATCCTGACGTCACGGACGCCATCGAAGAACGCGGAGATGATGGCCTCGTCCGAGACCCTGGGGATCCGAAGGCGCATGGTGTTGAAGCGTTGGATGTACTTCTGCAGGTTCTCCCCCTGCTGCTGCCTCATGCAGCGCAGATCAGCAGCTGCCGGGGCTCGGTCACGGGTGCCTTGGAAGTAGGCGACGAAATGCTCACAAAGCTCTTCCTAGGAAGAGATGGATCCCACAGGGAGGTTCAGGAGCCAGGAGCGTGCGCCATCCTTCAGAGCCATGGGGAACCAGTTCGCCATGACCTGCTTGGTGCCGTTGGACGCCTCGATGCTCAGCTCGTAGAGTTGGAGGAACTCCGTGTTGTCGGTGGTGCCGTCGTAGCGCGGAGGCAGGTCCGGCTTGAACTTGCCGGGCTAGAAGAGGCGCCATAGCTCAGGGGCTATGGCGCGACATCCAGCCACGCCCATGATCGCAGGCGCCCCCTGCGCCTGCGGTGCTGGTTCTTGGGGTGCTGGCGCCACCACCTCCTGTGGCGCGTGGTCTGGGCACTACGGGTCAGGGGGGCCGTGAGCCCCTACATGGCGATGTGAAATCACCTGGTAGCTCTCCTCGTTGTGCACATGAGCTCTGCGGGGTTGCTCACGTCGAGGGGCCTCGCGTCGGGCCTCCTGGCCGGCACGGTGGAGTGGAGGCGGAGCCGGGACCCCGTGGCCTTCGTTCCCCGTCGGAGGCGACGGAGGACGTGAGGAGTGTGTTGGTGCAGGTGCTTCTCCAGCGGCGTTGACGAGCTCGGTGATGCGGTGGAGCCACTCGTCGTAGAGGTCATCCACCGGGCGGTAGCACGAGAGCTCCCGTGCCATCAGTAGCGCAGGTTGCTGGTAGACCGGCCTGCGGAGGACCGGTGAGGACGACGCCGCAGCTGGCGAGGGTGAAGGCGTTGTCGTGCGGCCATCCCGCCGCACGGACGGTGGCAGCGACGAGTCCTGCTGCTCGTGGACGGCTGGGTCAATGGCGGCGTTGGCGACCGGCGAGTTGGGGCGGAGCGGCGCACCGTTGCCCGTGGGTGCCGTCTGAGCGACGTTCGTGGCGCGGCGGGCGGCGCAAGCTCGGCGTGTGTCCACCATGGTTGTGGAGCGGATTCGGTGACGATAACGCGACGAGGTCGTCGGAGAGGCGAGATTTCGACACGCCCCCTACCTGGCGCGCCAAATGTCGGATTCAGGGCTCCGCAAAACCCGCTAAGTTCGAACACAGGGGCGTGAGCGAAGATCTCTCCGACTCACGTCTACCTAGCGCCTCGCTCTCGTCTCGGTGGAAGGATTCAGGCAAACAACAGATAGAACACACAAGAGTTTACCCAGGTTCGGGCCACCCTGTGGTGTAAGACCCTACTTCCTGCTTTTGTGGATTAGCCTTGGGCGAGCTCTGATATGAGCTAGTACAACGGTTCCTGGGCTCAGGAGGTGAGCACAGGAGGGTCAGGAGGCAAGTGTTCTTGCTCCTTGTGTGGTGGCTGAGTGTATGGTTTCGATCCTCTCACAGTGGGAATCTTAGCTACTTATATAGGCGGCCACGGTCCTCTTCCCCTGAAATGTTTAGGCGGGAAGGGATCCCACAACGTGGTCTTCTCCTGCAAAAGGATCAGGCGGTGACGCGGTGGTGGGCTCGACGGTGACATTCTCCTTGTCGTCCTTGCAGTCTTCGGTCTTGTTGCACCAATGGGGAAACCTTTGCCCCGCTCCTTGGGAACCAACGGCTGCACTGTCCCCTTTGCTCCGAAATGGCAACTGCGCCGCTGGCAGGCGCTGGCACCTGTTGGCGCGGTGCGTCACTTCTGACATCACTGCCTCCTCCTGAGGCAGGCCGGGCCTTGGATTCTCCGCCCCTCCGGAGCACCTTGCTGAGGCCGCTCCCGAGGAGGTCTTGACGTCGTTCTCCTCGCAAGGCTTAGCCCCCACTCGCGAGGGTCTTGGACAGCTGGTCGATCAGCTGGGCCGTACCAGGCCGTAGTAGGAGTGTGTTGCCGCCCGCAGACATGCAAGTCTGAGTACCCTGTTTCCCAGGACGCCGACAGCTGGGGACACGATGTTTACCCAGGTTCAGGCCCTCTCGATCGAGGTAATACCCTACTTCATGCTATATTAATATGGATGAATATGAATACAAGAGTTGATCTACCTCGAGATCGTAATGGCTAAACCCTAAATCTAGCCTATGAGGATATTGTGATGTTGATGATGATCCCCTCTACAGACTAAACCCTCTGGCTTATATACACGCCAGAGGAGACCTAGGGTTACAAGGGTGACTTGGGGAGGAAGTAATTGATACATCTGGACTCTACGCTTGCCTTTCTACGTACATAGGAGTCCTGGCCGAATACAGGTGAGTCTTCTGCTTCTTCTTTTCGTAGCCCACCAATACGGCCCGGCTTCATCCACCCGGATGCCTGAGGACCCCTGAATATAGGACCTTTGAAAGGCTGCAGAATGCCACCAAGGAACCAGGCTCCTCGCAACCCGCCCAACAATGGCAAGGGGCGTGTGAATCATGCCACTACAGAAGAAGCCCATGGAGACCCAGACATCGTGCTGGGTACGTTCCTTGTCAACTCAGCACCTACAATTGTCTTGTTTGATTCTGGAGCCACGCATTCATTTGTCACCCTAAAGTTTGCATTAAAAAGTGAAATGACCCCTACACCCCTAAATAACCCCGTGGTAGTGCAAACACCTGGAGCAGAGATGAGAGCCAAGATAGGCTGTAAGGGAGTTGGAATCAACATTAACGGGGTAGATTTCCTAGCAGACCTTATCATCCTGAGATCATGAGGCTTGTATGTGATTTGAGGCATGAATTGGCTCAGCAAGCACCAAGGCTTGGTAGGTTGTGCCAACCGGACTGTCACTGTGACCAATGACCAAGGAGTCAAAGTTAAGTTTGCCTCCAAGTCCTCTTCTGCTCACCCCTCAAGTCAACGGCATGTCTGAAGTTGGATTGGAGCAAGTGCCAGTAGTATGCGAGTATCTCGATGTCCTTCCAAATGAGCTACCGGGAATGCCTCCTGACTGTGACATTGAGTTTGTCATCGAGCTCATGCCCGGGTCAGGACCTATCTATAAGAAGCCTTCTAGAATGGGGATGGAAGAATTAACAGTTTTGAAGAAACAACTGGAAGAGAAGTTGAGAAAGGGATTTATCCGCCCTAGTGCCTCCCCTTTGGGATAACCTGTTCTGTTGTGGCAAATAGGGACGGTACCATCTGCTTATGCATCGACTATCGTTCCCTCAACGAAGTTACAATCTAAAAAAAGTATCCACTTCCCAGGATTGAAGATCTGTTTGATCAACTCAATGGAGCCAAGGCGTTCTCCAAGATCGACCTCAGATCTGGGTAGTAACAGCTGAAGATCAGACACCAAGATATTCTGAAGATGGCATTTGTAACCAGATATGGCATGTATGAGTGCACGGTCATGTCCTTTGGATAGACCAATGCCCCAGCTTACTTCATGTATCTCATGAATAAGGTCTTCATGGAATATTTGGACAAGTTTGTTGTCGTCTTCGTTGACGACATTCTTGTCTTCTCGAAGATGGAAAAAGAACACGAGCAACACTTGAGGATGGTCCTAGACAAGCTTCGAGAGGACCAACTATACGCCAAATTCAGCAAGTGTGAGTTTTGGCTACATAGAGTTGGATTCTTGGATCATGTCTTGACCGAGGAAGGATTGTCGATGGATCCCGCAAAGACTGAAGCTGTGACCCAATGGCAATCCCCAACTACAGTCAAGGAAGTTATGAGCTTCCTCGGACTTGTGTGCTATTACTGCAAATTCGTCGAAGGATTCTCCAGCATTGCCCGGCCAATGACTTAGCTCTTGAAGAATTACAAGAAGTTCGAATGGACACCGAAGTGCGAAGAAAGCTTTCAAGAGCTCAAGAAGAGATTGACCACCGCCCCGGTTCTAGCAACAGCTGACATTCACAAGGAGGTTGTGATATATTGTGATGCCTATCAAACCGGATTGGGAAGCGTTCTGATGCAAGAAGGCCGAGTCATAGCTTACCTTTCAAGGAAGCTACGACCTCGTGAAGAGAACTACGCTACTCATGATCTTGAGTTAACAACAATCGTTCGTGCTTTGATGACATGGTGACATTACCTCTTAGGGAAGCGGTGTGAGATATACACAAACCACAAAAGTTTGAAGTATATTTTATCTCAAAATGAATTGAACATGAGGCAGTGAAGATGGTTGGAACTGATCAAGTATTATGACCTTAGTATTCAATATCACCTCGGGAAGGCTAAGGTGGTAGAAGACGCCTTAAGCAGCTAGCCCTGTTTGTAGAGCTGGAACAATTTGGCTTGGAATAGGTTACCCATGGATATCTAGACCACCTAGAAGTCAAGCCGACCCTGATGGACGAAGTCAATGAAGTGCAGAATGGACACGTAAGCATTGAAAGCATCAAGAAAAAGATGAAGCTAGGCAAGGCCCCAGGATTCTCCGAAGACGAGAGCGGAATTGTTTGGTACAAAGGTCATATCTGCGTACCGAACAAGAGGGAACTGAAGGATCTGATACTGCAAGAAGCCCACAACACTCTGTATTCCATCCACCCTGGAGGAACCAAGATGTATCAAGACTTGAAGGGATGATTTTCGTGGCATGGGTTGAAAAGGGAAATTGCCACCTATGTTCCAAAGTGTGGTGTATGCCAAAGGGTCAAGGCTCAGCGCCCTGCTGGATTTCTCCAACCACTCAAGGTTCCCGAGTGGAAATGGGATAAAGTCAGAATGGATTTCATCAGTGGACTACCTAGGTCAAATAAAGGACATGACTCCATCTGGGTCATAGTCGACCATATGACCAAAGTAGCCAATTTCATTCCTGTCAAGACTACCTATGATGGCAACCAGCTGGCAACTCTATACATCAACAGAATCGTAAGCCTTCATGGTGTTCCTAAGGAGATTCTGTCAGATCGAGGAACCCATTTTACCTCGAGGTTCTGGAAAAAGTTCTAAGAGGCCATGGGAACAAAGTTGTCTTTCAGCACTGCTTTCCACCCGCAAACCGGAGGACAAACGGAAAGAGTGAATCAGATACTAGAAGACATGCTCTGAGCCCATGTCTTGGCATATGGAGCCAAGTGGGAAGATTGCCTCCCTTTTGCTGAGTTCTCCTATAACAACAGTTATCAATCCAGCCTTCAGATGGCACCGTTTGAAGTGTTGTATGGACGGAAGTCTCGCACACCACTCAATTGGTCAGAGACCAGAGAAGGGCTAGTCTTTTGGACAGACGTTCTCCGCGAAGCAGAAGAACAAGTGCATCTAGTTAGAGAGCGTCTGAAGAACGCCAAGTCAAGACAGAAGAGCTATGCTGACACTCTTCGCTGATAGGTGAACTTCCAAGTCACAGACCACTTATACCTGCGGGTAACTCCTCTTAAGGGAACCAAGCATTTCCACGTTAAGGGGAAGCTCACACCAAGATTTAGTGGCCCCTTCAAGATCACCGCACAACGAGGAGAAGTGGCTTACAAGTTGGAACTACCACCTAAACTATCCGATGTGCACAAGATATTCCATTTATCAAAACTCCGGAAGTTTCTCCAGGTTCCAGACAAGCCCGATCTCTACAAGGATGTTGATCACTAGGCCATTGACCTTCAGTCTGATTTGACCTACCGCGAGAGGCCCATCTGGATTTTGGATGAAGAAGAGCGATGTATGCGAAGCCGCACCATCAAGTACTTCAAGGTCCAGTGGAGCAACCACACTGAAGCAGAAGCCACCTAGGAGCGTGAAGACTACCTTAGATCCGAGTTTCCTGATCTCTTTTAAATCCTAGATTAGGAATCTTGGGGACGAGATTCCTGTGAGGGGGGTAGGTTTATCACACCCTGCATTTTGTAACATGGCTATTGCATTAATAAATCATGAAAATTTGGACTAACAAAAACTTTCTGCATCATTTGGCTTTTTACTTGGAGTTGGTTTTTCTCTATGTGATTTCAGGTGCTCTTTAAGGTCAACATAGCCTCACCTTCTATACTTCATCTCCTTACTCCAAACTTCTACCCAATGATCAAACCACGTGTATAGAACAATATAGTATTTTCTTACAAAAATAATTTGGCCAAAAAGTATTTTCGAAATTTAGTTTTCCAAAACCCCTGAATTAAGGTTTGCACTACAAGGACTCGATTCACTACAAGAAACCTGGTAATACGTGACGGATTTCTGGTGAAAATTTTGAAAACCGTCATGGACAGATCAGTACAGCCCCACAAGTCCGCTTAAGCCCGTGTGAAGCCCTAAACGATTCCCCTTGTAAAACCTAAACCTAACCCGAGGGACACTCCTTACCCACTCTTTCTCCTCCTCCGTTGCCGCCGCCATCATCTTATTTCCTGACTTCCTGCCCACGCCGCGTTTCCGTCTTCCTCGTCTCGGCTGCATCGCCGCCGTTCTGCTCCTTCTCCTCCACTAGAACCAACCATAGCACGCCTGGAAGCGAAGGAGATCCCCGTAGGTCTCTCTACTGGATCTGGATTGGCTCCCGTGAATTCCTCCCTCTGTTGGTAAGGACACAGTAGTTCTACTACTACCTTTTTGCGGTGAACAATCAAACTGAATCCATATCAATCCAGCCGGATCTCTTATCTTTGTGACCTTTTGCGCAGATCCGGCATGGAGGTCAAACCTGACGTCGGTTTGTCAGAGCGGAGCGGCCGTGCGGTGGCCGTTCTACTGCACGGCTCACTGGAGGCACCAGCGACAGCGGCATCACCCTTTCCTTCCCCGTCCATGAGGTCAGACCTCTCGCCCGTCCCCCTACACCCCACGTGTTCTTGTTTTTTCTTTGGACTTATCTCATACTTTCCGAGTCAGTTCGTCTTGAATCTTCTGTAACCCCATGATAATATCCACGAATCAATATCTTAGTTGATTTTGGTTCGTGGCTACCTAATTCTAGAGCTAGAATAGAATAGAATAGGTTGAGGGGATAGATCTGAAACTGAGTAGGCAAGCATTTCTGTCTAGGTTAGTCGTTGGTTTTGGAGCAAATTAGAGCGCCCCTGAATGGAATGATCTGCACACGGGAGAAAAAAGGTATTTTGAAACATCTGAACAACATTTCAATGCAGCGAGAGCGCCATATTGGTCAGAGTGCTAGAGCTGCACTTGTTGTTTTCATTTCCTACTCTCCGATTTTCCATTAATCGTATGTTCTCAATGTATAGATGTGCTTCACAAATTTTCATAAAAATCTTGACGGTTACCACTTTAACTTGAGGAGATATTTCCATAAGCAAATGTTTAGTTTCTTTCTGTGCTAGGCGCTAGGCTCTATTAGCTTACTCTGAATCTGAACATCACATGATGAACCACTGAAATGTAATCAGATCATTTTTTTTCTGTGTGTGTGTGTGTGTATAGCAAGTTACTTTGATTGATTTTCATACTTCTTAGGCCCACGGACTGGATCCCGGCGAGGAGGCCAACCTATGGCCTGTGCATCTTCGTCCCTGACGGCGGCATGTAACCAACACTGGGCTCTGCTCCTAACACGCATGGACTGATGTGTTGGTCAGGTGCCCACTACTCGGCTCTTCATGTCTGAGATTGTGTGTTTATCTGATCAGGTTGTAGTAAGTTGTGAAAGGCCATAGCTGGTTCTTAGAGAGGATACTTCACCTCATAGTTGAATCTTGGGTAAAACTGCGGGCCTTTTTTTTGTTGCCTTATATACATGGTGGTAAACAAACAGTATATTGGCAAACAAAATGTATATCCATTCTCACTCTGATATTTCTGAAAGTGAAAGGGACGACGGATAGCGTAGACACCAGAGAACACACAAGTTCTGCTGAAAAATTCGACCGAAGTTACAATGCATTAGCTGGTATAAATAATTAAATATAGCACAACTAGCATGCCTAGATGCAGACCACGTTGATGGTAAGATATGCTTGACAGCTAACAAACAAGATCTATTAGTCATTTCATAAATGTAGACAAAATATACCTCTGCCCATTTATAGGCCTTGATTTGATATAAAAACATTCCAATTTATCTTCTCGCTTATGTTCTGGATTTCACTATGACTTGACTCTCTTTGTCTGATTTTTTACACGACTTGTTGCCTATAGGTATAGATGCTGAAACCTTCCTACTGTAGGTGTGCCTTTCACATGTTTGCTGAGATGTTTGATTAAAAATTGGCCTTATGCAATTCCATCAAAATAGCTTAGTGATTGTTACTGCATGGCGTACATGCAAGTCCCCCGAAATCCCATGTCATACTTAATTAATTGTGTGCATGAAGTATTCTAGCTTGGAAAAATTAAGGTGACTTTTTACTGTTATGTATATGCATGTAATAGTTCAATCTTGCATACACCAACTAAGATCACAAGAAGGATAGACATGCTTCTGATTTGCAATACAGATGTTAAATATGAAATTGTTGGAGGATATGTGCTATGATTTTATAGCTAAGCCTTGTTTTTTGTTTCATGCTGATACCTTTTTGGTTCCTCTAGATTGAGCATATCTAGAATGCAATATGTACAAGATGAACCAATGAAAAAAAGGAATTCAAACTCCGACTTGTACCTTAATAACCTTGCATTGCTTAGATACACTTCTAGAGTGGCCATCACTTGTTGTGTTCTGATTTGGCTTGTACATTAATAACCGTGAAGTAATTTTTAAGCCATGCATATATTAATTTGTAGCATAACCATCAAGTCTTATGGTGCTGCTCGTCGACCGGGTTGGCGTAAACATCACGGCAATGATATTGTTTGTTAGTGATGCCATTTTGTTGGCATGTTTATATGGCCTCAACTACTAGTACTATAGTACTTGAGTTCTGGGATGTGTGTTTTGTTTCTTTGTCACTTGACTTTCATTTGACATGTTTTTCTTTGGATTAATTTTCATCCTCATGTTTACTCTTATTTTATAGTAGATGCAAACTTACTATCATTTGTAGGCACGGTAAGATTTAAGAATTTTGGACAACATGTAGTTCATTTTTATCTTTGTAATTATCTTTTTTCTATGAACTATTCATATATGCAAATATCTATTGAGGTTCTTGTAATAAGCTAGGTAAGATTAGGTGGCGAGCTACTTGGTGCTGCCATCACAATCAGTCATGACATGATAGTTTCCACAGGAGGGCCAATGGCAAGAACATGAACAACATCCCCAATAGTTCATATGTTATGCTGATGTAAAATGGATTGTAATGGTTCCTAGCCTTGCTGTGAGGATTTTGTAAACTGCGATGTTGTAGATACATATAGATGGCTGCAAACTGTATTAACTGTGTAATGTTTTGATACTTCCAAAATACTTCCTCTTGTGCAAAAATTGGTATTTGGATTTGTGAGACGCGCTATGCTAAATACTTCCTGGTCAAAATTAGGCAGAAAAAATGGGCTAATCAGGAAGAAATGAATGGGCTAATGGCTTAGCCAAATTGATGACGATTTTTATGACGAAAAATAGTATCACCCGTAAGCAGCCATGTCATTTGAATTGGTCAACCAAAAATCCTACATGGCGTTTATCCATGACGGCTTGTTCCCGTCATGGAGGTTTGGGCTTTCGCGGGCCTGGTGCTTGTCCATGACGATCAAGAACCGTCAAGGAAGGTACGATGTCAAATTATGACACGATATACATGACGGATTTCAAATCCGTCGTGCATGGACACCCATGACAGTTTTCCATTGATCTGTGACGGACTAGATCCGTCATGTATTAACAGATTTCTTATAGTGATTGGGGGTGTGAAAAATCTTTCAAAAGGTATATGTGAATCCTATTAGCTATAGGACTCCCATAAACCACAAAAGTATAATTTTAAAAGTTACTTTCCAATTTTATTTAAAGGCTTTTTCTTTAGGCCAAAAATGGTCTTTAATAGGTTAAAATTATTAAAATGTTTCAAAAATATTTGATAAACTTTAGGAAGACTCATAGGACATATATTGTCCATATATAAGAGTTTCAACACATGGTCATGTTCAAAATATTGGATAAATACGTCAAAACCCTTTCTGTATATTTCAAGCTTTTAAAAATTTTACAAAGGAAATATTCTCTAAAAATTCCAGAAAAATTCTAGAAAGTCACATATGCATAATATGATGACCTTGAAAAGTATCAGCTCAATCTAAATTGTTTTAGTTTACAAAAGTGCCCCAAAATCATTTCTGTTCAGATTCAAATTTGAACAGCTTTACATTACCAACTTATTCCAAATGCCTCCAAACTTTGTGGACATGATCCAACCCCAAATGATGACACTACACCAAGTGTTGCATCAAGGGGAGTGGTTTAGCATCACTAGATCTTGGTAAATGCATTTCTGTTAATTTCTAGGGTTTACAAAAGTTGCATTGGCAACTTTTCCCAAATGAGCTCAAACTTAGTGGAACACCCTATTTCTATGTACAATTTCATCCTGTTAAGTCTCATGTGAATTGAAATATTTTAACTTGACAAAACCTACAACAAACACCTTCTGCCATTTTTCTAAAACCACTGTTTTGACCCCTTGAACTATTCTCCTTGAGCTCATATTTTCACCAGAGCTTCATCTAGTCACCCTTTACCTCCAGGAGGACCCACTCATCCAGGGCTCAATTATTTGGGGGTGAAAACCCTATTCTTACCCTACTGGTTAGGCCCAATTCACCTCTCTCTCAACCCCCCTCTCATTCTAGAAGCTCTGCAGACCATCCTTTGCCTTCCCCCTTTGGTTTACTCCTCCCTGGCACTATCAGACATCAGTGGCTGCGCCCACGGCCACTAAAAAATGCCAGTGCCAGCCATATGCGCGCTTAGGAGCACGCTACAGTGCGCTCTGGCACTGTAGCCGCCCCTGGCCAAGCGCCTCCGGCCACCTCGGCTCTTCCCCTCATGCCCGACGAGACGCATCGGCGTCCACGGCACGCCACGGCTTGGTCCCCCTCCTCCTTCTCCCTCCTCATGCCCCTGCTAGCATGCGCCATTGTCCGCTTAGTACGAGCCGCCCCCGTTGTTCCCGAGCCCTGATCTGAAACCCCGCACTCCACTGACCCTTTCCCCTCTCTTTCCCCACTCTTTTGACGCCGGAAACGGCCGGAACGACCGACGCCCGAAGCTCCTCCGCTGTGCCTCCTCCTCGCTGACAAACCAGGAAGCTCCAGCGACCACCTCCAGCAACACTCGAACGGCGACGTCCTCCTGAGTCCAACGGTGCCACCCGCTCGCCTCGTCGTGCCCCGCATCGTCGCCGACCGTCTGGACTCGGAGTTAGGGATGACACGCGAGCCCCGCCTATCAGCCTCTCCTCTCTCCCACTGGCAGCTGGGCCCCGCCCATCAGGTCTGAAAACCTGGCGCGCGCGCGCCCTGGCTCGCCTGGGCCGCCTCCCCCTCTAGGCCGGCTGCGCTACAGCTGTTCTGGCCGAGCAGGCACAGTGCCCTTTTTCCTTTTTCTTTTCTGTTGATTCTCAAATAAATCCGCAGGATAAAATATTTATCCAAATTAATTAATTCCAACTCCTAAAAACTTGCAATATTCCCACCTATTAAATGGTGTGTCTTTCATACATGTTCATCTAACTTTTCTATAATGTTCAAATTTAAATTCAAATTTGAGAAGTAAAATTTGTGTTTAAAAATCCACTACTTTGTCCCTCTTACTCCAAATCCAAAACTAAGGATTTTCCCCTTCTTAGTTTTCCTCCTAGTATTTTACAAAAATAAGCTGACATTTTCTAAGCACTTTGACTTTTCTGTTTTTATTATTGACTTATTTTTCCGTTATTTTCTTGCGACGATTAGATCCCGTACTTGACGAAGTTGCTGGAGACGAAGAAGTTGAAGGATTTTAAGACTTTGGAGACCAAGCCAACCAAGGCAAGTAGCCCTTTGACCATGACATCCCTCTTGTTCATCGGTACCCTTTTTCCGATTGCGTGATGATGAAAAGTGACGGTGGTGAACTTGTTGTGAACCACCACATGATGCATACCCCTACTCATAACCCTACCTTGTGCATGGATACAATCTCAAAAGACTAGTTGTTGATGCATAATGTTGCATATGTACCATGAGCCCTTTGTGGTTACATTCTTTCAAAAAACCCATCGCGTGCCCCTAATGCCCGTGTGTGATGTTGAACTAAGGTCACCACTTGAGGAAGAATTGATGTAAAAAAGAGAGCTTTTGGTGTGTGTGTAAAATGATGGATTAGATTTATGTGTGATTACCGACCCAACCAAACATGTGCAACCACTCTACCCCTTTATATGACGGGGCATTATTGATTACTTAGGCTGATACTAGCATAGTGCCAACATTACTAGTGACGAGGGTTGTTGGATTCAGGGCTCCACAAAACCCGTTAAGTTCGAACACAGGGGCGTGAACGAAGATCTCTCCCACTCACGTCTACCTAGCGCCTCGCTCTCATCTCGGTGGAAGGAATCAAGCAAACAACGAACAAACACACAAGAGTTTATCCAAGTTCGGGCCACCGCGAGGTGTAAGACCCTACATCCTGCTTTGGTGGATTGGCTTCGGGTGAGCTAGAGTATGAACTGGTACAAGGGTTCCTGAGCTCAGGAGGCGAGCTCAGGAGGGTCAGGAGGCTGGTGTTCTTGCTCCTTGTGCGATGGTCAAGTGTGTGAGTCGATCCCTTTCTCAGTGGGAATCCTAGCTACTTATATAGGCGGCCACGGTCCTCTTCCCCCGAAATGTTTAGGCGGGAAGGGATTCCACAACGACCATTTTGAGCGGGAACACAGGGACGTTCCTACCCTGACAAAAGCAGTCTTCGCCTGCAAAAGGATCAGGTGATGACGCGGTGGTGGGCTCGACGATAACATCCTTCTTGTCATCTGTCACACCCTGATTTTCATGTCACGTTGCTTAAGCTAATTTCCATGTTAAAAATGTGGATTTGCAAAAACTTTTGAGTGTTTTTGACTTTGCTTGATTTGACTTCTGTCTGCTGTTTGCTAGTGCTCTACAAATCAAATAAATCCTCCAACTCTTGTACTTCATCTCCTTGACCCAAAACCTATTCCCAATGATCATGCCATGTGTATAGACCAGTATAGAATTTTCTTATAAAAATATTTTTGGCCAAATGGTATTTTCAAAAATTAGTTTTCCAAAAACCCCTGAATTGAGGTTTGCACTGCAAGTACCTTATTTAGGGTGTGAAAAATCTTTCAAAAAGTATATTTGAATCCTATTAGGTATAGGACTCCCAGAAACCACAAAAGTATAATTTTAAAAGTTATTTTTATATTTTATTTAAAAGCTTTTTCTTAAGGCCAGAAATGGTCTTTAATAGGGAAAAATTATTTAATTATTTCAAAAATATTTTCCAAAATTCAGGGAGACTCATAGGACATATATTGTCCATATATAAGAGTTTCAACACATGGTCATGTTCAAAATATTGGACAAATCCTTCCAAAACCCTTTCTGGATATTTCGAGCTTTTGAAATATTTACAAAGGAAATATTCTCCAAAAATTCCAGGGAAATTCTATCATGTCATATATGACATATTGGATGATCTTGCAAAGCCTCATGCCTTGAAGATCAAGGAAACATCCTCTAATCCCCTCAAAACCATTATGTCCATATTTGTAGTTTGAGCAACTCTACATTGCCAAACTTGTCCAAATGCTCTCAAATTTGGTGCACATGCTAGAATGGCCTAATAAGGCATCTAGACCAAATGGCACAAGATTTGGAATAGAGAAACTTGATCAGATCACCCCAAAACCCTTTTTGTTCAAATGCAAATTTCAACAACTTTACATTGTCAACTTTTTATCTGGAGCCTCAAACTTTGTGGGCATGATTAATGCCCCAAATGATGATGCTACCCCAAGTGGTGCATCATGGGGAGATGAATTGCTTGACTCAAACATGGTGAAACCATTTCTGTTGATTTCTAGAATTCACCAAAGTTACATTGGCCACTTTGCCCAAATGAGCTCAAATTTGGTGTAGGGGCCTAATTATATGTGACATTTGATCCTGTTAAGTCCCATGCCAATTGGAAGTCATTTGCTCTCCCAAAACCTGATCAAACACCTTCTGTCCATTTACCAAAACCAGTGTTTGAACCTCTTTTACTTTATCTCTTTACCCCAAATTCTTACCACAGCTTATTCTGATCATCCTCTACCCCCCAGTAACTCTCTATGGCCTCAGCTCAATTATAGGAGGAGGGTAAAACCCCAATTCTCACTGCTGGACAGCAGTAAACTCCCTCTCTTTCACCCCTCTCCTCATTCCAGAACCTCCCCAGAGCATCCAAGACCTCCACGCCTTTGTTTACTATCCCCTAGCACTGCTAGACACAGTTGGACACGCCCTGGGCGGCAGGCCACGCCAATGGCAGCCAAAAGCCCGCTCTGGAGCACTACAGCCGCCCCCAATCACCGGCCCCGACCACCTAGGGCCTTTCTCCTCGTGTCCCCCGAGGCGGCCTCGACGTCCGCAACACGCTGGGCGGTCGGCCCCCTCCTCTCTCCTCCTCCCTCACTCCTGCTCGCACGTGCGCCGTGGCCGCCCGAGCGCTCCAGTGAGCAAGCTCACACGCGCGGCCCTCTGACGCCTCCCCGCTCCTCCTTTCTCTTCCTCTAGGCGTGGACCAGCTCCAGGAACGCCCTGGACACACCCACTGCTGCCCCCGTGGCCTGCAACGACAGCAACGACCTCGCCGGCGCATGCATCTTCGATGGACCGGCGATCGCCTATAAATAGGCCGCCCCCGAGCCCCCTCGTGGCTCCGATGGCCTCCACTCCCTCTCCTGATCCTCCTGGACCCGCTCTCTCTCTCTCCCGTGCCCTCCAGCCTCCTCCCTGGCCGGAGCAGAGCCGCCGGCCGCCGCTCAAATTCGGGCAACCCCGAGTCCCTTTCTTACTCCTAGCCACTCCAGTGCCACCGCTCGACCTCTAGGGAGCTCCCCGCCTACGCCAAACCTCCCCAAGATGCCCTATGCTCGAAGCTCAAGACGACCGGAGCCCTCCTCCGCCGCGGTTGGATGCCTGCTCGCCCTGGTCCTCCCCGGCAGGCGTGCTACCCACGGTTGGATGCGCCTCTCCGCGCTGGTCAATCCGATGGCCGGAGCATCGCCGGAGACGGCCCGAGCCGACGGGGCCACGCTGGCGAGCTCTCGGCCGCACCTCCCCTGTTCCCCGTCGTACCGCGCGGGAGGAAGAAGAACCTGCTGCTGGGGCCCGCGCGTCAGCGACCCAGTGGGCGGGCCCCTCCGTTTAAGTGGAGGCGGATCTGGCCCCGACCGCTTCCCCTGCGCGGAAGCGCCTTTCCTGGCGGGCGCCTTCGACGTGGCCGAGTCCCTGCGCACTGCTGTGCAGATGGGCCGGCCCAGTTGCTGTGCGGCTACTCTTCGCCCTGCGCGCAAGGGTACAACCCCCTTTTCCCTTTTACTTTCTATTTCCAGTCAAATTCAATAATCTCCCAAATATTCATATGAACTCCAAATTGCATGATTCAAATTTCTGGTAGCTTCTAAAATCATACTCTATCACACGATGCAACATGCACACTTTTCCAGAAACATTTCTTTCACAAATATTTATCAAATGCCTTTATTTCATTTCTGTGATGAACTTTAGAAAATCACAGAGAGCTCAATCTTGATCCAAATGCAGTGATTCAAGTTCCTAGATGCTTGTCATGTCCAATCTTAGTTTTGGAACATTTTTAATAATAGTTTCTGCACCCCACCAAATATTGAGCCATTTCTTCATATTTATCAGCTTTGCAAAATCCTAGGAAATTCATTTCAAATCCAAATCCAGTGAAACCAACTCCTAAGTGCTTCTAAAATCATAAATTGATGATGGGTACCTTTGCTCATCATTCAAGGAAATATTTCTGTATACTTCTTCCAAATCCATAAACCCTTTGGTTCCATCATATTGGAATGTTCCAAATCACCCATTGATCCAATACCTATGAAACCACCTTGGTCATTTCTAATATGACCAGAGGTATCCTAGAAAAGTCCAACTCCTATTTTTAGAGCACTTTTATTTTTGCATTGATTGTGTTGCATATTATGATTGTTTCCATCGTTAGTTGACGTAATAAACGGAGTATTCGGAGATGGACCAGAAGATTTGAAGACTCGGAAGAATAAGGCAAGCAGCCCTTTGACCATGTTCAAGAAACCCTTTTTATGCATGTCTCATAGCACCTTATTATCAATGCATCGGAATCATATTGAGGTGGAGACCACTTTGGTTGCTACCTTTGTTGCTTACTATTGAAGCTTGCATCAAACATGACCCTACCTTCCTATGAGGGTTATGTGGGTGGGAGTAGTTAGGTTGCTTTAATAGTGGCTACGCAAATGGGACGGGTATATGCATGGTGACGAAAGCAGGATACTTTCAAAAGACTTTTCGAAAACCCCGTCGGGTGCCACTTATGCCCGAGGGAGATGGTGAGATGGGTAACCACTTGATGACGAAGTGGTGTACCGAGGAAAGTGTGTGTGTTGTTTTGAAAAACAGATTGGTTTAAGTTGCGACCGTTATTCCAACCTTACATGCGCAACCACTCTACCCTTATATTGGAAAGGGCATTATTGATTACCTAGGTCGATACTAGCATGGTGCCCGCATTACTAGTGACGGGGGTGACATGAGGTCACTCTCGGGACGGGGTCGTGCTTGGATAGGCGGCCATGACTGTTTTCACAGGGCACCGGACACACCGTTTGTACCCCGTGCTTGTGATATGTGATGAATACGGAGCGAGTCTCCACAAACCTTGAGATGTGAAATGTTTGGCACGGGTTGCTACCAATCGAGTGGACTCTATGTTAGTGTCGTCTAGGGAAAGATAGTGAGGAAACAACATGGTTCAGTGATATTGATGATGTGATACCTGAGGAAGTTACAATGAGCTCGAACATGAGTTGATTACAACTCTTTCTCGATATTGATGTCTGTGACCTCCTGATACTTGTTACAGACACATGCATATCCATGTTATACGTTGATCATACTTGCATATGAAAAACTAGCTTTCCGCAAAACTGCCAACTTAGAAGTAGAGCCTTGCATAATTATTCTGTCATCACACTTGGGTTGCTTGCGAGTACATTCAAAGTACTCATTGGCTTTCCACTGGTTATTTTATTGGCCAGGCAGGAGAGAACAGGTTATGCTGAAGATTTCTTGGTGACGAGCATGCGAGCTAGGACGCTTCCCAGTCAGAATGCCTGTAGGGTTAAGGCAGATGGCATGGGTCCGAGTTGTCTTTGAAGATTTCCGCTGCGATGATATACTCAAGACTTGACCATTACGGTCCTACTTGTGTAACACGGTATGTAAGGATGTAAGACTCTTGTTATTCAGCTTCTGTGTGTTCAGTGAGCATTGATCTCTGGGATCACTGTACACGTGCATTCGGTGATCACGACTTATGAGTCGGGGTCCCCACAGAGCTGATATCAGAGCCATCCTGACTGTAGGAAGCCTTAGTTAGCATGGTCGTTAGTTAGGGTAAAACTATTTTCAAAACTATTACTAGTTTTCAAAACTATCTATACTTCTCTTCCCTTCTCAGTTTTTCGAAAACTAGGCTATACTTGATCTCTTCCCCTTCAAAACCTTGGTCGCTAGAACCCCTATGCCCCTGACCACTGGATTTTCTGTAATCCTCGTGGAGTGCACCTCGCCCAACACTCACCCACAAAGTTTGCACACAAGATTGGTGACACCACGACAAGACGATACCAACGGAAGTTACATCCTCGATGGAGTGAGGACATGAAGACCCAGAAGGTGGGGGACACCCTTGACAAGAACCCCCAAGATGGTGCAACTTTGGCCTATAAATGACCAGGGTATAGGTTATGCAAAGTCATGATATGCATCGCTAATAGAGTAATCCTGTCACTACCGTTGTTGTATCGACAACCACCGGTGTATGAGAACCTTGCCATTTGGTCCGCCTCACTATAGTGAGCAGGAAAACGGTTCTCTTCGTCCCCCGCTCTTGGTGTCGATGTTTTCATCAACGAACCCGACATGGTGGACCTCTATTATGCCTTGTTAATTGTCATTGCATATGGATTGCCTACCTGGTACCCTCGACGCCCCAGAAGGCACAAGGGATCGTCATGATTAAAGAGACAAGAGAAGACAAGTCAACGCCAGCTACAAGGAGGCACCTTCACCCCATCACCTCATCAGGCGAGAAGTTGTTGAAGATTCTTCAGGATCAACCCGGATCATTCATCAAGCAACTACAAGGGACTTAGCAACACCCGAGGAAGCTCAGAAGACTGCACGAGGCACAAGTCACGGCACTGAGTCCGAGAACCCCTAGGGTAGGATGAGTCGTGTACCCCCTATGCGCAGTCGAGTCCGTATGATGGTTCGAATAGAACCATGATTGTGTGTTGTTTGCTTTTATCTGCTTGTGTTTTGATATAAGTCGCGCTTTTGCCCCAGGCAACAAGTGCATGGCTATATCACCTTCCTTGCCTTGTTTCTTTTGTTTCTGCCTTTTTGCACCTGTTTGTTGCACCTGCACTATAGCACCCCCTTTAGGCATATCCCTCCTCTACACTGCTTCTTCCCTCTATTCTCTCTTTCCCCAATTGAAGACCCGCAAGACAAGATGCACCAAGGATTCTACCTCGACGGCCAACTGGCACTGAAGACTTCTGCTACAACCTCCACGATCAATTGCAACCCCGTAGAGTTATGTTTAACCCTCCAGACAAGTAACCCCATTCCTAGACCCTTTGAGACTTCCTGAGACACTCCAACACGAATCCTTAACCATGTGCCTAACCCATGGTAAGGCGAGAGAACCTGTTAAGCCTTTATAACCTTGCACAACACTGGGTTCGTAAAGGAGCTAGTGGACACGATGAGTGAGCACATTTTCATCCTGATATAGCACGAGGTCTGACGATGCCATAGATAGACCAGTTCGAGGATATTGGACAGATGACTTGGTGGCTTTACATCAGTGACTTCGAGGAACTATCTGAGACCTTGATGGATTGTGAGGTTTTCATGTTGGTGGGATCATGACTTTGGGGAAGCATGTGGAAGTACCCGTTGGCCATGAGATTTGGATTTATGTAGGTGATTCTGGTTGGTATAGATGCTGGATATGTCTACATGGTTCGGAGTAAGATTGGATTTAGGCCTATGATCCTGATTATGATATCATGTTTCTCGGTGGACGGTAACCTAGGAGATTGGATTATTTGTCGGAGTTGACTTAGAGATCAATATAGTCGTGATCTTGGAGTTTACTGACCCGGATGATGAGAATTTGGTGGACTTACTATCGTAATGCATAGTCCTTCCGAGTATTTGGGTATTGTAGGGACTTGAGATCTTGTGGAACACCGTAGACATCGGATTTGTAGGGTTGTTGGATTATGTGGAGATTGATGGGAATTACCGGGCTATTGGAGTTGATCTATAGGAAGGAAACAAATCTTGGAGTGGCATACGACGTGTTTCCTTAGATTGGTGATGCATTACCTTGAGCCTTGCAAGACTAGGTTGAGCGCTTGGATTGTGGAGTTTAATTTAAGCTCAGCAGCATGTATGATCTACCTTTGGATTTTAGAGGTAGGCATACATATGGATTTGGGGATCGTAGACTGGTGCAATTGTGTGAGACCGTCTCTTGAGAATCATGAGGATATGTATGGCAATGAGTGGTGATTAAAGTTGGTCTATGCGAGAGGCCGCTTTTCCGTTCGGAGTACTAGATAGAGCTATTGGCATCTCAGAAACAGTGCTTAAGGATAAGATGATATAAGTTCATTCACTCACTAGAATCCTTGAAACCCTTAAGCCCCACCGAGCCACCACCTGGTCAGATTCTGACCACGGGCCTTGACTCAGAGTCAGGAAGGCCTCTGCAAATACTCAACCGAGACCACCACCAATACCCCAGCTTACCTTGCGTACCCCTTAGACCTCATGGAGTAACCGGACAAGATGGGTAACATCATTATTAGATGGCCTACTTGTCTGCCCGGAGACGAAGAAGCGACGGACAGCTGGATAGAAGACGTTTGAAGACCACCCTGTCAAGAAGGAAGATCTACACCGACCACTGTCATCAAGAAGAAAACTTCCGCGTTGAAGACCGGGCGTATCTGCAACCACTCCTCCCGGAGGGACTGAGCAATTCCGTGTCGAAGGAACGCTCACACCAAGTTGTATCAAACTTGAAGGCACGATTCTGGTGGCGCAGGATGACAGAGAGATTGCAACCTATGTTGCAAAGTGTGATGTGTGCTAAAGGGTCAAGCTGAATATCAGCGACCCACTGGATTGCTTCAACCACTCAAGGCTCCTGAGTGGAAGTGGGATAAAGTCAGAAAGGACTTCATCACTGGATTACCAAGGTCGAATAGAGGACATGACTCTATCTGGGTCATAGTCGATCATTTGACCAAGGTGGCCCATTTTCATTCCTGTCAAGACCACTTATGATGGCAACCGGCTGGCAGCTCTCTACATCGACCAAGTCGTAAGTCTTCATGGTATTCCCAGGAGATTGTGTCAGATCGAGGAACCCAGTTCACCTCAAGGTTCTGGAAGAAGTTCCAAGCAGCCTTGGGAACCAAGTATCTTTCAGCACGGCTTTCGACCCACAGACTGGAGGTCAGACTGAGCGAGTCAATCAGATTCTCGAAGTCATGACTCCGAGCCTGTGTCTTGGCATATGGAGCCAAGTGGGAGGATTGTCTCCCTTTTTGCCGAGTTCTCCTATAACAACAGTTACCAGTCGAGCCTTCAGATGGCACCATTTGAGGTGTTGTACGGACGCTGATATCGCACACCCCTCAACTGGTCAGAGGCTGGAGTAGGGCTAGTCTTTGGACCAGATATTCTCCGCACAACGGAAGAGCAAGTCCAACTAGTTAGAGAACGTTTGAAGGCAGCCAAGTCAAGGCAAAAGTGCTATGCTGACACTCACCGTCGGAACATGGGTTTCCATATCGGGGACCGTGTGTACCTGCGGGTAACTTCTCTGAAGGGAACCAAGCGTTTCCACGTCGAGGGGAAGCTCGCACCAAGGTTCATTGGACCCTTTGAGATCACTGTAAGTCATGTGGTAGACGGCTTCCCAGCTAGATCTACCACCTGAGATACCCTCCGTGCACCAAATCTTCCACGAGCCCCCACTCTGGAAGTGCTTCTTACCTCCTAGCTAGCCCGATGCCCACAAGGACATCGATCACCGAGCCTTTGACAGCTAACCCAACCTAACCTATGCAAGAGACCCCCTCAGCAACCTCCATCAAGGAAGGCATCAAGCAAGAAGCCATGCCATCAAGCACTTCAGGATTCCAAGGAGCACCACTTGGAAGCCGAACCAACAAGAAGAAGTGAAGACTACCCCATATCCGAGACTCCGCCTTTCTTTCCACGCCTAGTCAGGGAATCTCGGGGACGAGATTCTCGTAAGGGGGGTAGGTCTGTCACACCCTGATTTTCATGTCACATTGCTTAAGCTAATTTCCATGTTAAAAATGTGGATTTGCAAAAACTTTTGAGTGTTTTTGACTTTGCTTGATTTGACTTCTGTCTGCTGTTTGCTAGTGCTCTAAAAATCAAATAAATCCTCCAACTCTTGTACTTCATCTCCTTGACCCAAAACCTTTTCCCAATGATCATGCCATGTGTATAGACCAGTATAGAATTTTCTTATAAAAATATTTTTGGCCAAATGGTATTTTCAAAAATTAGTTTTCCAAAAACCCCTGAATTGAGGTTTGCACTGCAAGTACCTTATTTAGGGTGTGAAAAATCTTTCAAAAAGTATATTTGAATCCTATTAGGTATAGGACTCCCAGAAACCACAAAAGTATAATTTTAAAAGTTATTTTTATATTTTTATTTAAAAGCTTTTTCTTAAGGCCAGAAATGGTCTTTAATAGGGAAAAATTATTTAATTATTTCAAAAATATTTGCCAAAATTCAGGGAGACTCATAGGACATATATTGTCCATATATAAGAGTTTCAACACATGGTCATGTTCAAAATATTGGACAAATCCTTCCAAAACCCTTTCTGGATATTTCAAGCTTTTGAAATATTTACAAAGGAAATATTCTCAAAAAATTTCAGGGAAATTCTATCATGTCATATATGACATATTTGATGATCTTGCAAAGCCTCATGCCTTGAAGATCAAGGAAACATCCTCTAATCCCCTCAAAACCATTCTGTCCATATTTGAAGTTTGAGCAACTCTACATTGCCAAACTTGTCCAAATGCTCTCAAATTTGGTGCACATGCTAGAATGGCCTAATAAGGCATCTAAACCAAATGGCACAAGATTTGGAATAGAGCAACTTGATCAGATCACCCCAAAACCCTTTTTGTTCAAATACAAATTTGAACAACTTTACATTGTCAACTTTTTATCTGGAGCCTCAAACTTTGTGGGCATGATCAATGCCCCAAATGATGATGCTACCCCAAGTGGTGCATCAAGGGGAGATGAATTGCTTGACTCAAACATGGTGAAACCATTTCTGTTGATTTCTAGGGTTCACCAAAGTTACATTGGCCACTTTGCCCAAATGAGCTCAAATTTGGTGTAGGGGCCTAATTATATGTGACATTTGATCCTGTTAAGTCCCATGCCAATTGGAAGTCATTTGCTCTCCCAAAACCTGATCAAACACCTTCTGTCCATTTACCAAAACTAGTGTTTGAACCTCTTTTACTTTATCTCTTTACCCCAAATTCTTACCACAGCTTATTCTGATCATCCTCTACCCCCCAGTAACTCTCTATGGCCTCAGCTCAATTATTGGAGGAGGGTAAAACCCTAATTCTCACTGCTGGACAGCAGTAAACTCCCTCTCTTTCACCCCTCTCCTCATTCCAGAACCTCCCCAGAGCATCCAAGACCTCCACGCCTTTGTTTACTATCCCCTAGCACTGCTAGACACAGTTGGACACGCCCTGGGCGCCAGGCCACGCCAATGGCAGCCAAAAGCCCGCTCTGGAGCGCGCTATAGTGCTCTGGAGCACTGGAGCCGCCCCCAATCACCGGCCCTGACCACCTAGGGCCTCCCCCCTCGTGTCCCCCGAGGCGGCCTCGACGTCCGCAACACGCTGGGCGGTCGGCCCCCTCATCTCTCCTCTTCCCTCACTCCTGCTCGAACGCGCGCCGTGGCCGCCCGAGCGCTCCAGTGAGCAAGCTCACACGCGCGGCCCTCTGACGCCTCCCCGCTCATCCTTTCTCTTCCTCTAGGCGTGGACCAGCTCCAGGAACGCCCTGGACACGCGCACTGCTGCTCCCGTGGCCTGCAACGACAGCAACGACCTCGCCGACGCATGCATCTTCGGTGGACCGGCGCTCGCCTATAAATAGGCCGCCCCCGAGCCCCCTCGCGGCTCCGATGGCCTCCACTCCCTCTCCTGATCCTCCTGGACCCGCTCTCTCTCTCCCGTGCCCTCCAGCCTCCTCCCTGGCCGGAGCAAAGCCGCCGGCCGTCGCTCAAATTCGGGCAACCCCGAGTCCCTCTCTTCCTCCTAGCCACTCCAGTGCCATCGCTCGACCTCCAGGGAGCTCCCCGCCTCTGCCAAACCTCCCCAAGATGCCCTATGCTCGAAGCTCAAGACGACCGGAGCCCTCCTCCGCCGCGGTTGGACGCCTGCTCGCCCTGGTCCTCCCCGGCAGGCGTGCTACCCACGGTTGGATGCGCCACTCCGCGCTGGTCACTCCGATGGCCGGAGCATCGCCGGAGACGGCCCGAGCCGACGGGGCCACGCCGGCGAGCGCTCGGCCGCACCTCCCCTTTTCCCCGTCGTACCGCGCGGGAGGAAGAAGAACCTGCCGCTGGGGCCCGCGCGTCAGCGACCCAGTGGGCGGGCCCCTCCGTTTAAGTGGAGGCGGATCTGGCCCCGACCGCTTCCCCTGCGCGGAAGCGCCTTTCCTGGCGGGCGCCTTCGACGTGGCCGAGTCCCTGCGCGCTGCTGTGCAGATGGGCCGGCCCAGTTGCTGTGCGGCTACTCTTCGCCCTGCGCGCAAGGGTACAACCCCCTTTTCCCTTTTACTTTCCATTTCCAGTCAAATTCAATAATCTCCCAAATATTCATATGAACTCCAAATTGCATGATTCAAATTTCTGGTAGCTTCTAAAATCATACACTATCACACGATGCAACATGCACACTTTTCCAGAAACATTTCTTTCACAAATATTTATCAAATGCCTTATTTCATTTCTGTGATGAACTTTAGAAAATCACAGAGAGCTCAATCTTGATCCAAATGCAGTGATTCAAGTTCCTAGATGCTTGTCATGTCCAAACTTAGTTTTGGAACATTTTTAATAATAGTTTCTGCACCCCACCAAATATTGAGGCATTTCTTCATATTTATCAGCTTTGCAAAATCCTAGGAAATTCATTTCAAATCCAAATCCAGTGAAACCAACTCCTAAATGCTTCTAAAATCATGACTTGATGATGGGTACCTTTGCTCATCATTCAAGGAAATATTTCTGTATACTTCTTCCAAATCCATAAACCCTTTGGTTCCATCATATTAGAATGTTCCAAATCACCCATTGATCCAATACCTATGAAACCACCTTGGTCATTTGTAATATGACCAGAGGTATCCTAGAAAAGTCCAACTCCTATTTTTAGAGAACTTTTATTTTTTCTTTGATTGTGTTGCTTATTATGATTGTTTCCATCGTTAGTTGAAGTAATAAATGGAGTATTCGGAGATGGACCAGAAGATTTGAAGACTCGGAAGAATAAGGCAAGCAGCCCTTTGACCATGTTCAAGAAACCCTTTTTATGCATGTCTCATAGCACCTTATTATCAATGCATCGGAATCATGTTGAGGTGGAGACCACTTTGGTTGCTACCTTTGTTGCTTACTATTGAAACTTGCATCAAACATGACCCTACCTTCCTATGAGGGTTATGTGGGTGGGAGTAGTTAGGTTGCTTTAATAGTGGCTACGCAAATGGGACGGGTATATGCATGGTGACGAAAGTAGGATACTTTCAAAAGACTTTTCGAAAACCCCGTCGGGTGCCACTTATGCCCGAGGGAGATGGTGAGATGGGTAACCACTTGATGACGAAGTGGTGTACCGAGGAAAGTGTGTGTGTTGTTTTGAAAAACGGATTGGTTTAAGTTGCGACCGTTATTCCAACCTTACATGCGCAACCACTCTACCCTTATATGGGGAAGGGCATTATTGATTACCTAGGTCGATACTAGCATGGTGCCAGCATTACTAGTGACGGGGGTGACATAAGGTCACTCTCGGGACGGGGTCGTGCTTGGATAGGCGACCATGACTGTTTTCACAGGGCACCGAACACGCCGTTGGTACCCCGTGCTTGTGATATGTGATGAATACGGAGCGAGTCTCCACAAACCTTGAGATGTGAAATGTTTGGCACGGGGCTGCTACCAATCGAGTGGACTCTATGTTAGTGTCGTCTAGGGAAAGATAGTGATCGGGTGCTTACCCCGGGTACCTGAGGTACCGCGGGTCGTGGATGACATGGAAGTTCCCCGGATCTTGTGGGTAAAGTGTGCAACCTCTGCAGAGTGTAAAACTATTCGAATAGCCGTGTCCACAGTCATGGACAGTTGGGTAACCGCTCTTGGGCTACGTCCAATGTTTGCGAAACCTGGTGTGCGTGTGTGAGGAAACAACATGGTTCAGTGATATTGATGATGTGATACCTGAGGAAGTTACAATGAGCTCGAACATGAGTTGATTACAACTCTTTCTCGATATTGATGTCTGTGACCTCCTGATACTTGTTACAGACACATGCATATCCATGTTATACGTTGATCATACTTGCATATGAAAAACTAGCTTTCCGCAAAACTGCCAACTTACCAGTAGAGCCTTGCATAATTATTCTGTCATCACACTTGGGTTGCTTGCGAGTACATTCAAAGTACTCATTGGCTTGCCACTGGTTATTTTATTGGGCAGGCAGGAGAGAACAGGTTATGATGAAGATTTCTTGGTGACGAGCATGCGAGCTAGGACGCTTCCCAGTCAGAAAGCCTGTAGGGTTAAGGCAGATGGCATGGGTCCCAGTTGTCTTTGAAGATTTCCGCTGCGATGATATACTCAAGACTTGACCATTATGGTCCTACTTGTGTAACACGGTATGTAAGGATGTAAGACTCTTGTTATTCATCTTCTGTGTGTTCAGTGAGCATTGATCTCTGGGATCAGTGTACACGTGCATTCGGTGATCACGACTTATGAGTCGGGGTCCCCACATCGTACTTGCGGTCTTGGGTCTTGTTGCACCAATGAGGAAACCTTTGCCCCGCTCCTCGGGAACCAACGGCTACGCTGTCCCCTTTGCACCGAAATGGCAACTGTGCCGCTGGCGGACGCTGGCATCCGCTGGCGCGGTGCATCACTGCCTCCTCCTAAGGTAGGCTTGGCCTTGGATTCTTCGCCCCTCCGGAACGCCTTGCCGAGGGCGCTCCCGAGGAGGTCTTGACGTCGTTCTCCTCGCGAGGCCTGGCCCCTCGCGAGGGTCTTGAGCAGCTGGTCGATCAGCTGGGCCGTACCATGCCGTGTGAAGGAGCGCGTCGCGGCCCGCAGACAGGCAAGTCTGGGTACCGTGGTTCCCAGTACGCCGACAGTAACCCCCGGGCCCAAGGCGCGCGCGGAGTGGGCTTTGGGGCGAAGCCTTTAGGTGAGGATGAAGCGCCGCGGGCCCTAAAAGGCTGCGGGCCAGGCCGACGCGCGATTTGTTGGATGAGACGTGGTGGCTCCACTTCCCACGCAACGTTGGCGATCGTGCGACTTGAAAACTCCTTGGCGCGGGTGACGAGGGAGTAATGGCTGCGACACCATTGGCTAGCGGTTGGGCTCCTCCGCCCTATAAATGGGGCAAGGGGGAAGCCCCCAAGCCATTTTGAAGCCAACCCCGTCTTCTCCTTGCTTGTCCTTCGCTCCTACTCCCCATCGCAAGATCTTCATGGCACCGCCGAGGAAGTCATCCGCCGCAGAGAAGGGGAAGACCCCGAAGAATCCAGTCCCACTGCCGCCGAAGAGGGGTCGCGGTCGTTCCCGCAAGCATGCCGCCGCGCCCGCAACGTCTTCTTGAGGAGGCGGGCGCGGCCCTTTGGGCTCTGTTGTGGCCGCCGGTGTGCAGCACCGGGCGTCCTCCCGTGGCAAAGGTGGTCGCGGCCGTGGAGGAAGAGGAGGCACGCAAAGGTGACTGCTGGTTGCACGCCCTCCGCGCCCACAGTTCCATTCCTTCGATGTCTCGTCGGAGTTCATGGTGTGGGCGGAGATGCCCGGTGGCTCGTGGCCCAGGCTTCCCCGCTCATTTGGCGATGTGCTCCCGACCGGAGGCCTTGGGGGCATATGGCTGCAGGCTAACGGTTGTTGCAGCAACGCATCCTGGGTGGAGGTCGAGGTGGCTCCCTCGGGCGATGTGTTCTTGGAGCGTGGCTGGCAGTCGTTTGCCCGCGCACGCCGGCTGCAGGGGAGGTGTGCGCTCCACTTCAGGTACGATGGCGTCTCCATGCTATTCGTCAGGGTCTTCTCAGAGGAAGGGAGGCGCCTTGGGTGTTGTCCCGAGGCTGACGACGAAGAGGGCGGAGATGTCCAGAGGAGCAGTTCCTCCTCCGGAGACGGCCTCAGTCCTAGGCGTCGTGAGGCCCCCCTCTGTGGCAGCAGCAGCTCCTCCAGCAATGGCGGCCGCGATGAACCACCATGCCGCGAGCTCGGTACGGCGTGGGGAGGGGATCGCCACGCCGTTGTGGCTCGATGAAGCCGGAGGAGCCGGAGGATTCCGAATGAGCGGGAGCGGCTTCTGCTTTTTCTCCCTTCTTTCCCTTCACGTTGTTTTTCTGCATCAAAGTTTCAAGTTGCCTTGAAGAGGCGTGTAATGGGTTGCGATGTATGTAAGAAGCGAGAACTCGTCGTCATGCTTTTGTTGCTTAAATGAAGTCACTTAGCTTTTATGCGTCCTGTCTTCCTGAGGCGGAGTCCTCCCGACTCTGGCGTCACGAGCCCCTTCGGATCGCGAGGAGGTGGCCGGGTCCGACTCGTACAGCCCCCGAGCGGGGGTCAATCACTGAAATCTGCTGAGAGTGACGAGCACGGGTTAGAGCACCAAAGCATGAGCGGCTCGGTAGGTAGGTTGCGCGGACTGAGCAGCCCGGCGCCAGAGCCTGAGCAGGCTTTAGCAGGCGAGGTCACGGGGCCACGACGGACGAGGTCCGGTGACCGACCGTGCCCCAGCCCCCACGGGCGAGGCGCATGAAGGAGAGCGAGTGGCATAGCTGAACTTAAAGCCGGTACGAAAGATCCAAACACAAAACTCTCAACGAAACGCAAGAAGCGCGAAAAACACGAGAACATCAGAGCATGGGGTAGAGGAAGGGCTGATAGCCAATGAAGTAGAAAAGGCTGATAGCCAAACACCAAGCAAATAGGAAAAATGTCACGTCCGACCCCTACACTACGTCTTCTTCCCAGCTCGGAGCTAAGGACTGTCACTGGGGCGTGGGTGGGAGCCCCGTCTGAGGGCCCGTAGGCAACGCATAGGAGACTCCGAGGCATGTACAACCCCAACTCATTATTACGTGAGAGTGTCACGGGCGGAAACCTTCACGGGCACGGAGCCTTGATTATGGATAGAACCTCCTGAGGTGCTCGATGTTCCAGGAATTATGGATAGGTATCCCATCCTGCGTCTCCAGGCGCACAACACGAGGCCTAGAGACACGGGCGATTCTGAACGGGCCCTCCCACATAGGCGAGAGCTTGTGCAGCCCTTCACGTGAGAGGACCCGCCTCAGGACCAAGTCACCTACTTCAAGTGTTCTTGTGCGGACGCTGCGGCAGTGGTACCGCCGCAGCGCCTGCTTGTAATGCGCCGCCCTGAGAGCAGCCCGGCGGCGGCCCTCCTCGCCGAGTACGAGGTCCATCCGCCAGGCGGTGTCCTGGCATTCCTCATCGAAGGCCAAGACCCGTGGGGAGTGATGCTTGACCTCGTGAGGGAGGACCGCCTCTGCCCCATAGACGAGAAAGAAGGGATTATCGCCCATAGGCTTGGTGGCAGTGGTTCGGATTGACCACAGCACGGACTGGAGTTCGTCAATCCAGCCCCTGCCGCAAGCCTCGAGCTTCTTCTTGAAGCTGCGCGTCTTGAGGCCACGCAAGACTTCCGCGTTGGAACGCTCAGCCTGGCCGTTGCCCCTGGGGTTGGCCACCGAAGCGTAGCAGATCTGTGTTCCAAGGTTAGCACAATATGACCTGAAGAGATTGCTTGTGAACTACGAACCGTTATCCGTGATGATGCAGTTGGGGACCCCGAATTGCCTCACGAGGCCTTGGATGAACCTGACGGCTGACCCGGCTGGGATTGTGCGAACAGGCTCCACTTCCGCCACTTGGTGCATCTGTCGATGGCAACGTACAGGAAGTGGCAGCCCCCAGTGGCCCGAGGGAAAGGACCTAGGATGTCCAATCCACATACTGCGAAGGGCCAGGAGAGCGTTATCGTTTGGAGGCCTTGCGCCGGCTGGTGGATTTGCTTGGCGTGAAACTGGCACGCCTCGCAGGCTCGCACGAGCTCCGTGGTGTCGTTGAACGTCGTGGGCCAATAGAAACCGCTACAGAAGGCCTTGCCCATGAGGGTGCGTGACGATGAGTGGTGACCACAGTCCCCACTGTGGATATCAGCTAGCGGCTCGCGCCCTTGCTTCCTCGAGATGCACCTTAGTGAGATGTTGTTGGGGCGCCTCCTATAGAGTTTTCCATCTTGGATGCAGCCGGCAGAGGCCTGTCGGACCACGCATTCTGCGTCTTCTTCCTTGTTTGGTAGGGCATCGTGTTGCAGGTACATCTTGAGTTCTTGGGTCCAGCACCCCTCCTCGGGCTCCGCAGCGAGCAACATGCGGGCTCCGGACGGTGGTCCACAGGGCGGGGCGCCGTCTGGAGGCACTATTGGTAGCCCCTGCCGAGGGGAGGCTACCTCAGGTACTGATGGTGCTGCCGATGGCTTGAGAAGTCGCTCCTCGAAGACGCCTGGCCTTTGGGGCTCCCGCCTGGAGGCTCGCTTGGCGATGTCGTCTGCTTCTTGGTTGGTGCCTCGCGGCACGTGCTGCACTTCCAGCCCTTGGAACCGCTTCTCCATCCTGCGCACTTCCTCCAGGTATGCCCCCATGTGCTCATCCTTGGGCATGTACTTCTTGTTGGAGAAATCCATGAGGAGTTGCGAATCGCTCCTGATGGTTAGACGCTTGACACCTAGCGCTGCGGCGGCCTTGAGCCCGGCAATCAAGCCCCCGTACTCGACAATGTTGTTGGAGACCTTCTCGCCCTGTTGGAAGCAGAGCTGCACAGCGTAGTACAACTTATCCTGAGCGGGGAATACCAGCACGTCGCCAGCGCCCGCGCCAAGGCGTGAGAAGGCGCCGTCAAAGTACACCACACATCCGTCTGGGGCTTCATCGCCGGGGTCCAGCGAACGGTCGTCGTTGGACCCCCGCTCGGGCGCACCAGTCCATTCCGCCACGAAATCTGCAAGAGCTGCTCCTTTGATCACCCGCGTGGTGCTGAATTCTACCTGGAACAATTGAAACTCGATGTTCCACTCGCTGACCCTCCTAACGACATTTGGGCCCCGTAGCACCTTCTCGAGGGGGTACGACGAGACGACCTTGATGGGGTGACCTTGGAAGTAGTGGCGCAGCTTCCTGGAGGCGACGAGGAGCGCCAGAAGCAGCTTCTGGGGCATTGGGTAGCGCGAACGCGCGTCGCCCAGTACTGTGCGGATGAAGTATACCGGGTGCTCCACGAGGGTCGGCGCGGCAAGGTCCGCTGGCACCTCTGGAGCCTCGGGAGCCTCTTGCTGAGCGGCGGGGCCGTCGGTGCCCGTGGTCGAGTCTGCCTCTGAGGCCATGTCAGGGGGCGGAGCGGGCCCTGAGGGCGCTAAGCCGCCTGGTGGCCATGGGATCCGGAGCTTTTCCTCGTGTTCCACGACCAGCGCTGCGTTGGCGGAATGAGGCGTTGTGGCGAGGTAGAGCGTCATGGGCTCCAGGGGTCGTGGTGCTACCATGACCGGCGAGCTAGTGAGGTACTTCTTGAGGTCCTGGAAAGCGGCATCGGCTTCCTGAGTCCATTCAAAGGGCCCCTTCTTTTTCATGAGCTTGAAAAACGGGAGGGCGCGCTCCCCGAGCTTAGAGATGAAGCGCCCCAGGGATGTCACACACCCGGCGAGCTTCTGCATTTCCTTCAGGTTTGTGTGTGGCCTCATCTTCTCGATGGCCTTAATCTTTTCCGGGTTGGACTCAATGCCTCGGTGCGAAACCAGGAACACTAGCAACTTGCCGGAGGGTACGCCAAACACGCACTTCTCCGGGTTGAGGCACAGCTTCATCTTACACATGTTGGCGAATGTTTCTTCTAGGTCCTGGATGAGGGTCGTGGCCTCCTTGGTCTTCACCACTATGTCGTCGATGTAGGCCTCCGCATTCCTCTCGAGCTGAGGGCCGAGGGTGATATGCATCAGGTGCTGGAAGGTAGCGCCCGCGTTCCTCAGCCCGAAGGGCATGCAGGTGTAGTAGTACACCCCGCATGGGGTCAGGAACGCCGTCTTCTCCACGTCTTCCACCGCCATCTTTATTTGGTGGTAGCCCAAGAATGCGTCGAGGAAGCAGAGCAGGTCGCACTCCGCCGTCAAATCCATGATTTAGTCGATGCGCGAAAGAGGGAAGGGGTCTTGAGGGCAGAACTTGTTGTGGCTCATGAAGTCAACGCACGTGTGTTCTTTGCCTCCTTTCTTCAGGACGATGACGGGGTTGGCCAGCCACTCCGAGTGCCGTACCTCCCATACGACACCAGCCTCCTCCAGCTTCCTAACCTCCTGACGATGAACACATGCTTCTCTGGGGCTTGTCTTCGTGCCTTCTGCTTGATGGGGCGCGCATTGGGGCACACCGTGAGGTGATGCTCAATGACATGCCTTGGCACCCCGACCAAATCTGCGGCCTTCCAGGCGAACACGTCCTTGTTGGCTCTAAGGAAGCCAACCAACGCCGCCTCTTGTTCGGGATCCATGCCCGTGCCGATGGTGAAGGTGGCTCTTGAGCCTTCTTCATCGGCAGGCACTTGCTTTGTTTCGGCAGGGTCCTGAGAAAAGAGCTGCTTCTTCTTGGTAGGCGCGGCCTCCGGAGGCTCCGGATCCCCCTTCGCCGTTGGGTGAGCTGCGGCAACGACGGCCTTGTACGCGCGCCCGAGAACCTGAAGGGCGGCCTTAGGGTCCCCTTTGACGGTGATGACGCCGCTGCTACCGGGGATCTTGACTGCGTTGTAGCCCGGGTGAGTCGCCGCCATGAACTTTGCGAGGGCAGGGAAGCCGAGACGGCGTTGTACGGTAGGCGGATGGGCGCGACGTCA
Source organism: Secale cereale (assembly GCA_902687465.1). Taxonomy (NCBI): domain Eukaryota; kingdom Viridiplantae; phylum Streptophyta; class Magnoliopsida; order Poales; family Poaceae; genus Secale; species Secale cereale. The sequence goes on along the minus strand of LR738714.1, from coordinate 175,128,130 downwards.
AAATCGATGAGCTCAGTCCGGTAGTTAGCCGGTGTACCGAAGGTGACTGGGAGGCGGATCTGGCCGAGCGGGACGGCTGAGCCCGCGGCCCCCAAGAAGGGCTTGATGGGAAGGAGCTTCCTGTAGGACAGAGGCATCTGACCGAAGGCTTCGGGGGAGAGGATGTTGAGGCCAGCACCGCCGTCGATGAGGGTTCTTGTCACGGCCACCCCGCAGATAGTAGGCGTGCATACCGTGGGGAGAGCACCCGTGCCGGCCGCTTCAGGGGCGAGGTCGCCGGGGCCAAAGGTGATGGCGAGCCCCGGCCCATCCTGTGCCTGCAAGGCCTCTCGCGGCTGGTCAGCAGCTCCAACCTGCCGAAAGTGCGACTTGGCATGCCGAGCAGATGCCGGTGCTTGAGACCTACCAAGGATGCAGGAGACCCCGCGGCAAGGCCGCCTCTTGGAGCTGAGCTGTGGGCCGTCCGCGTGGTGCTGGTCTCGGAGGGCGGCTGGCACCGGGCCCGCCGTCGCCCAACCAAGAGCACGACCGGCGAGGCCACAGGAAGCGGAAGTGGGGGTGCAGGCCGACCTCTAGTGGCCTGGCTGGTAGAAGCGTCGTGGAAGAAGGAGGAGGGGCGGGCATCGGTGGCGCGATCCGCTGATGCTGACGGGTCGTCGGGGGAGGAGCCAGCCCCCGCACGGCTGTGGCTGGCCGTAGCCATCGTAGAGGCGCCGCACCGGAGAGGGGCGAGGTCGTCGGAAAGGCGAGATTTCGACACGCCCCCTACCTGGCGCGCCAAAGTCGGATTCAGGGCTCCGCAAAACCCGTTAAGTTCGAACACAGGGGTGTGAACGAAGATCTCTCCCACTCACGTCTACCTAGCGCCTCGCTGTCGTCTCGATGGAAGGATTCAAGCAAAAAACAAAAAAAAACACAAGAGTTTATCCAGGTTCGGGCCACCGCGAGGTGTAAGACACTACTTCCTGCTTTGGTGGATTGCCTCCGGGTGAGCTAGAGTATGAACCGGTACAAGGTTTCCTGAGCTCAGGAGGTGAGCTGAGGAGGGTCAGGAGGCTGGTGTTCTTGCTCCTTGTGCGATGGTCAAGTGTGTGAGTCGATCCCTTTCTTAGTGGGAATCCTAGCTACTTATATAGGCGGCCACGGTCCTCTTCCCTCGAAATGTTTAGGCGGGAAGGGATTCCACAACGGCCATTTTGAGAGGGAACACAAGGACGTTCCTACCCTGACAAAAGCAGTCTTCGCCTGCAAAAGGATCAGGCGATGACGCGGTGGTGGGCTCGACGATGACATCCTTCTTGTCGTCCTTGCGGTCTTCCGTCTTGTTGCACCATTGAGGAAACCTTTGCCCCGCTCCTCGGGAACCAATGGGTGCGATGTCCCCTTTGCACCGAAATGGAAACTGTGTCGCTGGCACCCGCTGGCGCGGTGCATCTCTGCTGACGTCACTGCCTCCTCCTGAGGCAGGCTTGGCCTTGGATTCTCCGCCCCTCTGGAACGCCTTGCCGAGGGCGCTACCGAGGAGGTCTTGACGTCGTTCTCCTCGCGACGCATGGCCCCTCGCGAGGGTCTTGAGCAGCTGGTCGATCTGCTGGGCCGTACCAGGCCGTGTGAAGGAGCGTGTCGCGGCCGCAGACAGGCAAGTCTGGGTACCATGGTTCCCAGTACGCCGACAAGGGTGACTTGGAGTCACTCTCGGGATGGGGTCATGCTCGGATCGGCGGCCATGAGTGTTTTTACAGGGCACCGGACACACCGTTGGTCCCTTCGTGTGTGTGTGATAATGTGAAAGGGCATAGTCCTACGATCGTTTGCTAATACACGAGGGCCGTGCACCAACGAGTGGACCCTATGTTAGTGTTGTCTAGGGAAAGGTAATGATCGGGTGCTTCCCCCGAGTACTTGAGGTACTGCAGGATCGTGGATGACACGAAAGCTTCCTGGATCTTGTGGGTAAAGTTTGCAACCTTTGCAGAGTGTCAAATTATTCGAATAGCCGTGTCCATGGTCATGGACGGTTGGGAGATGCTACCTAAACTATGTCCAGTAATTTTATGAACTTGGTGCATATGTGTGTGGAAGAGAACTATTTGGGTCTAGATGGTGACTTGACATGCCGAATGAGCTAGCATTGATCCAAACTCTATTTATGTTGATATATGTAACCTGTTCTCATGGTTACCCAAGTTCATCGATGCATACCTTACAAGTTGATAGAACATCCCAACTAGCTTGAAGCTAGGTTGCTTACTTGTTGTTACAACTAGCATTGTTACTTTGAACCAAATCGTGGGTTGCCTGCGAGTACATTCAAAGTACTCATTGGCTTGCCACTGGTTATTTAATTGGCCAAGCTTGGAAGAGCAGAAATTTGATGAAGAGTTCTTTGGAGACGAACATGAGAACTAGGACGCTTTACCAGTCAGAATGCCTGTAGGGTTAAGGCAGATGGCATGCGTTCTACTTATCTACGAAGACCTCCGCTATTTGAGTTTATTTGATGTTCAGCCTGTGAGGCTTTATCTATGTAAGACATGACCATAATTGTCATAATTTGTGTAAGACCGTATGTATGGATCTCTGGGAGTTATTCAGCTTCTGTGTGTTCAGTGAGCATTGATCTCTGGGATCACTGTACACATGCATTCGGTGATCTCGACTTATGAGTCAGGGTCCCCACACTTTATCAAGCTCATCATAATAAACAGCTTCTTCTCTTCTCCAATTTGGCCCACCAAAATTCCACAGGCTAAACACCATCTCAAACTTCATAACAATTCTCCCTGTGTTATAGATCTCAAACCTAACTGACTTGGAAGCAACCGAAAACTTGTATGATATATCTCTTAAGAAACGAACTCTAAAACCTTGAGCATAACCCCCAAACATTGCATGGAGAGTAACACTAACCGTGTGTGCATAAAGTTTGAAAGATTCTCTACTGAAAGATACCACCAAACTGAATTCCTTTTGACGAAATCAAAGAGAGAAAACCACCGGGTGACCAAACTTGGACCGCGTGTCCTCTTGAAAATTCTTGCCACGATCAAAGTTGAGAGCACAGGGTGCCATCTAGAGGTGGGTGGCTACCGAGGCCGGAGTGGCCACCGGTAGGGCTGGGTATGGCCATTGGGGCCGGAGTGGCCACCGACGCTAGGAGGAGAAGGGGCTAGGAGGAGGGGCTCCTCGATCAAACTTCTTACTTTGCTATTTGAGAGGTTCGATCACATGGAGTGTATGAGCTGTTTTCAGAAGCGTCCAGGTGCAGTACCCACTACTTTTGAGAACCTTTCACCTGATTTCAGAAAGGTTTTAACCAATTTATTCTTTTATTTTATTTTCTATGTTTTTCTTAATCAGTTTTCTTTTGGGATAAATTTTGTTTATCCCCTCCTTTTTATTTACCATTTCAAATTCATGAACTTTTTAAAATCCTTGCAGTTTTAGTGTACGAACATTTTGTTACATGTCATAAACACGTTTTTACATTTTGATCAATGTTAATTAAAAAATACACTGACTTTATTTCTAAAGCAAATACCAACTAATTTTCTAAAATAATTTCTTATATCTAAATTGTTTTCTAGTATTTATCCACCAAAAATAACTCCACGTTTTTTAGGAAAATCTGTCCAAAACTCCAAGGAGAAAAAACAATTTAAAACCACTCACGGTTAAGTGGGTCGGCTCATTTACCCTGGGTTTTCTGGCGGAGACTCCAGTATGATGCAACGGGCGTCCAATAGGAGCTCTAAGTACATGCATGCTGCAAATCCTATTTAGCGCTTAATGCATGATTTTTAATTCTATTCGTACGTGGTGCTCACTAGCGAAGAATTTTGGTCCTGCAGACGCAATGGCAATTCGCGCCAGACTCGTCCCTGTTTTGGTAAGCTTCTTGAAATTTTCTGTGTATTTTTTTCTCATTTTGGTTTTTCTGGGTCAAAGTTTGCTCAGTTTTATTTGTTTTCTTTTCGTTTTTCTATTTTTTATTTTTTTTCAAATGCGTGGCCTTTTTCCAAATCCCATGAACTTTATCCATATTCGTGAGTTTTTGGATTCTTGAACTTTTTTGAATTCATATTATTTAAAATTCGTGAACTTTCTCGAATTTGTGAACATATTTTGAATTCACGAAACCTTTTGAGTTTGTGATTTTTTAAATTCGCGGACAGTTTACATTCAAGAACTTTTCGATTTGGTGAACATATTCTGAATTCATGATTTGTTTTAAATTTTGTGATTTTTTCTGAATTGATGAACAGTTTTTGAATTTACATTTTTTTTTTCAAATTTGTGTTCTTTTCTGGATTTGTGAAAAATGAGTTTTCAATTTTTTTCCAATCTACAAACTTTTTGAGTTCACAATTTTTATTCATTCCATGGAGCCAGCGACCCTATTTCAAATGGGTCAGTTGAATGTTCAACTCGTCCGGTCAACAAATCAAACAAGAAGGGACTTCTATTTTTCTTGGTGTACATCAAGTGGGTGAATGTCTCATGAGTGGTGCGAGCGAGTTAAAGGGCCACGAACCGCTAACATCCGCTTGAGTGAATGGTCCACGAACCGCTAATGTCCGCGCAAGCGTCGACGGCTAATCGGATTTTTTAAGCGCCGCATGGGAGATACCCATGCCTAAGCAAAAAATCAAGGTAATGGACTAAGGGCGCTTTATGGGTCGGCTTAATACATATCATCATGTAAAGGTGAGCACAACATGTGTAGAGAAAATGTGAGATATAGACAAGGAAGATTTCCATTGTATGGCTCGGGCAAAAGGGGAGCTCCTGTTGGATGTTCATTGCGTCCCATAGAGCACTGCATAGGGGGCGTGACTGGGCCGTCACACTGGCACTGAATCTTTGCGAAGCCGAAATCCCCAAAAGCGCGCTTGCTAGAACTCAAACATGCAACCAAATGAACTTGCCGCATACAACAGTAGCAGCAGATTGGAAAAAAAATATTGGAACTGTTTTGAACATTTCTTGGAAACTGTATAAAGAATTGAAATGCCAATTATTCTGAAAACGTAAACCATTTTGAAATTACAAACATTGTTCAAAAAATGTGAACAAATTTTTTAATTCCGAACATTTTTGGATATCCATATTAATTTTTCAAATCAGACGTTTTAGTGACATGTGAACAAAAAATTGAAAACACAAGAACATATTTCTAAATTTGAACAAACAGTTGAAACCGGGAACTTTTTTTAAACTCCTAAAGTATTTATTAAATTTTGAACAAAAAATAGAAAAAATGATTTTTATTAATTGAGAAAAAAATTGAAACCCCGAGTACTTTTGAAAATTCCAGAAGGTTTTTCGAAATTGCGTACAAAATTTGGAATATGAACTTTTTTAAATTGTGAACAATATTTTGAAACCACGCATATTTTCTGAAATTCTTGAATATTTGTTGAGATTGTGAACACATTTGAAAACGACAACATCTAATGAAATTAACCAATTTTTTGCTTTTCTGAACAAGTTTGAAAAGAAAACTAAAAATTTAAAACAAAACAGAAAAATGAAAATGAAAAATAAATATAAAAGGAGAAGAGAGAAAAAAACGGAAAAAAAGAACAAGTAGGGTGGCCCTTTCGGGGGCGCCCTATGCGGAGGCCCAACAATTTGTCGAGGCATGCGGGAAATAGGGTATTCCGGGCGGAAGAATCATTTCTAAAAAAATACAGCGCACACGCACCAGACCCATTTGCCCTATTCACCTTGCGTAATATTCCCTCCGTTTCTTTCTGCAAGGTGCATTTTTTTGGGCGCGATGCTTGGACTAAATACCCTTAGCTAATTAGGTAGATTGCAGGTTAATATCGACAACTAAATAAGTAGCGGCCAATAAAAGGCAGCTAAATCTCGCTATATCAGAATAAAATCAATCAGTGGGATGGGAGAGAGAAATGTGAGTGCATGCAATCAGGGTGATATTTTTTACTACCTTCCTATTAGGTATACGTAGTACCTTTTATATAAGGCATGTAAAAGTATTACACCTTATATAAAAGAACGGAGGGAGTAAAAAGCAAAAATAAAATTTTCTAAAAACAAGTTACACCTACAGCCGAAAAAAACCATATAGTCGTAGTACTACACTGGACCAGAAATCTCGAGTCCTTCACATGGCCACAAGGGCTTTCTTCCCCAGGAAGGTCCGTCGGTTCATTCTCCACGTCCCACATTCATGTGCGCTCCCCTCCACACACTCATCAATAACATCTTCCTCAACACAATTCGCCTGGGGGATATAAGGGCCGAGTCACCAAGATCTTCCACCATCTGCTCTAACGCTCTTGATTTGTGATCATAATTCATTACAGATTTTTTATACTTTCCTAGTATCGAGTTCTCCTTTCGGAAACTCACCATAAAATGTTACCGATAAACTCCACGATCAAGCTGGTGATGGTCTGGGCGTCATCCAGCCCATCACTCACGGCCTTCTGCTGCTCCGATGTCATCATCGTCATCCTCCATCTCCGCGGCTGCACACCTAGCAACAAGGGCCGCGCCAAGGAGCTCGTCACGGGAGGTGTTGAAGCTGAGACGGTGTGTGCTGCTCAAGCACTAGGAGGCGAACTCGGTGAATCCGGGGCGGGTGGCGGCTGAGGCGATCTATCTGGGAGACGGCGGCGGTGGAGCGGCTTGGCTCATCGAATCCAAGGCGGGCAGCGCGATTCCGGTGACCCCCTATATTCAATAAGCTATCGTGAATCACTTTATAAATTTCTTCTTTTAAAACTTCATCACACTTTTAAAATTCACAATTTTCAAGATAATCTAGTGAACTCAATTCATTAGCGATTGATTCATCATAATTGGATCTTTTAAAAATATTAGCGAGTGGATGAGGATCCATAAGACTTTTGTTTCTGATTTCCAATAAACACACATTTATGCCAAACAAACAAGCAAAGCAACAAAGTAAAAAAATTTGTGTTTTAAAACGTTATAGAAGTGGGGGGGGGGGCGAAAACAAGAGGCAAATGGCAAATAATGTAATTACAAGGAGATGAGAGTTTATGCGTGGGTACTTGATAGATGTTGGTGATGTCTTCCCGACAATGGCGCTAGAAATTCTTCCTGGTACTTGCGATCTGCGTTGGTATTTCCCCGAAGGGGAGAGGATGATGCATTACAGTAGAGATAAGTATTTCCCTCTGTTAAGAAACCAAGGTTATCGATCCAGTAGAAGAACCAAGCAACACTATGTAAACACCACGTGCACACAAACAACAAATCCTCGCAACCCAACGCTACAATGGTTGTCAATCCCGCGAAGGTTACGTGCAAGATTAAATTGTTGGTATTTGACAAGGTTGGTATTTGATAAATAGATAGATTGATAGATGCAAATAAAATATATTGCAACAAGGTATTTTTCTATTTTTGATATAATAGTTCTGAAATAATATGATAGAAATAGACCCGGGGGCCATAGTTTTCACTAGAGGCTTCTCTCTTGAAGATAGCAAACGATGGGTAAACAAATTACTGTTGGGCAATTGATAGAAAAGCAAACAATTATAACAATATCGAAGGCAACGATCATGCATACGTGCATAACGTCCAAGATTAGTAGATCGACTCATGCCTGCATCTACTACTATTACTCCACACATCGACCGTTATCCAGCAGGCATCTAGTGTATTAAGTTCCCAAAAATGGAGTAATGCTTTAAGCAAGATGACATGAGGTAGACAACATAAACTCACATATGAATAAACCCCATCTTTTTACCCTTAATAGCAACGATACATGCGTGTCATGTCTCTTTCTGTCACTAAGATTGAACACCGCAAGATCGAACCCATCACAAAGCACCTCTTCCCATGGCAATAAAAATCAATCTAGTTGGCCAAACTAAACCAACAAATCGAAAAAGAAATACTAGGCTACACAAATCGTGCATAAAATAGGTCAGAGAAAACTCAAATAATATTCATGGATAGATCTGATCATAAACTCACAATTCTTCGGACCCCAACAAACACACCGCCAAAAGTCAATACATCAAATAGATCTCCAAGAACATCAAGGAGAAAATTGTATTGAAGATCAAAGAGAGAGAAGAAGCCATCTAGCTACTAGCTATGGACCGGCAGGTCTGTGGTAAACTACTCACACATCATCATATAGACAGCAAGGTTGATGTAGAGCCCCTCCGTGATTGTTGCCCCCACCGGCAGAGTGCCAGAAAAGGCCTCTAGATTGGATCTCGTGGTTCTGGAACTAGTGGCAGGGGAAAAAGTATTTCCTCCCTGTCTCTGCTGGCTTCACGATTTATGGGTATTTATAGAGGAATAATTAGGTCAAAAGGAGCTACGTGGGCCGCATGAACCTCCAGGGCGCGCCCTGGTGCCTCGTGGGCTACTGCTCCATCTTCTCGTGTCGTCCCGAAGCTTCCAAGGTCTGTTATTGTTGCTTCGTCCCACCAGTTTACTGCTACTGCTGGAAGGTGGGGGTTTTTGTGATTTGATGGCTCATTGGGGATTACTGCGGCGCTACTACCAGGGTGAGTCTACCGTGCAGTTGTGCACTCTAATTTCGTGCATGGTATGTGGACCCCGTTGCCGGATGCCCGCATCAGCGAATGGAAGAAGACAGGAAGGAGTAACTAGTTACATATAAATATATTGTTGATAGAGAGATACTCCCTGTGTAAAGAAATATAGAAATCTTTTATATCACAACTTTATACATAAGAAAAATCAAGGGGAACATATATAACATAATATGGGGTTCAGATGAGAATAAAATACTCAAATAGGCTGACGGGTCTGGACTTTGGGCCAGAAGCCGGCGGGCCTGCACATTTGGCGGCCCATGTTTTCTAACTCAGCGCATTTCATCTGGTAAATATTGCACACTATTAGTACGGCGCTGGTTTTAGATGCCGTCGCAAGGCGAATACAGAAAATTAAATAAAGCACATCAGCTATTAGAATGAAGTCGAACGACAGTTCGCAACCAGCAATTGGAGTTGCAGTTCTTTCACGATATCCTACGTGATAAATAATATTGTAGTTCTACTTATAAACACATGACACTAGTTTCACCATGCCATATTATTACATCAGAAGCTCTCGGGGTTTGGATCAATTCAGCAGTTGCGTGCTGCTACTAAAGAATTTCAATGTTAATTAGGACCAGCTCTCCCTGCTGAGAAAGTTTGATTTTGACATCATCCCCAACCACAAGATTTGATCGAATTTTGATCTTTAACCATCCTTTAGCATCAATCATCATGCAACCATCCTTTCTACTTACAATATATTGAGCAGGTTCATTCACACAAAGGTTGCACATGGTAAGAGAACTTGGCCACGATTGCCGGATTATTGAATGACCCCCTCGTTGGTCTAGGAGTTCTCTATTTGCAAACAAGACATACACAAACAATTAGATCAACACAGTGAATCATGCGAAGCAACTTGGAAAGCAAAAAGAATGATGCACTTGGGCTGCCAATGATTACCAAGAAGGTGGAGATGTCGTTTTTTCTAAGGACTTTGGTATATGAAGTGCGAACTGCAGCCCAGTCTGTTGCTGGTGCAAGTGTTGGTTCCGCTGCTGCTGCATGGGCAGGAGCAGGAGCAAGTGCAAGTTCAATTGCTGCTACAGGTGCCATAGCCATTGCTGGTGCTCATGGTAATGCGACTAGTATTTCCGCCACTACTGCCGAAGATGGTGCTGCCGGCGTCGGAGCAGGTGCCCGTGTCAGTGCTCGATCCTCCGGTAGATCAGCCTGATCTACTGACACGGTCGGTGCCCAATCCTTTGGTGGATCAGAATGAGCTGTTGCCGCTCTTAGTTCTAGAGCTAGTGTCGTCGGAGCTGGTGCCGGTGCTTGCTCCGATGTTAAAGGTGGTACCAATGTGCGAGACAATAGTGATTGTCTCTGGTTTACTATGATTTCATACTTTAGCTTTCTAACTTTGCTAGGCTCCGTGACCTAGATCTAGTATTTTTCTTTCCTTCTTTTAAAAGCAATAAGACACTGGTACACATCGGTGCTATACAAACGATTTTTAACCCCTTTCCGTGACCACATTTGGAACCGTCGCCAAGTGAGTGCGGGCGATAGGGAGGTCCTTACCACACAACCTAAGAAACGTTGGGGATAGGCCCTCCTGGCACACAGGCTGGGGAAAAATTAGCTCGTGTGCGATCGGGCGAGGCATCGTAACCCAATCATTTCTGTTAGTATGTATATCCCACACGGTGAATCACAGAAAAACATTTCCATTTGTATGTACATCCCACACCTGTTTATTCATAGGCTCATGTGTGATTGGTGTAACTATCACACACGCTCTGTGTTGGTTAACCGTTTGCTTTTATCAACCACATCACACACGATTTGATGAAGAAAACTGTGTGGCATTAGGCTATCCATCACAAGCGCTTTTACTGCTAGAACCGTTTGCAAAGTTCCATGACACATTTAGCAGGTTTATTAGTTTACAATTAATAATTCTAGTATTACGTAAGTTCACATTTCATATCGAAGAGTTGTTTGCCAATTTCATATCAGGCACATAAATATATTTTAACATCATAGTACGATAGCTACCTGAAAATAGCATAGTACAATATATAGCTAGTTCAACTTCATAATAACAATATTATAATGATATATTCATTTCCCTAATCGAGATCATCCAGGCTCGTCTTATCCACCTCTGCTTTCAGTTCAGTACGAACATGTTTTGCATTGGCCAACTAGGAAAGTGCCTCCTCCTTCGCCAACACCATCTTAACAAAGTCTGATTTAAAAAATCTGACCTCATTCTCCACCTTCCTCTTTTTATCCCGCATCTTCAAATATCCTTCAGCGTTGACAACACTTTCTCTAAGCCTACCTCTGTTCTCTTCCTCATACATGCTCCAAAGCTTTGCTAGGCACATCTTTGAAGACGGTGGCCACTCTTGATCAACCCACTCTAATTAAGAACACTTCCGTTCATCCTATAATATTTAAAACTAGATCAGTAACAATTGTAGGGGAAATGGGTTTATAGCAACATTGAAATCACCAATGCTTATTTTGAAAAACTAAAGAAACAGGTTAATTATGACATATCTTCTCAAAAAGATCAATGTGCAAATGAATTAATTGCTACTAAGACAACAACCAAATTCTGAAACATCAGAAGCTCTAATTAACTACAACAATGCTACAAGTTCTTACACATGTACTATAAATAACAAATTGATCATTTATGAGGAAGGTAAACATAACTACAAAAACATAGCGACAGTGTTTGGATGACAGCAAATTGATACTAACATGTGTGTACATGCACAAATTTAGTAACATAGAACTAATAGCACTAAGGCCGTCCACTATGTATGCAAAAACCGATGTAAAGACAACTGTTGCTACATCTCACACCGGTGCCCTGCACTGGCGAGCCGATGCAGCGGAAAAAACCAGGGACCCGAACTCCGGAGCACCTAGTTGCTCCTATGCCAATTTCCTTTGTGCCATAAAGATTTAGTATTTTACTGTTTGGCTGATCGGATGTGTGGACCAAAGTTGGCTGCACAAACTGCTGAAGCGGTGCCAAATAATTTTCTAATGGCACTGCTGATGAGATGGCAAAAAATTTAGATACTAGGTACAAACTGTGACACTGTCTTAGGGTGTGTTTGGTTGAAGGTGTGGTATGAATGGGTTGGGACCGTGACAGTGTCTGAATCACATCTAACAAGTGATTTGTAACAATGAAAGATGGTCTAACCTTCTATGCACATGCCAGAAACTTCCTCCCATTGTCTACAGATTCAAACGCAACTAGCTTCACGCATGGGGGTTGATGGTGACAACGAGTAGACATATCTTCAGCCACCCCGCTCCATTCATTGCAACTGATGGTCCTAGGGAGCTATGTAACGCCCCGGACACACCCGCCGGTGGTCGTTACTCCTGGTGGGATCTAGACTGCCCCACATAACAATACTAGTCTTTTTTGCGCACTTTGTCCTCACTCATGCGCACCCGGGAGCAACTTTCCGGTCGGTCACCCATCTTGAAATTACTCCAAGCTGAGCACGCTTAACTTTGGAGTTCTGTCTGAATGGGCTCCTGGAAAAGAAGGAATTCCTTACTGATATGAGTAGTATATCATCCCTAATAAGCCAGGCTATCACATACACCCTCACTCAGAGGAACTGACGTCCTCGTCGGGCCACAGGAACGTTCCCTCTTGGCACAACCATCTCTGCATCCAGTCCGATACATCTGCCATGTCGTGTGCCATGTCGTGTGCCACGACGGGTCACAAACGTCATGAACAACATGACCGTGAAGCTGTCCGCAAACATCCGTGTAACTGCGAGGGTCGGCTCTAATACCAACTTGTAATGCCCCGGACACTCCCGCCGCTGGTCTTTACTCCTCGCGGGATCTAGACTGGCCCCACATATCAATACTAGTCTTTTCTGCGCACTTTGTCCTCAGTCATGCGCACCCGGGAGCAACTTCCCGGTCAGTCACCCATCCTGAAATTACTCCAAGGTGAGCATGCTTAACTTTGGAGTTCTGTCTGAATGGGCTCCCGGAAAAGAAGGAATTCCTTATTGATATGAGTTGTCTATCATCCCTAATAAGCCAGGCTATCACATAGCACCAGAATCAAACAAGTCTTGGAGCTTCCTGGATGTATCGAGAGGAGTGAGTCATGTGCTTCGTTCATTATGAGCATCCTGAGATCACCTTTGGGAACCACAGTTCTGTCCTCAAAGAACAAATTGACTCTGTCATCAATGCGATAGCACTTGTACTTGGGAGTACCCTTGGCAATACCATGTTTCACCTTCTGCACCATAGAATCTGTAAATTGGGCCTCACGGATTTGATCTTCCAAGGTAGGAGTGACTTGAAGGTTGGCAACAGATCCTTGCGGAACAACTTGGAGGTTGAGCTTCCTGAATGATTCACAAAGTTCAGGTTGGAACTGTTTGAGGATGAGACTGTTGCAGTAAGCCTTTCTGCTCAAGGCAGCTGCAATGACTGTGATGGCCTGGCTTATTAGGGATATTAGACTACTCATATCAATAAGGAATTCCTTCTTTTCCGGGAGCCCATTCGGATAGAACTCCAAAGTTAAGCGTGCTCAGCTTGGAGTAGTTTCAGGATGGGTGATCGACCGGGAAGTTGCTCCCGGGTGCGCACGAGTGAGGACAAAGTGCGCAGAAAAGACTAGTATTGATATGTGAGGCCAGTCTAGATCCCGCCAGGAGTAACGACCACCGGCGGGTGTGTCCGGGGCGTTACAAGTTGGTATCAGAGCCGACCCTCGCGGTTACACGGATGTTTGCGGATAGTTTGCAGTCATGTTGTGCATGACGTTTGTGACCCGTCGTGGCACAAGGCATGGCACATGTGCTGTCCTGGAAGCACAGACGGTTGTGCCAAGAGGGAACATTCCTGTGGCCCTACGAGGACGTCGGTTCCTCTGAGTGAGGGTGTATGTGATGGCCTGGCTTATTAGGGATATTAGACTACTCATATCAATAAGGAATTCCTTCTTTTCAGGGAGCCCATTCGGATAGAACTCCAAAGTTAAGCATGCTCAGCTTGGAGTAGTTTCAGGATGGGTGACCGACCGGGAAGTTGCTCCCGGGTGCGCACGAGTGAGGACAAAGTGCGCAGAAAAGACTAGTATTGATATGTGAGGCCGGTCTAGATCCCGCCAGGAGTAACGACCACCGACGGGTGTGTCCGGGGCGTTACAATGACATTGGCCTTGCCAGGAGTATACTCAATGCTTGGATCGTACTCTTGAATCATTTCAACCCAACGAGTCTGGTGGAGGTTAGGGTTTGGCTGGGTGAAGATGTACTTCAGGCTCTTGTTATCGGTGAAGATGTCCACTTTTCTGCCCAACAGAAGGTGCCTCCACGTGATCAAGGCATGAACAAGTGCTACTAGCTCAAGATCATGTGTGGGGTAATTCTTCTCATTTGGTTGAAGCTGACGCGAAGTGTATGCAGCGATCTTGTTGTCTTGCATGAGAACACCTCCGAGACCTTGCAAAGAATCATCACATAACACTTCATAAGGCTTGGACTCATCCGGAGGAGTAAGTACCGGAGCAGAAATGAGCTTCTATTTGAGGGTATTGAATGCCACATCACAATCAAGAGTCCACGAGTACTTGACATTCTTCTTCAACAGGTTGGAAAGAGGTTTGGCAATCTTGGAGAAGTCCTCAACGAACCTTCTGCAATAGCTTGCGAGACGGAGGAAACTTTGAAGTTGTTTGACATTCTGAGGAGGTTCCCACTTCACAATAGCTTCAACCTTCTCGGGGTTAACATAAATGCCCGTGGCAGAGATAATATGGCCAAGATAGAGGACTTTATCAAGCCAGAATTCACATTTGGAGAACTTCGCATAGAAACAGTGCTCCCGGAGCCTATCGAGGACCAAACGTAGGTGCTTGGCATGGTCTTCTTCATTCTTGGAGAATACTAGAATATCATCCAGATAGACAAGAACGAATTCATTGGTGTAGGGGTTGAATATGAATTGCATCATCCGAGAGAAAGTGGGTGGAGCATTTGCAAGCCCGAAAGTCATGACCGTGTACTCGTAGGAGACATAACTCATTCTGAAAGCGGTCTTGGGGATATCCTCTTCACGGATACGAATCTAATATTAACCCATCCGAAGATCAAGCTTCGAGAAAACCTTGGCTCCTTTGAGCTGCTCAAACAGTTCATTGATATGAATCTTCTTGTTCAATGGCCGGTAATCAACGCACAATCGTTCCGTACCATCCTTCTTCTTGACAAAAGAACACCGCAGCCCCAAGGAGAAGTACTTGGTCTTATGAGACGCATACGTTCTTGCTCATCGAGTTGTTTCTTCAGCTCCTTCAACTCTTTAGGAGAAATCTTGTATGAACGCCAACAGGCTGGCTCGGTACCAGGTTCATGTTCAATGACGAATTCAACTGGACAGTTGGGAGGCATGCCTGGAAGCTCTTCAGGGAAAACATCATCATATTCACAAACCACCAGAATCTTGGAAATGGCATTAATCTCGCCCTTGTCATTGAGAGAGAATAGCCTGATTGTATTATCTCAAGCTGCGAAGATAATCACGTCTTCAGAAGGATGAGTTAGATTGACCTCCTTGTTTGCATAATCAATAACAGCATCATGCTTCGAGAGCCAATCCATCCCAAGAATAAGATCAATGTCCGAGTTACCGAGAACAACTGGGGAAACCATAAAACTATAATCTCCCATGTGAATAGCAATATTGGGAACATACAAGCTAGAATTTATGTGTTTTCCTAGAGAAATAATTGATAACTCCTTTTCCAGGGGTACCGAAATGAAATCATGCTTGGTAAAGAATGGTCTTGATATGAAACTGAGTGATGCACCAGAGTCAAGCAAAACTTTTGCAGGAATAGAGTTAACTGAGAGGTTACCCATTATCACATCGGAAGAATTCTCTGCTTGAGCTGCATTCATCAGGTTCACTCTTGATGCTTGGGATTGTGCTTGACAATAGCATTGCTGACAGGTGGAAGAGGCGGAAGGCGCCTTTGGTTGGGACACTTGTTCGCATAGTGACCCTTCTGAGTACACTTGTTGCACATAACCTCTAAAAGTGGCCGGTGATAAGGACCGCGTGGTCTTGGAGCTTGGAACTGAGACTTGGACTAGTTGCTTGGGTTGGGTGGGTGGGAGAATCCACGACCACCTGAGTGCTTGTTGTTACTTGGAGGACGGTGCACTGGAGGAAGCGGTAGCCAGAACTTCTGCTGCTTGGCGACCACTTGAGAGGAAGAGGAGGAGTGAACAACATCTCTTATCCTCTTCTTGAAAGCTTCACATTTGACCCGAGCTACCTCTTGCTTGAGAGCCATGTTGTAGAATTGATCAAATTCATCTGGCTCGAACAGAGTGAGTGCAATTTGGAGTTCATCTTTCAGACCACCTCGGAACTGGTAGATTTTGCTCTTGGCATCGGGGATGTCTTGCTTCGCATAACGGGCAAGATTCTGGAACTTGACATTGTATTGATAGACGGACATGGTGCCTTGCTTCAGATTGCGGAATTGCTCATGCATGCCTTCCATGACACTGGTAGGAATGTGATGAGAAAGGAAATCGCGGCAGAAGTCAGCCCACGAGGTCTCACGACTCGCTCTGGAGTCTTTGTATTGTTGCCACCAATCTGCAGCTTTATCTTTGAGTTGGAAAGCGGCAAACTTGACATAATCTTCAGTTCTGACGTTACAGCACTCGAAGTGTTTCTTGATGTCTTTGATCCAATCTTCAGCATCGAGCGGATCAACAGAATAACTGAAAGACTTTGGTTGGTTTGCCAGGAATTGGTTCAGAGTCGCAAAGTGAGGTTGATTGAACAGATTTCCTTGGCCTTGGTTCCCTTGATTGCCTTGATTTGCTTGATTGGCTTGGAAACTCTGCATCATCTGCATGAGCATATGAGTGTTTTGATTGGTTGCCTGCATAATCGCTCTCCATGCCTCTGACGGAGGAGGAGGGGAAGGAGGACGCTCTTCTTCACCCTTTGGGTTCTGGTTGGGAACTTTCTTAGGTGCCATCCTGAAGATGATGACAACCGTTAGCCATTGAAGCAAATAATAGATAAGCTAAATCAACGGCTAGATATTTGCAACATATAGTCTTCACAATGACATCCGAACAAAATGAACAAATGAATTCCATACCTTAATGGTACATCAACTAGTCGAGAAGCCACTTGGGAGAACAAAAATGATAAAATAAAAACAACAAGGTAACAGATGGAACAAATACATAATAGAGGTTTCGTCCCACATGTTCGTGCTGAATGCTCCATGGCACGTGTTACAAAGGGCCTTGCAATCCCCGGATCAGCATAGCCAAGGATCCTTTAAGATGAAACCCCCTAGTGCAACAATGCCCATGATAGCCTCTCCACTAGATGTTGAACCCCAACCTCAAATCATGCACACGTTGGAAGATTACCTAAGATCTACTTGAAACCCACCTATTAATTCCCGAAGCTTTCCGGTTATGCAATCTGTTGTTGGGGATACAGGGGAAGCACCGCATATCACTCAACTAATAATCCTACATCTAGCTGTATCCATCCGTCAACACATAACCAGGCACCTTCAGAAACTATTTACCTCGGACCTTCGAAATGCATCCGCTATACTAGCTGTGGCAATCCTCCCGAACTATCCCCCCAGTACTGGGTGACGTCGGGGTTATCTCACCACCAGACATGCATAGAAGAGTTTTCGATGTCGGCCGCCTCTGGTATTCTAGAACTGCCATGATACATTTGTGACGACAACACCTCGGAGCTCAACTCCCCGGGACACAGCCACAACCCCTAAATGACAGGAGGCACCAAGAACAATGTTCTCATCACAAAGATAGCGGAACAATCCAAACAATACCCGCGTGATCCTAAAATAAGTTTTGGTGAAATTTTGTGAATAGTGAAGATAAAACAACGTCAGGAGTCCTCACCAGAGCGACGAAGGGGATGAGGAGTAAAAATAAATCCTACTCTCCTATATATATAGGACTCAAAACATTTTTTGTGTGTGCCTAGACTCAACCGTCAGCGGCTCGATCAATCAGGGGGCTCCTAGGTCGGAGAAGGATCTGAATACCAACTTGTAATGCCGAGGATGTGACTATATCTCCTATGTGTCGAGGCACGACTTAGAGACATAATCGCATTCTGGAATGATAGCAAGCGTGGTATCTTCGCACAACTCATGTAAAAGATCATGGACGAAAGAGTAAAATAGTTGGCTTACAATCGCCACGTCACACAATGAATACAGTAGCATACATTCATCCAAATAACACAGGGTCCGACTACGGACGAAATCCAAACGAGAAAAGATACCACGACCACAAGTCCTAATTGCCCCTAGTAGGAACCAATACTGATCGTCGGGATACGTAACATAGAAACGACCACACTTTTCATCGAACTCCCAGTGAAGTTCTGATCCATCTCCTGCATCATTCTCGGCTGTACCTGCATCTAGTGTGTGTTGTAATCTGTGAGTCACAAGGACTCAATGATCCCATTCCCGGGTATCAAAACTAACAAAGCCTTTAGGTGTGGAGAGGTAATAAAGTGTTTGCATCAAGCACTAAGCAACTAGCTTACAAAATCAGAGGGAGATGAGAATATGTACCAACGGTAGCCAAAGTTGATCAAGAAGTGATCCTAGCTACTCCCGTTCAATCATAATGCCACCGTGTTCACTTTCCAAAACCCCTACGAAAAGAGACCACCACGGTACTCACACAGGTAGTGTATTCTTAAGGATATGGTGTCAAGTTATCTACAACCGGATATTAACAAATTCCCATCTGCCACATAACCGCGGACACGGCTTTCGAAAGTTCAAAACCCTGCAGGGTTGTCCCAACTTAGCCCATCATAAGCTCACGATTTGCGGAGTCGCAACTCCAAATTGGGAAGACCCGAGTATTCTCAGAATCCCGTGCTCAAGTTATTTCGACAAAGGTAAAACTAATCCAGCAAGACCTCCCGGTATGCCAACACCCTGATAGTAGCCGCACGTATCTCGTCTCAGGCCACGACCGGATAGGTCAGCCTACAGGTATATACCAGCCCTTGGGTTTCCCCAAGGTTGCCCCGCAGTCCACCCAGTTTGGACCAACACTCATGAGGAGCACTGGCCCGGGTTGTTGATTAAGAACTCGGGTTTATTACTTCCTATGCAAGTTTTAGTTGTTAGGCGAATGTAGTACCAATGTTGGGCCTTGCTGGAAAAGCTTTAAGCAGAGAGAATTATCGAGGGGGGCCCATAAACCCCAACCGTGTGAGGAACGCAAAAACAAGGAACATAACACCGGTTTATCGTGTCCTAAGGTGGCATGAGTGGAACAAAACACCAAGCAGAAGGCCAAGCCTTCCACCCATTACCAATATATATGTGCATTAATTTATTTAAGATATATATTGTGTTATCCCAATAAACAAGTCCGAACATGGAGCAATCTTCAAACTTCACCTGCAACTAACAACGCTATAAGAGGGGCTGAGTAGAAGCGTACTTAGCCAATCAATGGTTTGCTAGGAAGGCGGTTAGATTGTTTCATGGCAACATAGGAGGCTGACAAGACAAGAATAGGCATCAAGGCATAGCTGAAGAGCGAGACAACTAGCAAGGCAAAGATAGAGGTGATATCGGGGACCGGTCATCTTGCTTGGTAAGTCCTTAGTGGGAAGGTAAGACGACTCCTCAAACTCAGTCTCGACAAGATTCTCGAACTCGGTATCAGCTCCCGGCTCTACCAAACACAAGAGCACAACAACAGTACAAGATCAATCACGGTGCAATGCATAATCATCATGATGCAAGACATGACATGGGATGCAAGTATGATGTGCGTATGCATGAGTATGCTCTCAAGCCTAAAGGATAAGATGATGGAAATGGCTTCATCTTCGGTAACCAAGCAAGCCACTGGATATATTGGAAGATTTTGGTCGAAATTGATCTGAAGATCATGGAAAATCAATGCACGGTTTGCAAATGGCAAGCAAAACAAGATGCAATGCAAAACTGCAGTTAACAGCAACATGGCATCTTTGGAGCAAGATTTAAATATGCTACAACACCCAAACATGAAGAATAAAGGCATGGATGTGAAATAGACATGATTCTTTACAAGCTTGAACTCAAAGCACACCCAAAAACTTAGTGGAACACAATTAAACAAGCATGGCAAGATTCAATAAGTTACAAATTTCTCAGACTTGTTTGCAAGCTTGTGCGACTCAACTCAAAGCATAGCATGGCACGTGAATGTAACCAACAACAAGAAGACATGTTTGTGAAGCTACACATGGCAAGAACATGGTCATAGGATGCATAGAACACTAGCTATTCACATGGCAAAACTGAACTTGCTGATAACAAGCTGACAGAAACATTTTATAGCAACTTGAGAGCATGAAAACAACAAGCTACAACAAGCCATCATGCAAGCAAAAGGCATGGCAATAACATACATAACATTCTCTTCGGGAATAACCACATGGCTACTCCTACAACATACTAGAACATGTCACAAACGGCATGGCAAAATTGCAAAAGTTTATCCAAACTTAGCAAAATCTGGGCATGCTGACAGAAAACATTTTGAAGCAACTAGAGGGCCTCAAAAGAACAAGCTACAACATGGCATCATGGAAAACAAGAGCATTGATAGCTAGAGCATAACATATACATCAAGGAACACCCACTGGTTAACTCTAACCATGCACAACAGTGACGGTAGCCTCATGGAAACATGGCATGAAAATTAATAGGTTCAGCCTTAGCAGAAATTTAACATCACAATGGCATGTTGACAAGCTTGTTGCACTCATCTCAAGACATATCATGGCATGAAAATAAATCTATCATGTAGAGCACAGTCCAATGAGCAAAACTCATGTTGACACTTAGCTCATATGACACATGGATTAATTCACACGAAAAAGACAAATCATCATCTCATAACAAGTTTAGAAACTTATCAGCCACATGGACTTTTGCAACAGTGTTAAACATGGCATAATGTAACATGCATGCAAATGTATCTATCTTGGAGAGCATCACAAGACGAACATTTTGACATATCATACACTCCATTTGGATCAACATGCACCAAGTTACGACCTCACGAACATGCCAACAAATTGTTAACAAACAAGTAGTGCTGAAATAGTAACATCACGAAGCAGTCTTGAAACGAAGATTAAGACATCTAGATGAACTCTATCATGCATGAAACTTATCCTAACATGTAGAGCACTTCAAGACGAACATTTCTATATATTATATGCGTAAAACGGAGCACCTAGCACAAAGTTGTGACATGTCAAGGAGGGCATAAAAATTACTCAGATCCAAGACTTAGTGGAATTTTTACCCCTCTGAAAATAGTCAAACGTGGACGAAGACGTGCGGGACGGAGGGATCTGGGATGCGGTGGCACGTTTGGATGGGCGAACTGGTGGATCTGGTCCTGCCTGGACCAGATTTGGCCGGAGCGGCGGCGGCTCGCCGGAGAAGCGGCCGGAGACGGCGGCCAGCGGAGCGAGGTGGCAAGGCGCCGGCGAGGAGGAGCGCCGGCGGCGGCGGTGGTCGCGGCGGGCCGAGCGGAGGAGCTCCGGCGGCAGCGGTGGTTGCTGCAGTCGGCGAGAGGAGCGGCGAGCCGGGCCGGCGGTGAAGGACAGAATCCTACGCGGGCGGGCAGAGGAGGACGGCGCGCGAGGCGGCGGGGCGGAGTGGCTGCCGGTGGGCAGCTCGAGGTGGTGGCGGCGGGGCGGTCGGCGTCGGCGGCGCGCCGGGTCACGGCGGCGACAGGCGCGGCTCGGGCGTGGATGGCGGCGGGGCGGGCGACCCGGGCCGGGAGGGCCCGATCCGGGCCGCGGCGGGCCCGATCGGCGCGGAAGAGGAGATCCGGCGGTGGGGACACATGTCGCGACAAGATTGGACGAGGTGGCGGCGGCGGACGTGTTTGGCGCGGGTCGGACGCGTCCGGCGGCTCGGGGATTTTGGGACTAGGGTTTTACCCGAAAAATGGAGGGGGAGATGCCTTTTTATAGGTAGAGGGAGCTAGTAGTGTACAAATGAGGTGCGGTTTTTTCCCACACGATCACGATGCAACGACCGATGGATGAAAGTGGTTGCGCTGGGCTAGTGGGCTGTTGTGGAGGGGTGCTGGGCCAAAAGAGATAGGGGTTTTCGGCCCACGTGGTTAACCGTTGGAGTATCAAACGACCTCCAAACGAGACGAAACTTGACAGGTGGTCTACTGGTGATATACCAAGACCACTTGACAACTCTCGGCCCATTCCGAGGATGTTTTTAACCCACTCATGAAACAAAGGCTTGAGATGTGCGACGGTGCCGTGTGTGAGCGTCGTAACTCAAAGCGGACAACGGAGGGGACGGAGACGATGCAACTACACACGGATGCGAATGAGACTATGCCAATGCAATGCACATAATGAAAATGACATGGTGACATGCAACACACGCACAAGGCAAAAACGAAGAAACCCAAAATGAAGGAAGAGCCCAGAATGGAATTGATTAAGTCAACGATGCATATATTGCCATATAGGAAATTGTTACATTTGGGGCATTACAAAATTTTTTGGTGAAATTTTGAGAATAGTGCAGATAAAACAATGTCAGGAGTCCTCACGAGAGCACGAAGGGGATGAGGAGTAAAAAGAAATCCTACTCTTCGATATGTATATAGGACTCAATTTTTTTGTGTGTGTGCCTAGACTCAACCGTCAGCGGTTCGATCAATCAGGGGGCTCCTAGGTCGGAGAAGCCTCTGATTACCAACTTGTAACATCCCGGACACACTGCCGGTGGTCGTTACTCCTGGCAAGATCTAGACTGGCCTCACATATCAATACTAGTCTTTTCTGCGCACTTTGTCCTCACTCGTGCGTACTCGGGAGCAAGTTCCCGGTCGGTCACCCATCCTGAAACTACTCCAAGCTGAGTACGCTTAACTTTGGAGTTCTTTCCGAATGGGCTCCCGAAAAATAAGGAATTCCTTATTGATATGAGTATTCTATCATCCCTAATAAGCCAGGCTATCACATAAACCCCCACTCAGAGGAACCGACGTCCTCGTCGGGCCACATGAACGTTTCCTCTTGGCAAAAATGTCTGTGCATCTAGTCCAGTACATGTGCCATGTCGTGTGCGACGACGGGTCACAAACGCCATTAACAACATGACCACACACCCGTCCACAAACAGCCGTGTAACCGTGAGGGTCGGCTCTGATAACAACTTGTAATGCCCCGGACACACCCGCCAGTGGTCGTTACTGCTGGCAGGATCTAGATGGCCTCGCATATCAATACTAGTCTTTTCTGCGCACTTTGTCCTCACTCGTGCGCACCCGGGAGCAACTTCCCGGTTGGTCATCCATCCTAAAACTACTCCAAGCTGAGCACGCTTAACTTTGGAGTTATTTCCGAATGGTCTTCCGGAAAAGAAGGAATTCCTTATTGATGTGAGTATTCTATCATCCCTAATAAGCCAGGCTATCACAAGCTACAAGAGGGAAAAATGAATCAAATCGACCGCCGAGTAAAAATCCTTCATTCCAAGTCATAGCCCGAGAGTGAGAATAGAGGCATACCCGGGTGGTGAAGGAGTCATCGTCGGAGGAGGAACCGATGGAGAGGTCTTTGAAGAAGACCATGGCCACCCCGGCGGTAGGATGCGAGACGGCGAGAGCGAGGCAACAAGCGAGGAAGAGGCTATGGCTTAGGAAGGAAGGAATGAAGGAGGAAACAGGGGAAATGTGACTTGTGGTTGGGTAGAAAAGGGAGTGGGGAGGGGGGGGTATATATTTCTGCGGTAGGCCAAAAATTTGGAAATGTGGAGGGAAACTTTGCGCGGGGTGCCGCCGGACACCATTCACTTTGAACGATTGTGTGCATCGCAAACGATTCTTCTGCTTTATGCGCATGGGATGAGTTTGATAATTCAAATTTTGGTGGAAATTTCCCCATGTATGTCAATGCATAATTTAACACGGCTTGCTAATTTGGGCACACAAAAGAGCATACAGCAGACATACCACACTTACTGAATCGAGCAATTTTAGTAATTAAATAGAGCCAGTTGACCTAAACATTGCTCTAACAAAAGACCGGCATTAAAAACAAAGCCTAAGTACGCACAGTTATAACAAATCCATCGCCACGCCAGCCTATACATCGCCGGTGTGAGATGAGATGTCGATGACTTGTCCTGGCGACATGCTACCTGTCACACCCTGCATTTTGTAACATGTTGTTTGTAACTTTGAAGCATGAAAATTTGGACCAGCAAATTTTTTTAGCATCATTTGGCTTTTATTTGGAATTGAGTTTCCTTCATTTGCTTTTTCATGTGCTCATTAAAGTCAATTATGATCTCTTGTAGATTTCATCTCCATACCCAAAACTTCTGCCCAATGATCATGCCAAGTGTTATATAGCAGTATAGTATTTTCTTACAAAATTAATTTGGCCAAAAAGTATTTTATAAATTTAGTTTTCCAAAAAAAACCCTGAATTAAGATTTGCACTGCAAGTACTTGATTAAGGGTGTGAAAATTATTTCAAAAGGTTTATTTGAGACCTAGTGGTCATAGGACTCCCAGAAACCACAAAGGTATAATTTTAAAAGTTATTTTCCTATTTTATTTAAAAGCTTTTTCTTAAGGCCAGAAATGGTCTTTAATAGGGGAAAATTATTTAACTATTTCAAAAATATTTGCCAAAATTCAGAGAGACTCAGAGGACATATATTGTCCATATATAAGAGTTTCAACACTTGGTCATGTTCAAAATAATGGGCTAAACCCTCTAAAACCCTTTCTGGATATTTCAAGCTTTTGAAATATTTACAAAGGAATTTTTCTCCAAAAATTCCAAGGAAATTCTATCATGTCATATATGACATATTTGATGATCTTGCCAAGTCCCATGCCTTGGGAAGCAAGAAAACCTCCTCAAACCCCTTCATAACCATTCTGTCCATATTTGAAGTTTGAGCAACTTTACATTGCCAAACTTGTCTAAATGCTCTCAAACTTGGTGCACATGCTAGAATGGCCTAATAAGGCACCTAGACCAAATGGCACAAGATTTGGAATAGAGCAACTTGATCAGATCACCTCAAAACCCTTTCTGTTCAAATGCAAATTTGAACAACTTTACATTACCAACTTTTTATCTGGAGCCTCAAACTTTGTGAGCATGATCAATACCCCAAATGATGATGCTACACCAAGTGGTGCATCAAGGGGAGATGATTAGCTTGACTCAATCAAGATGAAACTGTTTCTGTTGATTTCTAGGGTTCACCAAAGTTACATTGGCTAGTTTCTTCAAATGAGCCCAAATTTGGTGAAGCACCCTATTTTCTCATGTCTTTCAACCCTGTCAAGTTCCATGTCAAGTGGACTTCATTTACTTGATCAAACACAAATCAAACACCTTCTGCAGAAATTCTAAAACCTCCAACTTGACCACTTTCACTTTTCTCCATGGCCTCAACTTCTTACCACAGGCTCATTGAGTTACCAGCTACCTCTAGTAACTCCCCCAGCACCTCAGCTCCATGATTGGGGGGTGAAACCCCAGCTTTACCTTGCTGTACAACCACCTTTCACCATTTTAACCAACACTCTCACTCTCTCTCTGCACCCCAGAGCATCCAAAGCCTCAGGGAAATTCTTTACTCCCCCCTCATCACACCAGACACTGTTGAGCACGCTGGAACGGGCCAAGCCGGCGAGAGCATGCTGATGCCAGCCATACGCACGCTCCAGAGCTCGCGAACAGTGCACCTCGCACGCTGGCTCGGGCCAATCGCCGTTCCCCGACAGCCTCGGGCCTCTCCCTCGCGCCAGTCGAGGCGCCTCGACGTCCGCGACCTCCCCGGCGCTGTCCCCTCTCCTCCTGCGCCCTCCAGTAGCCACCGTCGCACGCGCGCTGGCCGCCCGCGGCAGCCACTCCTCTGCCTCGCACGCGCGCGCCTCTCTGTCGCTCCCCCGCTCCTCCACTTACCTCAGCTGGACGTAGAGCTCGTCCAGGAACTCCCCAGACCCATTCCCCAAGCCTCCCGTGCGCTGTAGCCTCGCCGATGAGCTCGCCGGTGCACGGGACCACGGGTCCCCGTCAAGCTCCTATATATAGGCCTCCCCGAGCCCCTCCAACACCACCACCAGCCTCACACCACTTCACTGATCCCTCCTGCACCCTCAGTTCGACCCCGGAGCGCCCCAGTGCTCGGGATCGACCGGAGCTCCGCCGCGTCGAGCCGCCGACGATCTCGAGGTACAGGCCTCCCCTGCCTCTCCTTCCGCTCGTTTCGTAACCTCCGCACTCCACTGACCCTTTCCCCTCTATTTTCCCCTCCATTCGCAGTCAGAAACGGCCGCAGCAACTACCCTCCGACGAGCCTCCGCCGTCGCACCTCGTCGCCGGCGAAACAGGGCTCCCCGCCGTGCCACGCTACCACCGCTGCAACCGCGACACGACACTGAGTCTGTCCCTGGCCTCCGTTGCCGTCGCCGTGGCCGGTATCGTCGCCGGTGAGCTCGCCGCCGCCGTGACCGAGGGGTTAGAGATGACAGGCGGGCCCCGCCTGTCATCCCCCCACCTCTCTCCCCTCCTCTGTGCCGCTGACCCACGGGCCCCGCCCGTCAGGTTTGAAACCTGACGTGCGCGCGCGCTGGCTCCGTGCGGCTGGGCCAGTCCACCTGGGCCGTGCACTGTGGCCTCTTTTGGCCCAGTGCACAGGACCCTTTTTCTCTTTTTCTTTTCTGTTGATGTTTTAAACATTTATGCAGAAAAGAATATTGATCCAAATTAAATATTTCCAACTCCTAAAATCTTGTAATATTCCAACCTATTTAATGGTACTACTTTCACTCAAATCCATGAAACTTTTCTGTACTGTTCAAATTTAAATTCAAATTTGAGCAGTATAACTCCTGTTCAAAAATCAATATATCCTATTCTGTAACTCCAAAACTCCAACTAAGATTTTTCCCCATCTTAGAAATCCCTCTAGTATTTTACAAAAATGAGTTGACATTTTTCTGAGCACTTTGGGTTTTCTATTTTATTTGTATTCTTATTTTCCCGTGGTTATATGCGACGTATAGATCCCGTATTTGACGAAGTTGCTGTGGAAGAAGAAGGAGAAGGACTTGAAGACTTTGAAGACCAAGCCAATCCAGGCAAGCAGCCCTTTGACCATGATACACTTATTCTTCGGAACCCGTTTGTTTCCGATGCATGATGATTAGGGTTACGATGGTAACCTAGATGAACCACCACATGATGCATGCCTTATTGTTGATCTTGCTATGTGCTAGATGTAATGCAAATAGTTGGTCTTGATGCTTATATGATGCATGTGTGATATGAACCCTCGTAGTTGAAATCTTTGCATGAACCCATCGGGTGCCCCTAATGCCCGAGGGTGATGAAATGTTAGGTCATCACTTGAGGAAGAAGTGATGTGCCGGTAGTATCATGTGCATGGTGGAATGATGGATTAGATTTATGTGTGACTACCGTCCCAACCAAACATGTGCAACCACACTACCCCTTATGGGACGGGGCTTTATTGATTACTTAGGTCGATACTAGCATGGTGCCCGCATTACTAGTGACGGGAAGACTTGAGGTCTTTCCCGGGACGGGGTCGTGCTTGGATAGACGACCATGACTGTTTTCACAGGGCACCGGACACACCGTTGGTCCCTTCGGGTACGCGTGAACTTTGTATTAGGGCAAGACCCGTGATCTATTGTTTGTACCCGAGGGCCGTGTGCCAACGAGTGGACTCTATGTTAGTGTCGTCTAAGGAAAGGTAATGACCGGGTGCTTACCCCGGGTACTTGAGGTACCGCGGGTCGTGGATGACACGGAAGTTCCCCGAATCTTGTGGGTAAAGTGCGCGACCTCTGCAGAGTGTAAAACTATTCGAATAGCCGTGTCCACGGTCATGGACAGTTGGGTGGTGCTACTTAAACTATGTCCAGAATTTTACTTCCTCGGTGTTGGAATGTGTGTGATAAGTCAAGGATGGTGACTTGACTCGGTGAGATGAACCATATTCATGTTGATGTCGGTAACCTGTTCTCGAGGTTACGCGAGGTCATTGATGCATAACTTGATGATAGAATATTGTTCTAGCCTCCTGCTAGATTGTTCATTATTATTCAATTGCATTGTTACTTGAACCACATCATGGGTTGCTTGCGAGTACATTCAAAGTACTCATTGGCTTGCCACTGGTTATTTAATTGGCCAGGCATGGAAGAGCAGGATTATGAGGAAGAGTTCTTTGGAGACAACCATGCGAACTAGGACGCTATCCCAGTCAGAATGCCTGTAGGGTTAAGGCAGATGGCATGGGTTCTACCCGTTTATCAAAGACTTCCGCTACTTGAGTTATTTGCTATTCAGCCCGTGAGGCTCTATCTATGTAAGACTTGGCCATAATGGCCTTAATTCGTGTAAGACTATTTGTATGGATGTAAGACTCTTGTTATTTCAGCTTCTATGTGTTCAGTGAGCATTGATCTCTGGGATCACTGTACACGTGCATTTTGTGATCTCGACTTCCAAGTCGGGGTCCCCACACTACCGTTGGTGGACTCCGCATCCCCCTACTGAAGTCGACCGCTTCCTTGTCCTCATCCTCGTCCTTGGTGTTGTCCTCAAGGTTGTAGTACTCGTAGTAGTGGTTGCGCTAGAGCTCGCGTTGGTACTCCATCGCCGATTCCTCAACAGAGAGACTCTTCTCTACCTCGACCTCGGCCACACGCAACTCCTCCTCCTGGCGCTCCTCGATCTCCGCCGCCTCCTGCATCTCTAGCTTCCGCTCGGCGATCTCATGTGGAAGCAGGTGCTCCATGGCCATCGCCGCCCTTTCGGACATGGGTTGCATGCTGGATTCCGTGGTGGCCTAGAATATCTTGGCGTGTGTGTCCTCGATCGATCTTGGTGTGGATGGCCTCGACCCAGGCCAGGGCGACATCGGCGGCATGGACGGCAGGTCGAGCGCTCTCTGCGTTTGCAGCCGTCGTCGCAGTAGCAGCTGTAGCCGACTTGGCTGCTGTAGATGCCCTGTCGGCTGCCACAGACGCCCTCTTGGTGGATGCGGCCGCGCTCAATGCGGATGCGGCGGCACTCTCGGCGTAGGTGGAGGCGCTCGGGATGCGACAACCGTATGGGCCTTCACGAAGCGTTTCCACGGTGCCATCTTTGCAAGAAGGGGGTGCGGGAATGGGGATCGAGATTTGAGGATTCGAGGGTTGCCCACACTGGAGCAGACGAGCCGGCGAAGCTTAAGGAGGAAGACTTAATTAGACCCAACAATTTCAATCAAAAACGATTCCTTCAAAAAAAATTGTGTGATGTTGTGGATATTTTTTATTAGCTGTGAAAGACGAATTTGAAGTAAAGTGGCAGCGGATGGTGTTTTAAGTATACGAGAAAATTTGTAGTACTAATACAACTCTCATGTCAAATTTTGGAAAATTCCAGGGGTCATTTGACCTTTTAATAAATTTAAGTGATTTTCTAACCATTTAATGACCGTAATTCAAATTTCAACTACATGTACATGCAACAGCTAACCACAACAGTTTGAAAACTAATATTTTGTGTACTTGTGTCTGATTTAATTCCATGTGCAGTAAATTGGGAGGAATTTTCAAACATATTGATCTAACAACTATGACACAATTAAGCATGGAGTGCCATGGCATTTAAGTTCAATTTTTTTAAAGGATAGAAAAACATGAAACCTTGCTTGATGTAATGTCATGCCACCACGATGATGTGGTAAAAAAATTGGCATGTTTAATGAAAGTTTGGACACACACCCCTCACAAACCGAAGCAAGTCACTAGAAGGCTCGTGGTCCCGAGAGGGAACAATGCATGTTTGATTACGAACGGGAGATAGCTTCTCCTTGCGGCCTTCAATTTTTTTCTATGTTTAACGTGCATTAATACAACTATCATGTGAAAATTCGGAAAATTCCAGGGGGTCATTTGACATTTTAAATACATTTAAGTGATTTTATAGACATTTAATGATCGTAATCAAATTTGAACTACATGTACATGCAAGGCAAACCATAACGGTTTAAAAATCATATTTGTGTACTAGTTTACGAGTTAATTACATGTGTAGTAAATTAGAAGGAATTTTCAAACAAATTGGTCTCACGGCATGGACACATGTGTGTACATGCATGGAGTGCAATGGCATTTTCATTCCAAAAAAATAAAAAAAGGATCAGAAAAACATGAAACCTTGCTTGATGTAATGTCATGCTACCAAGATGATGTGGTAAAACAATTGGCCCATTAGACGAAAGTTTGGATGCACACCCCTCACAAACCAGAGCAACTCAATAGAAGGCTCATGGTTCCGAGAGGGAACAATGCATGTTTGATGACGAACGAGAGATAACTTCCTCTTACGGCCTTCAATTTTTTTCTACGTTTAACGTGCACTAATACAACTGTCATGTGAAAATTTGGAAAATTTCCAGGGGTCATTTGACCTTCTAAAGATATTTAAACGATTTTGTAGTTATTTAATGGCCGTAATTCAAATTTGAACTACATCTACATGCAACGGCTAACCATAACGGTCTGAAAAATCATATTTGCGAAATTGTGTGCGAGTTAATTCCATGAGCAGTAAATTAGAAGGAATTTTCAAAAATATTGGTCTCATGGCATGAACGTTTGTATGTACATGCATGGAGTGCCGTGGAATTTTAATTCCAGATAATTAAAAAATGATCAAAAAAATATGAAACCTTGCTTGATGCAATGTCGTGACACCAAGATGATGTCGTAAAATAATTGGCCTCTATAAGTAAAGTTTAGCACACACCCCTCACAAACCGGAGCAAGTCACTAGAAGCCTAGTGGTTCCGAGAGAAAATAATGCATGTTGATGACGAACGCGAGATAGTTTGCCCTTACGGCCTTCAATTTTTTTCTATGTTTAACGTGCACTAATACAACTGTCATGTGAAAATTTGGAAAATTGCAAGGTAATTTGACCTTTTAAAGACATTTATGTGATTTTCTAGCCATTTAATGATCGTAATTCAAATTTGAACTACATCCACATGCAAGGGCTAACCATAACGGTTTGAAAAATTATATTTGCGTACTTTGGTGCGAGTTATTTCCATGTGCAATAAATTAGAAAGAAATTTAAAACATATTGGTCTCAGGGCGTGGACACATGTACGAAAATGCATGGAGTGTAACGACATTCTACTTCCAAAAAATAAAATAAAAGATCCAAAAAAATGAAACTTTGCTTGATGTAATGTCATGCCAGCAAGATGACGTGGTAAAAAAATTAGCCGGTTTCACGAAAGTTTAGACACACACCTTCACAAAACCGAAACAACTCACTAGAAGGCTCGTGGTTCCAAGAGGGAACAATGCATGTATGATAACGAATGGGAGATATCTTTCCCTTACGGCTTTAAAAAAATTCTATGTTTAACGTGCACTAATACAACAATCATGTG
The DNA here is from genome assembly GCA_902687465.1 of Secale cereale. Taxonomy (NCBI): domain Eukaryota; kingdom Viridiplantae; phylum Streptophyta; class Magnoliopsida; order Poales; family Poaceae; genus Secale; species Secale cereale. The sequence goes on along the minus strand of LR738714.1, from coordinate 175,096,969 downwards.
AAAATTTGGAAAGTTTGAGGGGTCATTTGACCTTTTAACGACAATTAAGTGATTTTCTAACCCATTAATGATCGTAATTCAAATTTGAACTACATCTACATGGAACGACTAACCAAAATAGTTTGAAAAATCATATTTGCGTACTTGTGTGCGAGTTAGTTCCATTTGCAGTAAATTAGAAAGAATTTTAAAACATATTGGTCTCACGGCATGGACACATGTACGTACATGCAAAGAGTGCAATGTCATTAAATTTAAAAAAATTAAAAAATGATCAGATAAACATGAAACCTTGCTCGATGTAATGTCATGCCACCAAGATGATGTGGTAAATAAATTGGACAGTTTGACGAAAGTTTGGACAGACACCCTCACAAATCGGAGCAACTCACTAGAAGGCTCCTTGTCCCGAGAGGGAACAACACATGTTTGATGACGAACAGGAGATAGCTTCCCAATACGGCCTTAAGAAAATTTCTACGTTTAACGTGCACTAATACAACTGTTATGTGAAATTTTAAAAAAAAATTAATGGTCATTGACCTTTTAAAGACATTTATATTATTTTCTAGCCATTTAATGACCGTAATTCAAATTTGAAATACATCTACATGCAACGGCTAACCATAACGGTTCGAAAAATTATATTTGCGTACTTATGTGCGAGTTAATTCCATGTCCAGTAAATTAGAATGAATTTTCAAACATATTGGTCTCACGGCATGGACACATGTACGTGCATGCATGGACTGCCCTAGCATTTTAATTCCAAAAAATTAAAAATGATCAGAAAAACGTGAAATCTTGCTCGATGTAATATCGTGCCACCAAGATGATGTGATAATAAAAATGGCATGTTTGACGCAAGTTTGGACACACACCCCTCACAAACTGGAGCAACTCACTAGAAGGCTCGTGGTTCCGAAAGGGAACAATGCATGTTTGATGACGAATGGGAGATAGCTTTCCCTTACGGCCTTAAGAAAGTTTCTACATTTAACATGCACTAATACAACTGTCATGTGAAAATTTGGAAAATTTCAGGGGTCATTTGACCTTTTAAAGATATTTAAGTGATTTTTTAGTAATTTAATGACCGCAATTGAAATTTGAACTACATCCACATGCAACGACTAACCAAAACGGTTTGAAAAATCATATTTGCGTACTTCTGTGCGTGTTAATTCCATGTGCAGTAAATTAGAAAGAAATTTTAAAACATATTGGTCTCACGACATGGACATATGTACGTACATGCATGGAGTGCAATGGCATTTTAATTCTAAAAAATTAAAAAATGACCAGAAAAATATGAAACCTTGCTTGATGTAATGTCATGCCACCAAGATGATGTGGTGAAATAAATTGGCCTGTTTGACGAAAGTTTGGACACACACCCTCACAAACCGGAGGAACTCACTAGAAGGCCCGTGGTTCCGAGAGGGAACCGTGCATTTTTGATGAGGTACAGGAGATAGCTTCCCAATACGGCCTTAAGAAAATTTCTACGTTTAACGTGCACTAGTAGAACTGTCATGTGAAATTTAAAAAAAAATTAAGGGTCATTTGACCTTTTAAAGAAATTTATATGATTATGTAGCAATTTAATGACCGTAATTCAAATTTGAACTATATCTACATGCAACGGCTAACCATAACGGTTTGAAAAATCATATTTGCATACTTGTGCGTGAGTTAATTCAATGTGCAGTAAATTAGAAGGAATTTTGAAACATATTGGTCTCATGGTCTAGACACATGTACGTACATGCGTGGAGTGCCATGGCATTTTAATTCCAAAAAATAAAAAAAATATCAGAAAAACATAAAACCTTGCTTGATGTAATATCATGCCACCAAGATGATGTTGTAAAAAAATTGGCCAGTTTGACGAAAATTTGGACACACACCCTGTCAGGGATATTACTAGCATGTATGAACCGGCTAGTGTAAACCGGCTTAGTTATATTATACTTGGTTGTAATATTTAGTAAAGGCTACGGCCCATAAGATCTTAGGGCCCATGTATAGAATAATGGTTTGTAAACCGCCAAGCGATGTAACTTGAGAGATAAGGAAGAAAGGACAGAGACCGAGGTGGACACGAGTATGAGCCGGCCTCAGGACTCTGTAAACCGGACCAGGCGTCACCTCTATATAAAGGGACGACCCGGCGACGGTTCAAAGACAAGCAAGAATCAACCCGTCGAGACTACACGCAAGCGATCCGCTCCCTGTAAACCGACGCCCAAGCAATACCAAACCAACTAGACGTAGGCTTTTACCTTCATCGAAGGGGCCGAACTAGTATAAACTCTCTGTGTCCTTTGTGTGCTATGAACCCCTTCAAGCTAACCCGTGCAATGGTTCCATCATCAAGTCCGCTAAACCGGACATCTGCCGTGCTAATTCCACGACAGTTGGCGCCCACCGTGGGGCCTCCGCATGATGGTTTCGAGTTCTTGAAGGGCAGCTTTGAAGGGCTCAAGGGTTACGCGGTCGGCCGGATGACCAAGAGTCGCCGCGGCCGGATCTACATCGACGACGCAGGTTGGGGACCGGAGACCGATTCAATCGAATACGGGTACCGGGTTCCCTTCGGTGGCATCCAAGTCTTCATTGGCAAAATCGGCGAACCGGGACCTGAGCCGGACATCTTCCCCAACATCGTCGAGCCGGCTCAGCGTGCGAGATCGGCCCGGATTCCGCCCGCCATTAAGCACGTGTTTGTTGGAGCAATCCACGGAGTTAGAGCCGAAGACGGATTGGAATCCGATGGTGCAACAGTTGTCTACTCCGACGATGAATCTTCATCCGGAGAAACTGAGTCTTTGTATCAGTTGCAGGACGGCCGGTCTGAGGGCGAGTCTGATGGAAACAGTATTCCGGACCCCTTCGACCCGCCAAACCGGGTGGCTGTCTTTATGGCCGGTTCACAGCCCCCAGTGAATGAGACGACAGCAAAAGCTGGTGTAGGGGGGAGCGGCACGACCCTCTCACCTACTGACGTTCTATCCACCTTGATCGAGGAGTTCACAGCTAAAGCGGTGGAAACAGTAGCTCCAGCAGACAAGGCGCAGCATGATGCAGAGCTCCTTCAGTTAAAGGGCCGGATTGATCAATTAAAGGAGGATCTGAAAGCAGAGAAGGCAATGATAGTAAGGAGGCAAGCAGAATTGGATGATCAAGCTTTTCACCTAAGGATGGAACAGGCCTCTATGCAGGGAGTAAGAAGTCGGAAGTACCAATCTCGTATACCCCCGGTTTACGAACCCATGGATCTGTTTAGAACACCAGGGGCAGGGACTAGCAATAATCCCACTTTAAACCGAAGGGCACCCCCAGTCAGGGATGAGCCGGTTCAGCAGCCCATCGCGGAGCAAGACCGGCGGATCACGTCGACACCTCACCCATCAGGTCACTATTCGAACCCTTTGGATAACATTGTGCTGCTACAACACGATTGGCCGCTTTACCCGACGAGGGGACGTCCCGGGTAGCGTTGGAGGCGCGCCGGGCCAAGGAGCTACTTAATACAGCATTGCTACAGCAGCAAGCATATTCTCATAGCAGGGAAAGGCTACATTCAACACCGCGTCCTAGCCGGAGTTACACTAGGCATTGGGAGGAGCCAGAAGTATCTAGCAGTGAACGCAGGCGGCATCAGCGCAAACAGGATAATCCGGCAGGCGCAGCGGCACCAGCTCCGGATATAAACCGGGTCAGATCAGGAGCCCGGGAGGAGGTTCGTCAAACGACGCCGGTTCACACAGCCACAGCAGAAACAGGAGTTACGACGAGTTCTTTTGGGGTGCAATGTCTTATCCCCGCTTTACGGAGTGTCAAGCTGCCTAAAGATTTTAAAGGGCTCCGCAAGGTACCTAATTACACAGCGGATTTAGCTCCAGAAGCTTGGGTTGAAAGTTATGAGATGGCCATGGAGATGCTGGACGTGGATGAATCGGCTTGTGCAAAGTATTTTACTATGATGCTTGAGGGTACAGCCCGGACCTGGCTGAAGGGTTTACCCCCGAATTCCATCGGATCATGGGGGGAACTACGCAGCCAGTTTATCGAAAACTTCAAAGATACATGCAAGCAGCCGATGTCAGTGGTGGATCTAGCAACTTGTGTGCAAGGAGAACAGGAGTCTACAAGTGCTTGGGTGCGGAGAGTAGCCGAGATCTTACACTCTTCGAATGGTATCAATCCTAGTACGACGATAGTGACTTTGGAAAACAATTGCCGATTTGAATCTTTGAAGTTAAAGCTAGGACGGCTTAAAAGGGATTGCAATGATATGGGAACCCTCATGAGTGCTCTGGTAAAATATGGGGACTCTGATAATACCAAATATCCAGAAGCTGAAGGAGACAAGGCAGGGAAGGTTAGCAAGCCTGGTAAACCGGCGCAAGTTAATTCGGCTACTACAAGTTTCTTGGGCAAACGAAAGGCAGAAGGTGGCTCTGACTTCGTGGCCAATACTCAAGTTCAAGGGGGTTTTCAGCATAGCATGAGCAACCCACCTCCACAAACCGGCGGAGGGGCTGTTAGCTGGGACCAAGAGTTAGATCAGCCTTGTCCGAAGCATGGCTCGAGAAATCGACCGGCAAAACACACTATAAGAGAGTGCAGGCCCCTTATGGAAGCAATAGTGGGCCGCTTTAATCCTCATGACAGGCCTCCAAATGGCGGTTCAGGTCCAGGGTTCTATGGTCCGGGTCATCAGGGGAGCAGCTCAGGATCAGGATATAGGGGCAATAACAGTGGCTATCAAAACCGGGCCGGTAATCAAAATAGCCAAGGAAATTATAATAACCAGGGCAATGAGCCGCGTAACCAAGGTGGTTACAATAACCAAGGCAGTCAGCAGCATGGCCAAGATAATTACAATAACCAAGGCAATCAACAGCAGGGCCAAGGAAATTTCAATAATCAGGGGAATCAGCAGCGTCAGCAACAGCAGCCGCAATCCGGATATCAGAATAATCCCAAGGAGTTGAGCAGTGGGCAATACCATGTATTCACCACAAGTCTGTGTAAACGAGATCAGAAGGTTTTGAAGCGGGCAGTTAACGCGGTTGAACCGGCAACACCGCAATTTCTGCGCTAGTCAGAGCAGCCCATTATATGGAGTAGGGAAGACCACCCAATGTGGGTGGATAATCCGGGCCACTTGGCCTTGGTGGTGGCGCCCCAGGTGGGAGGTTATAAATTCACTAAAGTTCTCATGGACGGTGGTAGCAGCATCAACATCTTGTACTATGAGACTTTCCGTCGTATGGGCCTGACGGATAAAAAGTTAAGGCAATCGAACACAGTGTTTCATGGGGTGGTCCAAGGTAAGTCAGCTTATCCGGTTGGAAAGATTGACTTGGAAGTTACCTTTGGAGATGAGCATGATTCCAGGTCAGAGATGATAACTTTCGAAGTCGTCAAGATCAAAAGCCCTTATCACGCTCTGTTTGGGAGGACGGTTTATGCTAAGTTTATGGCTAGGCCATGTTATGTTTATCTGCAGCTCAAAATGCCGGGTCACAAGGGCACGATCACGGTTCATGGAAGTCGCAAAATAGCAGTGGAATGTGAAGAGGGAGATGCAGCTTATGCAAAGGCAGTATGTGCTACAGAAGAGTTGAAATTTTATAAAGATAATGTTGATCCGGCAGATATGACTCCGCTGAAGAAGCCAACTACAGAGCATGATCCGGCATTGAAGTTTAAATCGGCAGAGGAGACCAAGCAAGTTGATTTTGTACCAGGAGATTCGTCCAAGAAGTTCACTATCAGTGCTAACCTTGATCCCAAATAGGAAAGCACGCTCATCGAGTTCATCCGTGAGAACCGGGATATTTTTGCATGGAAGCCTTCTGACATGCCAGGTATACCGAGGGAACTCGCTAAGCACAGCCTTAGCATTGATCCGAAATATAAACCGGTTAAACAATATTTGCGCCGCTTCAACGAAGAGAGGAGCAAGGCTATAGGGGAAGAAGTGGCCAGGCTTTTGGCCGCAGGATTCATAGTGGAAGTCTTTCACCCAGAGTGGTTGGCTAACCTGGTGCTGGTGTTAAAGAAGAATGGGAAGTGGAGAATGTGTGTGGACTACACAGACCTCAACCAGGCTTGCCCAACTGATCCTTTTGCTCTCCCTCGCATTGATCAGATCATCGATGCTACAGCGGGATGTGAGCGGCTAAGCTTTTTGGATGCATATTCAGGATATCACCAGATCAAGATGGCAGTTAAAGACCAAGAGAAGACGGCTTTCATAACCCCTTTTGGTGCTTTTTGCTATGTATCTATGCCTTTTGGACTCAAGAGTGCTCAAGCAACTTATCAGCGTTGCGTTCAGAATTGTCTTAAGGGACAGATAGGGAGGAATGTTCATGCCTATGTGGATGACATTGTGGTTAAGTCAAGGAAAGAGGAGACAATGATAGAGGATCTTAAGGAGACTTTTAACAATCTTCGGGCTTACAAGATGATGCTTAATCCGGAGAAGTGTGCCTTTGGTGTTCCGGCAGGTAAATTATTGGGATTCTTGGTCTCAAACAGAGGAATAGAAGCTAATCCGGAGAAGATCAAAGCCATTACATCTTTGACTAAGCCGGTTTGCATCAACGATGTTCAGCGTATCGCTAGCCGGATCACAGCATTAAGCCGGTTCATCAGCCGTTTGGGAGAGAAGGCGATTCCGCTCTATCAGATGTTGAAGAAAACAGACCGGTTTATATGGAGTGATGAGGCCAACGCGGCGTTTGAGGATTTGAAGCGGCAACTGGCAAAGCCACCGGTCCTGGCTGCCCCTGTTGATAAGGAGCCGTTGCTATTATACGTCGCTGCTAATGCACGAGCAGTCAGCGTTGCCATCGTGGTTGAGCGCAAGGAAGCAGGGAAGGAACACCCGGTTCAGCTCCCGGTTTATTATGTGAGTGAAGTACTTATTGAGTCCAAGCAAAGGTACCCACATTAGCAGAAGCTGGTATACGGTGTGTTCATGGCAAACCGGAAGTTGAAGCAATATTTTCAAGGTCATCCAATAACTGTGGTTAATTCAGCACCGTTGGGGGATATAATCCAGAACAGGGAAGCTACAGGTAGAGTGGCGAAGTGGGCCATTGAGCTCAGTCCACATGAATTAAAGTATGTGCCACGCACCGCTATAAAATCTCAGGCATTGGTGGATTTCATCAATGATTGGACAGAATTACAAACTCCTGAGGAGAAGCCGGATCTTACATACTGGACGATTCACTTCGATGGTTCAAGACAGTTGGAAGGCTCGGGGGCTGGAGTTGTCTTAACTTCCCCCCGAGGTGATAAATTTTGTTACGTCCTCCGTTTGTTGTTTCCTTGTACTAACAATGCGGCAGAATATGAAGCGTTACTTCATGGCTTGCGGATGGAAAAGGAGATGAACTTGAGCCGGGTCAAGTGCTTTGGTGATTCGGATCTGGTGGCACAGCAAGTTTCAGGCAAGTGGGATTCCCGAGATCCTCTTATGGCAGCTTACAGACGAGAGGTTGAAGAAGTTGCAGGATATTTCAAGGGATATCAGGTAGGTCATATAGACCGGCGACGGAACGAAGTGGCCTATGCTTTAAGCCGGCTAGGCTCCCAACGTAAACCGGTGCCACCAAATACCTTTTTGGATGAGTTACATAGTCCTTCAGTTCAAATACCATCAGAGGAAGACCTAGCTGTTCCTGATCCGGAGGCACAATTAGTTGCAGCACTTCATATAATCCCGGATTGGACGCAGCCTTACTTGGCGTATTTGAGTCGAGGAGAGTTACCGGATGATGAGATCGAGGCACGACAGATTGTCCGGCGTTCTAAGTCCATGACAATTGCAAACGGAGAACTTCATCATCGCAGTGCTTCTGGAGTATTTCAGCGGTGTGTATCAGCTGAGGAAGGTTGTGAGATTCTTCGTGAGATTCATGAAGGGGATTGCGGTCATCATGCCGGTTCAAAATCATTGGTGGCTAAAGCGTTCCGGCATGGTTTCTATTGGTTAACTGCTCATGCTGATGCGGCAGATTTGGTCCGGAAGTGTGATGCTTGTCAGAAATTTTCGAGGCGTGCTCTGGTTCCGGCGCAGGAGCTCCGGATGATACCAATAACTTGGCCGTTTGCGACTTGGGGGCTTGATATGGTCGGACCCTTCATGCGATCCCAAGATCAGAAAACTCATCTACTAGTAGCAGTGGATAAGTTTACAAAATGGATTGAAGCAGAGCCTATAAGCAAGTGTGATGCGGGGACGGCAGTCAAATTCATTAAAATGGTAATTTTCCGGTTTGGCTTTCCGCACAGCATCATCACAGACAATGGCACCAATTTATCTCAGGGTGAGATGGAAGAATTCTGTCAACGGGAGCATATTCGCTTAGATGTATCTTCTGTGGCCCACCCCCAATCTAATGGTCAAGCTGAAAGAGCAAATCAGGAGATTTTGCGAGGTATCAAGCCCCGGCTTATGACTCCTTTGCAGAGAACCCCAGGATGTTGGGTTGAGGAGTTACCATCTGTTCTTTGGAGTATCAACACTACACCGAACCGGTCCACAGGTTACACACCTTTCTTCATGGTCTATGGTGCTGAAGCGATCCTTCCAAGTGATATCCGTCATGATTCACCAAGGGTAACGACTTATGTTGAAGCAGCCAACGAGAAAACAAGGCAAGACAGCTTGGACCGGCTGGATGAAGAGCGTGATATAGCTGCGGCACGATCTGCAATTTATCAACAAGATTTACACAGGTATCATAGCCGCCGGATCAAAACAAGGACGTTCCAGGAAGGCGACTTGGTGCTCCGGCTCATCCAAGATCAAACAGATATGCACAAATTATCACCACCTTGGGAAGGGCCCTTTGTGATCAGCAAAAATCTGCATAATGGTTCATATTACCTGCTGGACGTTTGAGAACACAAGGACTCACGAACATCAGAGGAGGAGACGAAGAGGCCATGGAACATTGCCCATTTACGGCCATACTATACTTGAGCTATGAGCTCCACTGTATCCTATGTATATATTATGATCAATGAATAAACCGGCACCCTTGGTAAACCGGGTGCTCAGCCTTTTTTCCAAATACAAATATCTTGTGAGGACAACCATGCATGTTTTATCATATGTTATATGTTATATTTCAACATATTGGCCGGTTTAAAGTTGATTTTTTGCAGAGTACACAGAAGCAATAAAACTCTCTACAGAGCATGCGGTCACATCCGGTTCAAGAGAGGACGCTTCAAGATCTACCCGTGATTCCATGGAGCCAGGGAAAGCTATATGAACAGTCGGGTTTACCCGCATCCATCAATCGGCCCTCTGAAAAGATGGATAATCCACATTCAGTGATTGGCTAGGCCCTCTGGAAAGATGGACAATCCACATCCAGTGATTGGCTAAATTGTTTATGATGGTTCAAGTAGAAAGATGGATAATCCAGCACATCGGCCCTCTGAAAAGATGGATAATCCACATTCAGTGATTGGCTAGGCCCTCTGGAAAGATGGATAATCCACATCCAATGATTGGCTAAATTTTTTCTTACGGTTCATATGGAAAGATGGATAATCCACATCCAACGGCCCTCTGAAAAGATGGATAATCCACATTCAGTGATTGGCTAGGCCCTCTGGAAAGATGGATAATCCACATCCAGTGATTGGCTGAACCTTGCTTTGAGCCTGGCAGCTCTTAAAAAGCCTCGACTACATGGTTTTATTTGCAAAATTTGCATCTTTGGTGTTTATGTTTTATAACTCTTTAAACCGGAGTGGACCAACTATAGAAGCTGACCACATATCTATAAAGTGAAAAGTCTGGGTCATGAATACCAGCATGAATAAACCGGTGTTCATTATAACCCAGATCATCCATCAGGCAACAAGCCACAAATTTCTGAACAAAGTTTTCAAAACGAGATAAACCGGTGTCTATTATCAAAACCCGGGTTTATTATTGGATCCATGAAGATCTTCATCAACAGGGTTTAAAGTTTTACCGGATTAAGAGTATTGAGCATACATAATCTCAGGTATAACATTATTTCTGGTATAAGTATATACTTGTTTGACATTTTGAGAGAACAATTTAATTTGTCCAGTGGTAAACCACTAGGACATGTTTTCAGTATTACTTCTGCAGGAACAGATGATACGCAAGATAAGCGACATCAGACAAAATTTAATTTGGCAAAACGTCAAACACAAGAAGCCAGAATATCCGGATCAAAGCGGACCACGTTTCAGCTATCCTATTACAAGGCATAGCAAGCCTGACGGATTAAAAGATTGTTTGATAAAACAGAGACTGCAATTACAACAATAAATTCTGAAGTTATGCTCCTTCCTGCTGAGACGGCTGGCCATCAGCTTGATCCGGAATATCTTCGTCCTCTTGAAGCGGTTGGAAGTCCGGAACACGCCAATCAATCTTCATCAAAGCCCGGAAGTACATCTCTTCGCTGATAAGTTCAGAAGGTTCGATATCTAGAGCGAAGGTATGAGGGCGAACCGGTGGGATTAAATTGACGGTGTCATAAACCGGCCGCTCCACCCGCTCGTTTTGCAAGTCGTATCCCGGATGATACCTGGATAAGTCGGATTCAGCGGCAAGCTTGCTGGCAAGGGGATGCATCTCCTTCGTCAAGGCATGGAGGTCCTTCGCGGTAAAAGTAGATCCGTCTTCTTTCGTGTTAGGAAATCCAGTCAAAGCTTCTTCCAGATCAATATCCGGAACCCAGGCTTTAGCCCTGGTAAGTGCTAGGAGGGCACCGCCTCGAGCAGCAGATTTTTTAACTTCTTCTAGATGCACGGGCAGAACAGACAACTTTTCCAATGTACCTTGGATGGTCGTGGGGGCCGGTTTACCGAAAGATGTTGCACTGATGATCCTCTGAGCGCCGGAGTACAGCTGCTCGACCAAAGTGTAACATGCCTTAAGTTTCTTCCGTAGGTCATCCCCAAGATGGGTGACACGGCGCCCTGCATATAAATATCACGGTTAAACCGGCACAGATGGAAGATTGCAAGGATAAAGCAGGAGTTCAGATTATACTTACCAAAGATTGCAGAAGTCATCAACTCAATTTGCTGCTTTAAACCGGTTAACTCTTCAGTAACCGGATTAAGCGTCCCTTCAGTATCCTGAACCCTTTTCTCCAGCTCTTTTTTCTGAACCTCAAAAGTGGTCCGTTCTTCTTCAAAGTATTTTTTATGATCTTTAGCAGTCTTTAAACTCACCTGAAGATCTTTCTTGGCTTTCGAAGCAGCAGACTCTGTCTCAGCAAGACGATTCCGAAATTCTTTGATCTCATCAGCATTCTGGTTTAAGTCAGCCTGCGAGTACAATCAAGTGATAAGAAGTGAAAGTCAGACAAGTCTCAAGCACACAAACAAGTTGTCTACTTGACACTTGGGGGCTAATGGCAGTTGAAGCAATAAACAGCAGAAATTCAAAGTCAAAAGTCTCAAGCACACAAACAAGTTGTCTACTTGACACTTGGGGGCTAATGGATAATTGAGGTATCAGAAGAAGTTCTTACAAGTATCAAACACATAACCAAGTTATCTACTTGATACTTGGGGGCTAATGTAAAGATCAATTGTTCAAGCTATAAGTTCCGGTTCACCTTCAACACGCAGATAAACCGGAACTTGGGGGCTACTATGAGATAGAGGTATACCAAAAGCACAAAGTCAGAAGGAAAAGGATTACCTCATATTTTTCCTTCATCAAATTAATCAAGCCCGCTTCATAATCTCGGCTGCTGTGGAGCCAGTTTAAATACCCGGAATAGATATCTTGAGCACTCATATCAGCAAGATTGGATAACTCAGTACTCCATTTACCCTTTTCTTTATATAGTTTCTCCGTTTTAGCCGTATGTTTGGCTAAAACGGTGGGCTCAGCCGGAGCAACGAAAGCAGCCCCAGTCACTACAACTTCTGGAGAAGTAGGCGCCGTTGGAGTTGCAATATGAGCCGGATTGGGAGAGGCCGGATTGGCCTGAGGAGAATTGGTTCGGGCAGGACTTGGCGCAGTATGAACATCATCAGCAGTAGGGTTCTCAGGGATTGACATATGATCCGTAGGCGCAGGATCCTCAAGAGGAATTGTGGGCTCGCCTTCTGGAGGGACAGTTGAATCCGGATTAGCTGCCGGGTCATCAGCGACAATCTCAGCAGTTGAGGGGTTGGCCTTTGATTTTTTACTAGGCTTTGGCTTGCTGAAGGAAGTGGAAAAAAGCAAGTCAGAACTATAAAGACAAATGTGATCATAAACCGGATAAGTGAAAAGGACTTACCCTGGGACGGTTTTTAGTGGGGGAAGTTGCGTAGCAGTCGATTCACCAGAAGAGGATAGTGGAGTTTCCTGATAATCAGGGTCAGACAATTTAAGAGGTTTTCGGATAAGCCCGGCCTTGGGATGAAGGAGGGTCGGAGAAAGTATCACCTCAGTGTGGCGCTTCCGAGCCGGAGTTAGAGAAATCCTAGATGATTCCACTGCCAGGCCGCTATGGCGAGTGGTCCGGCGAAGAGCTTCATGCTGTTGTTTCTTCAAAAGAAAATTAGGATCCAATTGAGCATAAGGGTGAGAAAATTGGTATTTCCGGATGGTCCGACGACTTTTTTGTGGAAGAGGTTCTGAATCGGAAGAAAGGATAGTTACCTCAACTTCGGCTGGTTTATCACCTTCAGCCAACTCCTGTGAAAAGTTATCATTAGATACAAATATGAGTACAAGAAAGCAAATTAAAACCGGATTACTTCATACCTCGGAATCCGGATCATCATCCTCGGCGTGAGAACTAGAGTCAACAGCTGCTTTTCTTTTCTTATTAGCAAAGGTCTTCCGGCGTGCTTGTTAGCTGGTTGTCTCCTGAGGTTTTCTCTTCCAGAAAGGATCATCAGCCTATTCAAAAGAAGAAAAGACAATTGAAAGGACGGTTTAAAAGAACGGATTACAAAAACATAACAAACCAAAGCTTACCGCAGGCAACTTGTTCTTCTTGTAATACGGAGCTAACCCGACTTTGCTGCAGTCTGCCAAGGAGACGTTCAACATCTTCTTAGCCGATTCAATAACCTCCGATTCAGAAAGTTTATCCTTGGTAAACCGTTGAGGGTCGTCCGGTTTACCAGAATACTGACACATCAACTGAGATCGCTGACTCAAAGGAAGAATACTCCAAGAGAGCCAACAACGTATAAAATCTGTTCCAATTAAACCGTTGGCCATGAAAGCTTTCAGTCTGGAAAGCTGCGATGCAAACCGGGTCCGTTCAACGGAGCTGAGTCGTTGTGGCAGAGGATGATCTTCTGGAAGACGGTGCTCGCGATAACCCGGCAGTGGGTTCTCCCCTTCAGGAGAAGTGTCAACACAGTAAAACCATGATTTGTTCCACTCCTTTGGGTGAGTGTGGAGAGCGGCGTGGGGAAAGACAGCGTCTCTCCTTTTCTGGATACTAACACCGCCGAGTTCCTGATGCGGTCCGCTGGTGAACTCCGTGCGCCGGTTTAGGTGAAAGAAATCCCGGAACAGATCAACAGACGGTTCTTCTTGCAGATACACCTCTGAAAATTCTTGGAAGTCACAAATATTGGAGATAGAGTTAGGACCTATGTCCTGAGGATGGAGTTGAAAGGCGGCGAGTACATCCCGGAAAAACTTTGAACCGGGGGGTGTGAAGCCTCGAGTTATGTGATCAAAGAAAACAATAACCTCCCCTTCTCTGGGAGTAGGAGGGCATTCGTTTCCTGGAGCCCGCCACTTCAAAACGGATTGAGGGCCTAAAGTACCAATTTCAGCAATTTTGACCAAGTCTTCTTCGGTGATGATGGAAGGGACCCAGTCACAAGAGACAAACTGCTTCGCCATAGCGACAGAAGGACAAGTACTGAAAAAGATAAATGTAAAACCGGATTATGCGAGTATAGCAGGATAAACCGGAAGATATCTACAAAGATTACGTAACGGTTTAGACAGGGGACTAATGATATGGTTAAACCGGCAATAACAGGGAGCTATGTCACTGCCGGTTCATGACAGCAAAAGAGGAACAGCTAAACCGTCACGTTCAACTCCAATTTTTTTTACAGGAACAGGGCATGACAGTATAAACCGGAGTATACTTAGCAGATTTATAAAGGGAAGGAAACAAGTTTTGACAGACAACTAGGGCAGAACAGATCTGGATATGCAAGAAAAAGAAAAATAAATACATGAAGACACGGGAAGAACTACAAGGGTGATGGACGGAGCGGATGCATCTACAGGTTATATAAAGTAAAAAGATCTAAAGCATAGAAGCAGCAAAATAAAGGCAGGATCTAAGGGCAAGACGTAAAGGTTAAAATTTCAGTGTACAAGGCGAAGCTCTCGTAGAGGCTCTAATGGCGGAAGCGCAAGGAAGAACCCTAGAAGACGCGGATCTATAATGAGGAAGAAAGGAGTACCTGGAACAATGGAGATCGGCGGCGGAAGTTCTTTGGTCAAGTCAGGTTGATGCAGCGGCCAGTGAGGTCTTGACTCGGTGGGTGACGGCGGCGCTTCAAGCTCGGGCGTCAATGGCGTCTTGACGCTCGGGCGACGGAAGAAGGAAGAAGATGCGGGAAAAGAATAAACGGATGGGGGCAGCAGTATTTATAAGGGAAGGACAGATATGAAGCGACAGGTGCGGGGTTCGAGGGAGCAAAGATCGGATAAAGATCCCTTGACGCCTCGATTTTCGGGATAACCATTAAAAAAAGTCACAGTACAGCTCGCAGCGTTAAATGCGGAGATGATGTCACGGTCAGATTCAATGATTCTCGAGGATGACGTCAGAGCCGGTTTACAAGAAATGAGAAGGCACAGAAGAAAGTAATACAAGACAAGGGACATTGATATGAACAAATTCAAATCTTTCTGGGGCCTAATGTCAGGGATATTACTAGCAGGTATAAACCGGCTAGTGTAAACCGGCTTAGTTATATTATACTTGGTTGTAATATTTAGTAAAGGCTACGGCCCATAAGATCTTAGGGCCCATGTATAGAATAATGGTTTGTAAACCGCCAAGCGATGTAACTTGAGAGATAAGGAAGAAAGGACACAGACCGAGGCGAACACGAGTATGAGCCGGCCTCGGGACTCTGTAAACCGGACCAGGCGTCACCTCTATATAAAGGGACGACCCGGCGACGGTTCAAAGACAAGCAAGAATCAATCCGTCGAGACTACAGGCAAGCAATCCGCTCCCTGTAAACCGACGCCCAAACAATACCAAACCAACTAGACGTAGGCTTTTACCTTAATCGAAGGGGCCGAACAAGTATAAACTCTCTGTGTCCTTTGTGTGCTATGAACCCCTTCAAGCTAACCCGTGCGATGGTTCCATCATCAAGTCCGCTAAACCTGACATCTGCCGTGCTAATTCCACGATACACCCCTCACAAACCGAAGCAACTCACTTGAAGGCTCGTGGTTCCGAGAGGGAACAATGCATGTTTGATGACGAACGGGAGATAGCTTCCCCTTACGGCCTTCAATTTTTTCTACATTTAACATGCACTAATACAACTATCATGTGAAAATTTGGAAAATTTCACGGGTCATTTGACATTTTAAAGACATTTAAGTGATTTTTTAGCCATTGGATGACCGTAATTCAAATTTGAACTACATCTACATGCAACGATTAACCATAATGGTTTGTAAAATCATATTTGCGTACATTGGTGCTAGTTAATTCCATGTGTAGTAAATTAGAAGGAATTTTAGAACATATTGGTCTCACGGCGTGGACACATGTACGTACATGCATGGAGTGCAATGGCATTTTAATTACAAAAAATTATATGATCAGAAAAAAATGAAACTTTGCTTCATGTAATTTCATGCCACCAAGATGACGTGGTAAAAAAAATTGTCCTGTTTGACGAAAGTTTGAACACACACCCCTCACAAACCGGAGCAACTCACTTGAAGGCTCGTGGTTCCGAGAGGGAACAATGCATGTTTGATGACGAATGTGATATAACTTCCTCTTACGACCTTAAATTTTTTTCTCGTGCACTAATACAATAGTCATGTGAAAATTTGGAAAAATTTAAGGGTCATTTGACCTTTTAAAGACATTTAAGTGATTTTCTAGCCATTTAATGACCGTAATTCAAGATTGAACTACATCTACACACAACGACTAACTAAAATGGTTTGAAAAATCATATTTGCGTACTTGTGTGCAAGTTAATTCCATGTGCAGTAAATTAGAAAAAGAATTTTAAAACATATTGGTCTCATGGCATGGACACATGTATGTACATGCATGGAGTGCAATGGCATTTTAATTCAAAAAAATTTAAAAATGATAAGAAAACATGAAACCTTGCTTGATGTAATGTCATGCCACCAAGATGATGTGGTAAAATAAATTGGCCTGTTTGATGAAAGTTTGGACACACACCCTCACAAACCGGAACAACTCACTAGAAGGCTTGTGGTTCAGAGAGGGAACAATGCATGTTTGATGACGATCGGGAGATAGCTTCCCCTTACGACCTTGAATTTTTTTGTACGTTTAACGTGCACTAATACAACTATCATGTGAAATTTTGGAAAATTTCAGGGGTTATTTGATATTTTAAAGACATTTAAGTGATTTTCTAGCCATTTAATGACCGTAATTCAAATTTGAACTACATCTACATGCAACGGCTAACCATAACGGTTTGAAAAATCATATTTGCGTACTTATGTGCGAGTGAATTAGATGTGCAGTAAATTAGAAAGAATTTTAAAACATATTGATCTCACAGCATGGACACTTGTACGTACATGCATGGAGTGCAATGGCATTTTAATTCCAAAAAATTAAAAAATGATCAGAAAAACATAAAACCTTGCTTGATATAATGTCATGCCACCAAGATGATGTGGTAAATTAAATTGGCATGTTTGATGATAGTTTGGACACACACCCTCACAAACCGGAGCAACTCACTAGAAAGCTCGTGGTTCCGAGAGAGAACAATGCATGTTCGATGACGAGCATGAGATAGTTTCCCCTTAAGGCCTTAAAAAAATTCTACGTTTAACGTGGAGTAATACAACTGCCTTGTGAAAATTTGGAAAATTTTAGGGGTCATTTGTCCTTTTAAAATTTTTGAGTGATTTCCTAGCCAATTAATAAACGTAATTCAAATTTGAACTACATGTATACGCAACGACTAACCATAATGGTTTGAAAAATCATATTTGCGTACTTATGTGCGAGTTAATTCCATGTGCACTAAATGAGAAGGAATTTTCAAACATATCGGTCTCGCGGCATGGACACGTGTACGTGCATGGAGTGCCATGGCATTATAATTCCATAAACAATTAAATAATGATCAAAAAACATGAAACCTTGCTCAATGTAATGTCATGTCACCAAGATGATGTGGTAAAAAAATTGGACTGTTTAACAAAAGTTTGGACACACACCCTCACTAACCGGAGCAACTCACTAGAAGGCTCGTGATTCCGAGTGGGAACATTGCATGTTTTATAACGAACGTGACATAGCTTCTCCTTACGGCCTTCACATTTTTCTATGTTTAACGTGCACTAATACAACTTTCATGTGAAAATTTGGAAAATTTCAAGGGTCATTTGACCTTTTAAAGACATTTAAGTGATTTTAGAGCCATTTAATGACCCTAATCCAAATATGTACTGCATCTACATGCAACGGCTAACCATAACGGGTTAAAAGAAATCAAACTTGCGTACTTGTGTTTGAGTTTATTCTGTGTGCAGTAAATTAGAATGAATTTTCGAATATATTGGTCTCACTACATGGACACATGTATGTAAATGCATGGAGTGCCACGGCATTTTAATTCCAAAAAATTAACAAATGATCAAAAAAACATGAGACCTTACTTGATGTAATGTCTTGCCACCAAGATGATGTGATAAAAAAATTGGCCCGCTTGACGAAAGTTTGGACACACACCCCTCACAAACCGGAGCAACTCACTAGAAGGCTCGTGGTTCCGAGAGGGAACAATGCATGTTTGATGAAAAACGGGAGATAGCTTCCCCTTACGGCCTTCAATTTTTTTCTACTTTAACGTGCACCAATACAACTGTCATGTGAAAATTTGGAAAATTTCAGGGGTCATTTGACCTTTTAAAGACATTTGAGTGATTTTCTAGCCATTTAATGACCGTAATTCAAATTTGAACTACATCTACATGCAACGGCTAACCATAACGGTTTGAAAAATCATATTTGCGTACTTATGTGCGAGTGAATTAGATGTGCAGTAAATTAGAAAGAATTTTAAAACATATTGATCTCACAGCATGGACACTTGTACGTACATGCATGGAGTGCAATGGCATTTTAATTCCAAAAAATTAAAAAATGATCAAAAAAACATAAAACCTTGCTTGATATAATGTCATGCCACCAAGATGATGTGGTAAATTAAATTGGCCTGTTTGATGATAGTTTGGACACACACCCTCACAAACCGGAGCAAATCACTAGAAAGCTCGTGGTTCCGAGAGGGAACAATGCATGTTCGATGACGAGCATGAGATAGTTTCCCTTAAGGCCTTAAAAAAATTCTACGTTTAACGTGGAGTAATACAACTGCCTTGTGAAAATTTGGAAAATTTTAGGGGTCATTTGTCCTTTTAAAATTTTTGAGTGATTTCCTAGCCAATTAATAAACGTAATTCAAATTTGAACTACATGTATACGCAACGACTAACCATAATGGTTTGAAAAATCATATTTGCGTACTTATGTGCGAGTTAATTCCATGTGCACTAAATGAGAAGGAATTTTCAAACATATCGGTCTCGCGGCATGGACACGTGTACGTGCATGGAGTGCCATGGCATTATAATTCCATAAACAATTAAATAATGATCAAAAAACATGAAACCTTGCTCAATGTAATGTCATGTCACCAAGATGATGTGGTAAAAAAATTGGACTGTTTAACAAAAGTTTGGACACACACCCTCACTAACCGGAGCAACTCACTAGAAGGCTCGTGATTTCGAGTGGGAACATTGCATGTTTTATAAAGAACGTGACATAGCTTCTCCTTACGGCCTTCACATTTTTCTATGTTTAACGTGCACTAATACAACTTTCATGTGAAAATTTGGAAAATTTCAAGGGTCATTTGACCTTTTAAAGACATTTAAGTGATTTTAGAGCCATTTAATGACCCTAATCCAAATATGTACTGCATCTACATGCAACGGCTAACCATAACGGGTTAAAAGAAATCAAACTTGCGTACTTGTGTTTGAGTTTATTCTGTGTGCAGTAAATTAGAATGAATTTTCGAATATATTGGTCTCACTACATGGACACATGTATGTAAATGCATGGAGTGCCACGGCATTTTAATTCCAAAAAATTAACAAATGATCAAAAAAACATGAGACCTTACTTGATGTAATGTCTTGCCACCAAGATGATGTGATAAAAAAATTGGCCCGCTTGACGAAATTTTGGACACACACCCCTCACAAACCGGAGCAACTCACTAGAAGGCTCGTGGTTCCGAGAGGGAACAATGCATGTTTGATGAAAAACGGGAGATAGCTTCCCCTTACGGCCTTCAATTTTTTTCTACTTTAACGTGCACCAATACAACTGTCATGTGAAAATTTGGAAAATTTCAGGGGTCATTTGACCTTTTAAAGACATTTGAGTGATTTTCTAGCCATTTAATGACCGTAATTCAAATTTGAACTACATCTACATGCAACGGCTAACCATAACGGTTTGAAAAATCATATTTGCGTACTTGTGTGCGAGTTAATTCCATGTGCAGTAAATTAGAAAGAATTTTAAAATATATTGGTCTCACAGCATGGACACATGTACGTACATGCATGGAGCGCAATGACATTTTAATTTTAAAAAATTAAAAAATAATCAGAAAAACATGAAACCTTGCTTGATATAATGTCATGCCACCAAGATGATGTGGTAAAATAAATTGGCCCATTTGACGATAGTTTGGACACACACCCTCACAAACCGGAGCAACTCACTTGAAGGCTCGTGGTTCCGATAGGGAACAATACATGTTTGATGACGAACGTGAGATAGTTTCCCCTTAAGGCTTAAAAAAATTCTATGTTTAACATGTAGTTATACAAATGTCATGTGAAAATTTGGAAAATTTTAGGTGTCATTTGACCTTTTAAAGACATTTAAGAGTTTTCCTAGCCAACTAATAACCGTAATTCAAATTTGAACTACACCTATATGCAACGGCTAACCATAATGATTTGAAAAATCATATTTGCGTACTTATGTGCGAGTTAATTCCATGTGAAGCAAATTAGAAGGAATTTTCAAACATATTGGTGTCGCACCATGGACACGTGTACATGCATGGAGTGTCATGTTATTTTAATTCCATAAAAAATTAAATAATGATCAGAAAAAACATGAAACCTTGCTTGATGTAATGTCATGCCACCAAGATGATGTGGTAAAAAAATTGGACTGTTGAACGAAAGTTTGGACACAGACCCTCACAAACTGGAGCAACTCACTAGAAGGCTCGTGGTTCCGAGTGGGAACAATGAATGTTTGATAACGAACGTGACATAGCTTCCCCTTACGGCCTTCACATTTTTTCTATGTTTAATGTGCACTAATACAACTGTCATGTGAAAATTTGTAAAATTTCAGTGGTCATTTGACCTTTTCAAGACATTTACATGATTTTCTAGCCATTTAATGACCCTAATCCAAATATGAACTACATCTACAGGCAATGGCTAACCATAACGGGTTAAAAGAAATCATATGTGCATACTTGTGTTTGAGTTTATTCTATGTGCAGTAAATTAGAAGGAATTTTCAAATATATTGGTCTCACGGCATGGACACATGTATGTACATGCATGGAGTGCCATGGCATTTTAATTCCAAAAAAGTATAAAATGACAAGAAACACATGAAACCTTACTTGATGTAATGTCCTGCCACCAAGATGATGTGATAAAAAAATTGGCCTCCTTGACGAAAGTTTGGACACACACCCCTCACAAACCGGAGCAACTCACTAGAAGGCTCGTGGTTCCAAGAGGGAACAATGCATGTTTGATGATGAACGTGAGATATCTTCCCCTTACGGCCTTCAATTTTTTCTACGTTTAACGTGCACTAATACAACTGTCATGTGAAAACTTGGAAAATTTCAGGGGTCATTTGACCTTTTAAAGACATTTAAGTGATTTTCTAGCCATTTAATGACCGCAATTCAAATTTGATCTACATCTACATGAACGGCTAACCATAACGGTTTGAAAAATCATATTTTTTGTGTACTTGTGTGCGAGTTAAAAAATCTTCAGATGATGTAAATATCTGGTGTTCGAAAAACAAAATGTAAAGATCTGGCAAGACAACCGCCCCCATACGATTGTCACTCTATTTCATGCCTTGAGGTTTGGAGGGTGAATGGAGGGGGTTATTAATCAGACACAGTTCTATATTGGAAGCCATCTGCTATTATGTTCATGGATTTTAACGTGGGAATCATGTGTAATTCAAACTACTGTACCCGTAAATTCCGGCGACCAGCGTGTGTACTGTTCCCATCGATCTAGATTCCGGCCTCCAATAAATACTACCTTGCTCATGTCGTCCCGCCTGCATTCTCATCTACATTCTCCCCTCGCTCGCCCTCTCTCTCTCTCTCTCTCTCTCTCTCTCTCAAAGCTCTGACATGGCACCACCAATCTGCCCACGCGCCGACAAGGAGTCGCCGCCTCCCGAGGATGCTCAGTCAAAGAGTACTGACGAGGAGGACCCCTACGCCCCGTCGGACGAGGTTGCGTCGGACCCCCCAACTTTGTTTCGGTTTTGAGGCCAGTACAATCTTTGTCTATGGAAGTCACTGCCGTCGACTGAGAAAGCCAGGCAAGTGGCTTTCAAGAAGGAGATGGCGGAGGAGGAAGCCAGGTACCAGGTAGCCTGTGAAGCCCATCATGCCACCTGGAAAAAGGAGGCGGTGGAGCTTTGGGAGCGTATGCGTCATCGTGCGGAGGAGGTGTACGAAGACATGTACTTTGTGAGGAAGGTCAAAGGCGCTAGGCGCCTCATCACTGCATGGAGGTGGGCCGATAAGCTCCAGCGTGCCACCGAGGACGAGCTCCGGTGGGTGCCCAACAAAATGGGAAGATCATTCACGCTCATCTGCCAGCAAGAGGCAGATCGGTATGTCAAGCGCTTCGAGGCGGAGTACTGCATACATGCTGGGATAACGCCGCGCACCAGGGAGCTGCTGGCGAGGGGCTACCAGAATACAGCCCCCTGAAGGGATTATTAGTTTTAGTATTGTTCGTTTTAAATTTTATGCATTGTACCTAGTAGTTAAGTATCATCACGTATATGTGATGATATTATATATATTCTATGATGAACTAATGAATAATTAATATATATATATATGTGTATATATATATATTATGAATTCCATTTTCTATCTATTTTTCTATACTAATTTGAATCTAGCTGTTGTCATTCTAATATACAGAATGGAATGCGTATACACACACATTGAAACAAAACATATAATAACGGAAAACAGAGTACACACATTGAACAGAGCAATTAACAGAGCAATACTACGATTGCTGTGAATACATAACTATCCACGTCGAAACAACTCAACGAAATATAACGTGTCCATGTGACCATGACCAACAGCCATTACCTACGGTAGCTCTTGGCTTTGCCTGAACTCGTGTAGGCGTTCGTCCAAGCGGTCGACACGCTCACGGTACATCTCGAGCGTGATCTCGAGCTCCAAGTTGCTATTTCATCGGGGATCGCCAGCTCGAGGATGTGACGACCATGTTCCTCTACTGCGCGCAGGTGGACACCTAGGCCAAGGAGGCGATCAAGCCTACCGACCAACGCATTGGCATCGAGCGGGCCGCGAACAAGGCAAACGGCGCGACCCATGCGAACAGCATTGTGGGCATCCGGTGCAAGTATGGTGTGGCGGGCCTCTGGTGCAAGTACGGTGCATAGGGCCTCTGCCCACTCCTTGCGAGGAATGGGGGTACTGACGGGACGTGTACCCAGCTGCGGCGCCGTGTCGACAACAGGCAAGTGCTGATGGATCCGCTCTTGCTGTGCGGTGCGCCGCGCCTCTCGCTCTACGGCGCTCCAACGGTCTCGCCGTGTGGCGAGCCACAGCCGATCGGCGCGGATGCGCCTAGCTTGCTCTGCAGCGCGCGATCGATCATGTTGTGTGGCGAGCTGCAGCCTCTTGGCACTGACATGCCTATCCTGATCCACAGTGCTCAAGCGCCATGCGCCAAGGGTCTGCTCATCCCTAGCGATGATGCGCATCACGGCGTCATCCACCGCATTACCGGGGAGCGCCTCGGCCTCGACGGGCCGTGGCGCCTTCTTGTTTTCCTCGTCGACGAGGTTGATGCTAGAGGCGGTGCTTTGTTGGGTTGGCATGCTTGGAAAACGTGGATGTGCTACAGGGTGCGCTTGTTGCCTCCGTGCGTTGCGCGCCGCCTAGGTTTATGCACAATATCGCTAGGTGGCGGGAAATGGTGGTGTTTTCATAAAACCCCATCAATTAATGGAAACTTAGCATATAAGGAACATCGAGCTAGCACAAGAAGTAGATGATGATCAGATGAACATGGACCACACTAGGGAACCCGTCGGCGATGAATTCATCAATTGCAAATAGTTGTATACTAGCAAGCATCAGTGGGATTAATCATAAATGTCCTTAATGGACCTTTAAGATACATCCCATCTGTGGGATTACATCAAGACAACTTCCCATCCAGTCACCCATCTCATGGCTGCTCCAGCCTGAGGACAGTTAACTTGAGAGTTCTCTTAGATGAGCTATTGGTGGAACATCTAGTCCTTGCTGATATAGGATGCCTCTTCGCATCCTTACGGCTTACCCGGATGACCGCCGGTGGCTCAATGGCCAGTAGATGTGGTGTAGACAGAGAATATCACATACGTCTTATTAGAAGCAATCGGATGTGTTATTATCGGTCTTCACACACATTTCTGTTTACACACCTGTTTGCCGCGTATCACACACATCATGTTAAATTGAACCGTTTCTGTTCTCTTGGCTTAAAGCAAACAGTTCATCCAAGTGAACCGTATGCCGTATATCGCACACACCTTGATCTGGTTGACCATTTCTTTCGTGTTGCCTAATCACAAATAGTTCATCCGAGTGAACCGTATGATGTATATCGCACACCCCTTCATCTAGTTGCCCATTTCTGTTCTTCTTCCTCATTGCAAATAGATCATTGACCTGAGCCGTATGCCTTGCATCGCACACGCAACTAAAATATGAACCGTGTTTGGTGCATCCATCATCACAAACATTTTGCACCTTTTTTGATGGTTTTTTCACACCACCATTTGCGATTATTGCATAGCACACAATTTCGTCGAAGGGTCTCTGATCGTAGTGTCGCGTTAGCAGCATCCTGCAGCAGTGAGGACTAATTGCGGCGTGTTTGTTAAAACAAACTACAGTTGATCAGAGGGCTACAGATTGTACTCACACAATAGACTTATCCAATTATGTCCAGTAATATATGTGATGGACAGTGTGTCGTGGAATTAGCATGGCAGATGTCCGGTTTAGCGGACTTAGTAGTGGAACCAACGCACGGGTTAGCTTGAAGAGGTTAAAAGCACACAAAGGACACAGATGGTTTATACTAGTTCGGCCCCTTCGATGAAGGTAAAAGCCTACGTCTAGTTTGGTTTGGTATTGCTTGGGCGTCGATGAACAGGGAGCAGATTGCTTGCCTGTCTCTCGACGGATTGTTGCCTCTCTTGAACCGTCGCCGGGTCGTCCCTTTATATAAGAGGCAACGCCCGGTCCGGTTTACAGAGTCCCGAGGCCGGCTCATAATTGTGTCCACCTCGGTCTCTACTCTTTCTTCCTTGTGTCTCAAGTTACATGATAGGACGGTTTACAAACCGTAAACTTTACACATGGGCCCTAAGCCTTCATGGGCCGTAACCTCTACTAAATTTATAATTACACAGGTACATTACCATAATCCGGATCTCCCTAGCCGGTTTATACCTGCTAGTAATATCCCTGACATTAGGCCCTAGAATGATTTGAACTTGTTCATGTCAGTCTTCCAAACCTTGTATAAACTTCTTCTTCGTATCTTCTTGGCTTTGTAAACCGGCTATGAGGTCATCTCTGGAAATAATTTTATTCGATTGTGACATCATGTGGGGACCCCGACTTAGAAGTCGAGATCACCGAATGCACGTGTACAGTGATCCCAGAGATCAATGCTCACTGAACACACAGAAGCTGAAATAACAAGAGTCTTACATCCATACAAATAGTCTTACACAAATTAAGGCCATTATGGCCAAGTCTTACATAGATAGAGCCTCACGGGCTGAATAGGAAATAACTCAAATAGCGGAAGTCTTCGATAAACGGGTAGAACCCATGCCATCTGCCTTAACCCTACAGGCATTCTGACTGGGATAGCGTCCTAGTTCGCATGTTCGTCTCCAAAGAACTCTTCCTCATATTCCTGTTCTTCCACGCCTGGCCAATTAAATAACCAGTGGCAAGCCAATGAGTACTTTGAATGTACTCGCAAGCAACCCATGATGTGGTTGAAAGTAACAGTGCATTTGAATAACAATGATCAATCTAGCAAGGCTAGAACAAATATTCTACCATCAATTTAATGCATCAATAAACTCGCGTAACCTCGAAGACAGGTTACCGATATCAACATGAATATGATTCATCTCATCGAGTCAAGTCACCACCTTGACTCACACACACACGTATGGTTTCACAAACATTGGACGTAGCCCAAGAGCGGTTAGCCAACTGTCCATGACCGTGGACACGACTATTCGAATAGTTTGACACTCTGCAGAGGTTGCACACTTTACCCACAAGATCCGGGGAACTTCCGTGTCATCCACGACCCGCGGTACCTCAAGTACCCGGGGTAAGCACCCGGTCATTACCTTTCCTTAGACGACACTAACATAGAGTCCACTCGTTGGCACACGGCCTTCGGGTACAAACAATAGATCACGGGACTTGCCCTAATTTCAATGTTCACGCGTACCCGAAGGGACCAACGGTGTGTCCGGTGCCCTGTGAAAACAGTCATGGTCGTCTATCCAAGCACGACCCCGTCCCGGGAAAGACCTCAAGTCTTCCCGTCACTAGTAACGCGGGCACCATGCTAGTATCGACCTAAGTAATCAATAAAGCCCCGTCCCATAAGGGGTAGTGTGGTTGCACATGTATGGTTGGAATAACGGTCGCAACTTCAACCAATCCGTTTGAAAAACACACACACTTGCCTTGGCACACCACTTCGTCATCAAGTGGTCACCCAACTCATCATCATCATCTCCCTCGGGCATAAATGGCACCCGACGGGGTTTTATGCAAAGACTTCAACCATGAAGGTTCATGTCACTCATGCATCACTAATCATAACCACTAACCATATGCATGTCATCTAGCACATAGCAAGATCAAGATCATGTCATGCATCATATAAGCATCATGACCACCTATTGCATGTCATCTAGCATATAGCAAGGTCGACAATAAAGCATGCATCATGTGGTGGTTCATCTAGGTTACCATCGTAACCCTAATCATCATGCATCGGAAACAAACGGGTTCCGAAGAACAAGTGTATCATGGTCAAAGGGCTGCTTGCCTGGATTGGCTTGGTCTTCAAAGTCTTCAAATCCTTCTCCTTCTTCTTCCACAGCAACTTCGTCAAATACGGGATCTATACGTCGCATAATAACCACGGGAAAATAAGAATACAAACAATACAGAAAAATCAAAGTGCTCAGAAAAATGTCAACTCATTTTTGTAAAATAGTAGAGGGATTTCTAAGATGGGGAAAATCTTAGTTGGAGTTTTGGAGTTACAGAATAGGACATTTTGATTTTTGAACAGGAGTTATACTGCTCAAATTTGAATTTAAATTTGAACAGTACAGAAAAGTCTCATGGATTTGAATGAAAGTGTTACCATTAAATAGGTTGGAATATTGCAAGATTTTAGGAGTTGGAAATATTTAATTTGGATCAATATTCTTTTCTGTATAAATGTTTAAATCATTTACAAAAAAGAAAAAGAAAAAGGGGTCCTGTGCACTGGGCCAGGGAAGGCCACAGTGCACAGCCCAGACGGACTGGCCCAGCCGCACGGGAGCCAGCGCGCGCGCGTCAGGTTTTTCAAACCTGACGGTCGGGGCCCGTGGGTCAGCAGCACAGAGGAGGGGGAGAGAGGTGGGGGGATGACAGGCGGGGCCCGCCTGTCATCTCTAACCCCACGGCCACGGCGGCGGCGAGCTCACCGGCGAGGATTCCGGCCACGGCGACGGCTACGGAGGCCAGGGACGTGACCAGCGTCGTGTTGCGGTTGTAGTGGTGGTAGTGCGGCACGGCGGGGTGGTCTGGTTCACCGGCGGCGAGGTGAGACGGCGGAAGCTCGTCGGAGGGTGGTTGCTGCGGACGTTTCCGACTGCGAGCGAAGGGGGAAACAGGGGGAAAAGAGTCAGTGAGGTGCGGCGGTTCCGAAACGGGTGGAAGGAGAGGCAGGGGGGCCCGTACCTCGAGATCGCCGGCGGCCCGACGCGACGGAGCTCCGGTCGATCCCGAGTACTGGGGCGTCCTGGGGTTGAACTGGAGGTGCCGGGGGGATCAGTGGAGAGGTGTGAGGCTGGTGATGGTGCTGGAGAGGCTCGGGAGGGCCTTATATAGCCACGCCCGTGGTTCACCGTGGACCCGTGTGCCGGCGAGGTTGCAGGCGAGGCTAGGGAGGGTTCTGGAGCCTGGGAACACGCCGGGGAGGTCCGTGGACTAGCTCCACGTCCAGTTGAGGGGATAAGAGGAGCGGGGGAGCGTCAGAGGAGCGCGCGCGTGTGAAGCAGAAGAATGGCCGAAGCGGGCGGCCGGTGCGCGTGCGACGACGTTCACTGGAGGGCGCAGGAGGAGGGGGGACAGCGCCGGGGAGGTCGCGGACGTCGAGGCGCCTCGACTGGCGCGAGGGGGAGGCCCGAGGCTGTCAGGGATCGGCGATTGGCTGGAGCCAGCGTGCGGAGGGCACTGTTCGCGCGCTCTAGAGCGTGCGTTTGACTGGCATCGCCGCGCTCTCGCCGGTTTGGTCCAAACCAGCGTGTCCAACAGTGTCCAGCACGTAGAGGGAGGAGTAAAGAAATGCCCTGAGGCCATGGATGCCCTAGGGATGCAGAGAGAGAGTGAGAGTGTTGGTACAATGGTAGCAACCTGCTGTACAGCAAGGTAAAACAAGGGTTTCACCCTTCAATCATGGAGCTGGGGTGCTGGGGGAGTTACTGGAGGTAGCTGGTAACTCAACGAGCCTGTGGTAAGAAGTTGAGGCCATGGAGAAAAGTGAAAGTGGTCAAATTGGAGGTTTTAGCATTTCTGCAGAAGGTGTTTGATCAGTGTTTGATCAAGTAAATGAAGTCCACTTGACATGGCACTTGACAGGGTTGAAAGACATGAGAAAATAGGGTGCTTCACCAAATTTGGGCTCATTTGAAGAAACTAGCCAATGTAACTTTGGTGAACCCTAGAAATCAACAGAAACAGTTTCATCTTGATTGAGTCAAGCTAATCATCTCCCCTTGATGCACCACTTGGTGTAGCATCATCATTTGGGGTATTGATCATGCCCACAAAGTTTGAAGCTCCAGATAAAAAGATGGTAATGTAAAGGTGTTCAAATTTGCATTTGAACAGAAAGGGTTTTGAGGTGACCTGATCAAGTTGCTCTATTCAAATTCTTGTGCCATTTGGTCTAGGTGCCTTATTAGGCCATTCTAGCATGTGCACCAAGTTTGAGAGCATTTGGACAAGTTTGGCAATGTAAAGTTGCTCAAACTTCAAATATGGACAGAATGGTTATGAAGGGGTTTGAGGAGGTTTTCTTGCTTCCCAAGGCATGGGGCTTGGCAAGATCATCAAATATGTCATATATGACATGATAGAATTTCCCTGAAATTTTTGGAGAAAGTTTCCTTTGTAAATATTTCAAAAGCTTGAAATATCCAGAAAGGGTTTTAGAGGGTTTAGCCCATTATTTTGAACATGATCAAGTGTTGAAACTCTTATATATGGACAATATATGTCCTATGAGTCTCTCTGAATTTTGGCAAATATTTTTGAAACAGTTAAATAATTTTCCCCTATTAAAGACCATTTCTGGCCTTAAGAAAAAGCTTTTAAATAAAATAGGAAAATAACTTTTAAAATTATACCTCTGTGGTTTCTGGGAGTCCTATGACTACTAGGTCTCAAATAAACCTTTTGAAATAATTTTCTCACCCTAAACCAAGTACTTGTAGTGCAAATCTCAATTCAGGGGTTTTTGGAAAACTAAATTTATAAAATACCTTTTGGCCAAAAATAATTTTGTAAGAAAATACTATATTGTTATATAACACTTGGCATGATCATTGGGCAGAAGTTTTGGGTATGGAGATGAAATCTACAAGAGATCATAGTTGACTTTAATGAGCACATGAAAAAGCAAATGAAGAAAACTCAATTCCAAATAAAAGCCAAATGATGCTAAAAAATTTTGCTGGTCCAAATTTTCATGCTTCAAAGTTACAAATAACATGTTACAAAATGCAGGGTGTGACAGACCTACCCCCCCTTACAAGAATCTCGTGCCCGAGATATCTAAACTAGGGCTTAAAAGAGATCGGGAAACTCGGATCTAAGATAGTCTTCTCGTTCCCAGGTTGCTTCTGCTTCGGTGTGGTTGCTCCACTGGACCTTGAAGTACTTTATGGTATGGCTCCGCGTACGTCATTCAGCTTCGTCCAGAATATGAATGGGCTTCTCGCGGTAGGTCAAATCAGGCTGCAGATCAATGGCTTGGTGATCCACATCCTTGTAGAAACTGGGCTTGTCTGGAACCTGGAGACATTTCCGGAGTTGTGACACATGGAATACATTGTGCACATCGGATAGCTCAGGTGGTAGTTCCAACTGATAAGCCACTTCTCCTCGTCGGTCGGTGATCTTGAAAGGGCCAATGAACCTTGGCGCGAGCTTCCCCTTGACGTGGAAACGCTTGGTTCCCTTCAGAGGAGTTACCCGCAGGTACACATGATCTCCGACACG
Organism: Secale cereale; assembly: GCA_902687465.1. Taxonomy (NCBI): domain Eukaryota; kingdom Viridiplantae; phylum Streptophyta; class Magnoliopsida; order Poales; family Poaceae; genus Secale; species Secale cereale. Next base: position 175,066,729 of record LR738714.1, on the reverse strand, counting down.
GAAACTCATGTCTCGGCGTCGAGTGTCAGCATAACTCTTCTGCCTTGACTTGGCTGCCTTTAATCGCTCTCTGACTAGTTGGACTTGCTCTTCTGCTGCGCGGAGAATATCTGGTCCAAAGACTAGTCCTTCTCCAGTCTCTGACCAATTGAGGGGTGTGCGGCATCTGCGTCCGTACAACACCTCAAATGGTGCCATCTGAAGGATTGACTGGTAACTGTTGTTATAGGAGAACTCGGCAAAAGAGAGACAGTCTTCCCACTTGGCTCCATAGGCCAGGACACAGGCTCGGAGCATGTCTTCGACAATCTGGTTGACTCGCTCAGTCTGTCCTCCGGTCTGTGGGTGGAAAGCTGTGCTGAAAGACAACTTGGTTCCCAAGGCTTCTTGGAATCGCTTCCAGAACCTTGAAGTGAACTGGGTGCCTCGATCTGACACAATCTCTTTGGGAATACCGTGAAGACTTACGATTCGGTTGATATAGAGAGTTGCCAGCTGGTTGCCTGAGTAGGTAGTCTTGACAGGAATGAAATGAGCCACCTTGGTCAAATGATCAACTATGACCCGGATGGAGTCATGTCCTCTATTCGACCTTGGTAATCCAGTGATGAAGTCCATTCCGACTTTATCCCACTTCCACTCAGGAACCTTGAGGTGTTGAAGCAATCCAGCAGGTCGCTGATACTCAGCCTTGACCCTTTGGCACACATCACACTTTGCAACATAGGTTGCAATCTCTCTTTTCATCCCGTGCCACTAGAATCGTGCCTTCAAGTCTTGGTACATCTTGGTTCCTCCGGGGTGGATGGAATACGGAGTGTCGTGGGCTTCTTGCAGGATCAGCGTCTTCAGCTCGGTGTTGTTTGGTACGCAGAGGCGACCTTTGTACCAAACAATCCCGTGCTCGTCTTCGGAGAATCCTGGGGCCTTGCCCAGCTTCATCTTCTTCTTGATGCCTTCGATGCTTGCGTGTCCATCTTGAGCCTTCTTGACGTCGTCCATCAGGGTCGGTCTGACTTCCAAATGATCCAGAAATCCGGGGGTGACCAATTCCAAACTGAATTGTTCGATCTCCTTAAACAAGGCTGGCTGCCTTTCTTGAATAACGATATTCAAAGAGCAAGCCTTCCTGCTTAAGGCATCAGCCACCACGTTAGCCTTCCCAGGGTGATACTGAACACTGAGGTCATAATCTTTGATGAGTTCCAACCATCTCTGCTGCCTCATGTTCAATTCCTTTTGGGTGAAAATGTACTTCATACTTTTGTGGTCTGTGTAAATCTCACACCGTTTCCCTAGGAGGTAATGCCGCCATGTCTTCAAGGCATGAACTAGAGCCGCTAGCTCAAGATCGTGAGTAGCGTAGTTCTCCTCATGGGGTCGTAGCTGCCTGGAGAGGTATGCTATGACGCGGCCTTCTTGCATCAGAACGCTTCCCAATCCAGTTCGAGAGGCATCACAATATATCACGAACTCCTTGTGAATATCAGGTGTTGCCAGAACTGGGGCGGTGGTCAATCTCTTCTTGAGCTCTTGGAAGCTCTCTTCACATTTTGGCGTCCACTCGAACTTCTTGTCCTTTTTGAGGAGCTGAGTCATTGGTCGTGCAATGCTAGAGAATCCTTCCACGAACTTGCGGTAATAGCCCGCTAGTCCGAGGAAGCTTCTGACTTCCTTGACGGTCGTTGGAGATTGCCATTGGGTCACAGCTTCGATTTTTGCAGGATCAACAGATAATCCTTCCTCGGTCAAGACATGACCTAAGAATCCAACTTTATGCAGCCAGAACTCACACTTGCTGAATTTGGCATACAGTTGGTGCTCACGAAGCTTGTCTAGGACCATCCTCAGATGCTGCTCATGCTCTTCCTCCGACTTCGAGAACACAAGAATGTCATCAATGAAGACAACAACAAACTTGTCCAAATATTCCATGAAGACTTTATTCATGAGATACATGAAGTAAGCTGGGGCATTGGTTAACCAAAAGACATGACCGTGCACTCGTACAGGCCATATCTGGTTACGAATGCCGTCTTCGGAATATCTTGGGGTCTGAGCTTCAGCTGGTAATACCCAGATCTGAGGTCGATCTTGGAGAATACCTTGGCTCCGCTGAGCTGATCAAACAGATCTTCGATCTTGGGAAGTGGATACTTGTTCTTGATTGTAACTTCATTGAGGGAACGATAGTCAATGCATAAGCGGATGGTACCGTCCCTCTTGGCCACAAACAGAACAGGAGATCCCCAAGGGGACGCACTCGGGCGGATAAATCCCTTCCTTAGCTACTCTTCTAGCTGCTTCTTCAACTCGGCTAATTCTTCCGTCCCCATCCTATAAGGCTTCTTATAGATGGGTCCTGCTCCGGGCACGAGCTCGATGATGAACTCAATGTCACGGTCTGGGGGCATTCCCGGTAGTTCATCCGGAAAGACATCGGGATACTCACATACCACCGGTACTTGATCTAGCCCAACTTCAGACAGACAGTTGACTTTAGCGGCTTGAGCGGAAGAGGAGTTGGGAGCAAACTTGACTTCGACTCCCTGGTCATTGGTCACAGTGACTGTTCGATTGGCACAGTCTAACAAGCCTTGGTGCTTAGTGAGCCAATCCATCCCTAAGATCACATCCAAGCCTTGCGATCTCAGGATGATAAGGTCTGCTAGGAATTCTACACCATTAATGGTAATACCGACTCCTTTACAGCCTATCTTGGCTCTCATCTCGGCTCCGGGGGTTTGTACCACCATAGGGTTATTCAGGGGTGTAGGGGTCATGCCACTTTTTAATGCAAATCTTTGAGTGACAAATGAATGCGTTGCTCCAGAATCAAACAAGACAGTTGCAGGTGCTGAGTTGACAAGGAACGTACCCAGCACGACGTCCGTGTCTTCCTGGGCTTCTTCAGCAGTGACGTGATTCACACGCCCCTTCCCATAGTTCGGTGGATTGCGAGGAGCTGGGTTCCTTGGTGGCATTCCACGGCCTTGTCCCTGGTTCTGCGCATTGGGGCGCGGGGCATCAGGCTTCTTGTTGGGGCACACCCTGGAGATGTGTCCGGGCTGACCACACCCAAAGCAAGTGACTTGGTTTGGGGTGTTGATCTTGTTGCCACCACTGGTATTGGGGTTGAAGGCTGGCCTGGGGTTGGCATACTGCTGAGGCTGAGGATTGGCACGAGGTGCAGGAGCTCTTGGCAGCTGATAGGTGGGCTTGGCCGGGGCTGACTGCCACGGACGAGGCTTCTGGTTGCTGGAACTTCCCTTACTGACCAACTTGCGCTTGCGAGTGTCTTCCAAAGCACGCCGCTTGTCTTCAAGCATAAGTGCCTTGTTCACCAGGTCAGGGAAAGACGGGCAGTCGCACACGACAAGCGAATATTGCAGAGTCTGATTAAGGCCTTCCATGAAGCGCTCCCTTTTGGCAGCATCAGTGCTGACATCCTCAGGGGCATACCTTGACAGAACACTGAACTTCTGCATGTACTCCTTGACAGTGCCACTTCCTTGCTTCAGGGCTCGGAACTCACGCTTTTTGATAGCCATAATTCCGGAAGGAATGTGGGCCTTGCGGAATTCTGCCTTGAAGTTCACCCAAGTGATGTCTTGTTCAGCATGCATGACCTTGAATCCATCCCACCAAGCTCTAGCAGTTCCCCCGAGGCAGTGGGCTGCATAAGCCACCTTCTCGCGATCTTCGGTGCATCCGACTAGTTCCAGGATTTCCTCAATGGAACGGACCCAGTCATCTGCATCCAGGGGTTCAGCAGTCTCGATGAAGGTTGGCGGTGCATTCTTCTTGAACTCTGCCAACGTGGAACGTCCGTTGCCATTCCCCGCCGGCTGGCGGTTGTTGGTGACAGCTTGAGCAATCAGCTGAAGAGCTGCAGTGTTGGCTTGGCGTTCCTCTCGGAAAGCTTGGAGAAGCTGAGCCATGTCCATGCTTGGAGGAGGTGGTGGTGGAGCTTGGTCGTTGGTTTGGTCGTGGCCTGCCTCTGGCTGAGAGGATGCTCCGGCTTCGGGCTGCTGGGTAGAGGTACCAGTACGAGTTACAACAGGCATCATGTTGGAGCGGTAAAAAGGTCTCATGACTCGGAAGAGGGAAAGCAAGATAGATGGGTGCCTAGTAAGGGGGTGGGTGTGACACTAAATCAAATCATGCAAGGGCCGAGAGGCCAAAACACATTCATTAAAATCCAAATGGGTGATGCAGTCGTTTACACATCCCTGAAGGAAGAATACGACATACATCCAGACACAACAAAAGCAAACGCTAGATGGTTTCAAATGAACCATACAAGGACTCGACTGCGCATAGGGGTTACACGACCTATCCTACCGTAGGGGTTACAACTGGCATATCCGAGTAGCGAATAATGCCTAAGCGGCGGAATGCTCGGTCGCGTATTCCGGCTCTTCTGGGTCTTCCTCCTTGTCTTCATCTGTCTGGGCTCCCTTGTCGCTGGAGGGAGTGGGGGAGTGGAGGAGTTGGATACGACGGTGCTTCGTCGGTGGTGCAGGGAAAAGCTTGCGATATTCCCTTGCCATCATCCGGCGTCGCCGAGGTGGTTCTTCACCCTTGGAAGACACATCCTCGGAGGGCCTTCCGCCTCGATATGCGATAGCGGATTGTCCAGAAGGGGCTCCTTCCTTCTTGATCATGTTTGCCTTCTCTTGAGCTCGACGAAGAAGTGCCTTGGTCTTGTAAAGTTCTTCTCGAAGCTTCATTGATTCCAAGGCCAAGTCTTGCGCCAGGCTGTCGGCACATAGACTGAAGTAGGTCTGGAACCGAAGCGAGAGTCCTTCCTTCAGTGGAGGGGCTAGTGCGCTGCTTTCTTCGTCACCTTCCTTCCGATAAGGTAAGAAGCGAGTTGCCATCTTGGCTGCCATCTCCGGAAGAAGCTCACGGAGACGGGTTAGTGCCTTGAGTGCAGCAGCCTCAACAACGAGTGGTAGTGTCGCCATCTGGGGTCCCTCGAAGAACCAACTTGTGTGAGGATCGTTAGCCTTCACGATCACTTCCACATAGTACTCCACCTCAGTATCGCTCACCCAATGCTCAAGGTAGGTGAGGATGGGTGCTCGGTGGAACTGACACTCCTGGAGGCTATCCTCGAGAAGTAAGGGAAACCCAGTGGTCAGGTGCTCTTCGGGAACAGTGGCCATCTACAAAGGTGGAATGGGAGAGGTTAATAAGCTGATGAAATCTCATGTTTAGAAAAGAAGAGAGGTTCAGAAGGTTTTTGAAAAGGGGTCTCAACTAACTAACGCCCATGCTAACTAAGGCTTCCTACAGTCAGGATGGCTCTGATACCAGCTCTGTGGGGACCCCGACTTAGAAGTCGAGATCACCGAATGCACGTGTACAGTGATCCCAGAGATCAATGCTCACTGAACACACAGAAGCTGAAATAACAAGAGTCTGACATCCATACAAATAGTCTTACACGAATTAAGGACATTATGGCCAATTCTTACATAGATAGAGCCTCACGGGCTGAATAGGAAATAACTCAAATAGCGGAAGTCTTCGATAAACGGGTAGAACCCATGCCATCTGCCTTAACCCTACAGGCATTCTGACTGGGATAGCGTCCTAGTTCGCATGTTCGTCTCCAAAGAACTCTTCCTCATATTCCTGTTCTTCCACGCCTGGCCAATTAAATAACCAGTGGCAAGCCAATGAGTACTTTGAATGTACTCGCAAGCAACCCATGATGTGGTTCAAAGTAACAGTGCATTTGAATAACAATGATCAATCTAGCAAGGCTAGAACAAATATTCTACCATCAAGTTAATGCATCAATAAACTCGCGTAACCTGGAAGACAGGTTACCGATATCAACATGAATATGATTCATCTCATCGAGTCAAGTCACCACCTTGACTCAGACACACACGTATGGTTTCACAAACATTGGACGTAGCCCAAGAGCGGTTAACCAACTGTCCATGATCGTGGACACGGCTATTCGAATAGTTTGACACTCTGCAGAGGTTGCACACTTTACCCACAAGATCCGGGGAACTTCCGTGTCATCCACGACCCGCGGTACCTCAAGTACCCGGGGTAAGCACCCGGTCATTACCTTTCCTTAGATGACACTAACATAGAGTCCACTCGTTGGCACACGGCCTTCGGGTACAAACAATAGATCACGGGACTTGCCCTAATTTCAATGTTCACGCGTACCCGAAGGGACCAACGGTGTGTACGGTGCCCTGTGAAAACAGTCATGGTCGTCTATCCAAGCACGACCCCGTCCCGGGAAAGACCTCAAGTCTTCCCGTCACTAGTAACGCGGGCACCATGCTAGTATCGACCTAAGTAATCAATAAAGCCCCGTCCCATAAGGGGTAGTGTGGTTGCACATGTATGGTTGGAATAACGGTCGCAACTTCAACCAATCCGTTTGAAAAACACACACACTTGCCTTGGCACACCACTTCGTCATCAAGTGGTCACCCAACTCATCATCATCATCTCCCTCGGGCATAAATGGCACCCGACGGGGTTTTATGCAAAGACTTCAACCATGAAGGTTCATGTCACTCATGCATCACTAATCATAACCACTAACCATATGCATGTCATCTAGCACATAGCAAGATCAAGATCATGTCATGCATCATATAAGAATCATGACCACCTATTGCATGTCATCTAGCATATAGCAAGGTCAACAATAAAGCATGCATCATGTGGTGGTTCATCTAGGTTACCATCGTAACCCTAATCATCATGCATCGGAAACAAACGGGTTCCGAAGAACAAGTGTATCATGGTCAAAGGGCTGCTTGCCCGGATTGGCTTGGTCTTCAAAGTCTTCAAATCCTTCTCCTTCTTCTTCCACAGCAACTTCGTCAAATACGGGATCTATACGTCGCATAATAACCACGGGAAAATAAGAATACAAACAATACAGAAAAATCAAAGTGCTCAGAAAAATGTCAACTCATTTTTGTAAAATAGTAGAGGGATTTCTAAGATGGGGAAAAATCTTAGTTGGAGTTTTGGAGTTACAAAATAGGACATATTGATTTTTGAACAGGAGTTATACTGCTCAAATTTGAATTTAAATTTGAACAGTACAGAAAAGTCTCATGGATTTGAATGAAAGTGGTACCATTAAATAGGTTGGAATATTGCAAGATTTTAGGAGTTGGAAATATTTAATTTGGATAAATATTCTTTTCTGTATAAATGTTTAAATCATTTACAGAAAAGAAAAAGAAAAAGGGGTCCTGTGCACTGGGCCAGAGAAGGCCACAGTGCACAGCCCAGACGGACTGGCCCAGCAGCACGGGAGCCAGCGCGCGCGCGTCAGGTTTTTCAAACCTGACGGGCGGGGCCCGTGGGTCAGCGGCACAGAGGAGGGGGAGCGAGGTGGGGGGATGACAGGCGGGGCCCGCCTGTCATCTCTAACCCCACGGCCACGGCGGCGGCGAGCTCACCGACGAGGATTCCGGCCACGGCGACGGCAACGGAGGCCAGGGACGTGACCAGCGTCGTGTTGCGGTTGTAGTGGTGGTAGTGCGGCACGTACCTCGAGATCGCCGGCGGCCCGACGCGGCGGAGCTCCAGTCGATCCCGAGCACTGGGGCGTCCTGGGGTTGAACTGGAGGTGCCGGGGGGATCAGTGGAGAGGTGTGAGGCTGGTGATGGTGCTGGAGAGGCTCGGGAGGGCCTTATATAGACGCGCCCGTGGTTCACCGTGGACCCGTGCGCCGGCGAGGTTGCAGGCGAGGCTAGGGAGGGTTCTGGAGCCTGGGAACACGCCGGGGAGGTCCGTGGACTAGCTCCACATCCAGCTGAGGGGATAAGAGGAGCGGGGGAGCGTCAGAGGAGCGCGCGCGTGTGAAGCAGAAGAATGGCCGAAGCGGGCGGCCGGTGCGCGTGCGACGACGTTCACTGGAGGGCGCAGGAGGAGGAGGGACAGCGCCGGGGAGGTCGCGGACGTCGAGGCGCCTCGACTGGCGCGAGGGGGAGGCCCGAGGCTGTCGGGGATCGGCGATTGGCTGGAGCCTGCGTGCAGAGGGCACTGTTCGCGCGCTCCAGAGCGTGCATTTGACTGGCATCGCCGCGCTCTCGCCGGTTTGGTCCAAACCAGCGTGTCCAACAGTGTCCAGCACGTAGAGGGAGGAGTAAAGAAATGCCCTGAGGCCTTGGATGCCCTGGGGATGCAGAGAGAGAGTGAGAGTGTTGGTAAAATGGTAGGAACCTGCTGTACAACAAGGTAAAACAAGGGTTTCACCCTTCAATCATGGAGCTGGGGTGCTGGGGGAGTTACTGGAGGTAGCTGGTAACTCAATGAGCCTGTGGTAAGAAGTTGAGGCCATGGAGAAAAGTGAAAGTGGTCAAATTGGAGGTTTTAGCATTTCTGCAGAAGGTGTTTGATCAGTGTTTGATCAAGTAAATGAAGTCCACTTGACATGGCACTTGACAGGGTTGAAAGACATGAGAAAATAGGGTGCTTCACCAAATTTGGGCTCATTTGAAGAAACTAGCCAATGTAACTTTGGTGAACCCTAGAAATCAACAGAAACAGTTTCATCTTGATTGAGTCAAGCTAATCATCTCCCCTTGATGCACCACTTGGTGTAGCATCATCATTTGGGGTATTGATCATGCCCACAAAGTTTGAAGCTCCAGATAAAAAGTTGGTAATGTAAAGGTGTTCAAATTTTCATTTGACCAGAAAGGGTTTTGAGGTGATCTGATCAAGTTGCTCTATTCAAATTCTTGTGCCATTTGGTCTAGGTGCCTTATTAGGCCATTCTAGCATGTGCACCAAGTTTGAGAGCATTTGGACAAGTTTGGCAATGTAAAGTTGCTCAAACTTCAAATATGGACAGAATGGTTATGAAGGGGTTTGAGGAGGTTTTCTTGCTTCCCAAGGCATGGGCCTTGGCAAGATCATCAAATATGTCATATATGACGTGATAGAATTTCCATGGAATTTTTGGAGAAAGTTTCCTTTGTAAATATTTCAAAAGCTTGAAATATCCAGAAAGGGTTTTAGAGGGTTTAGCCCATTATTTTGAACATGACCAAGTGTTGAAACTCTTATATATGGACAATATATGTCCTATGAGTCTCTCTGAATTTTGGCAAATATTTTTGAAACAGTTAAATAATTTTCCCCTATTAAAGACCATTTCTGGCCTTAAGAAAAAGCTTTTAAATAAAATAGGAAAATAACTTTTAAAATTATATCTCTGTGGTTTCTGGGAGTCCTATGACTACTAGGTCTCAAATAAACCTTTTGAAATAATTTTCTCACCCTAAACCAAGTACTTGTAGTGCAAATCTCAATTCAGGGGTTTTTGGAAAACTAAATTTATAAAATACTTTTTGGCCAAAAATAATTTTGTAAGAAAATACTATACTGTTATATAACACTTGGCATGATCATTGGGCAGAAGTTTTGGGTATGGAGATGAAATCTACAAGAGATCATAGTTGACTTTAATGAGCACATGAAAAAGCAAATGAAGAAAACTCAATTCCAAATAAAAGCCAAATGATGCTAAAAAATTTTGCTGGTCCAAATTTTCATGCTTCAAAGTTACAAATAACATGTTACAAAATGCAGGGTGTTACACATCACCTCCGCACTTATTGCTCACAGTTGTTTGTTACCTTTATTTAAAGGTTATCCTGAAAATCGAGGCGACAGTAGAATCTTTATCCAATCTCTGACCTCCTCAAATCCCGCGCTTGCCATTTCATCTCTCAACCCTTATAAATACCGCCGCGCCTTTGCCTTTCTTCCTTCGGCTCGTCTTCTTCCTCCGTCGCCCGAAGCTTCTCCGTTGTTCTTGAGCTCGTCGCCGTCGTCGACCAGGCCACTGCATCAACCTGAAACGCATCCAGAGCCACTCCGCCGCCGTCTCCTTCTGCCTCGGGTATTCCCCTTCTCCTGCTACAGATTCGTAACCTAGGGTTCCTCCATTGCTTCCGCCATTAGACCTTGAAGCTTTTGCTGTTCATCCTATACGCCATGCCCGTAGTAGATTCAACCTTAGATTAGCTTCGAAACTCACTCCTGCTCCGTAGCTTTATGCTTAGATTCATATTTCAAAGTTCGCCCTTAGATTCATTTGCTCTATACAAAGACCTCCGCAGTTCCTCTGTGATAGATCTGCGTAAATTTCATCTTTTTCTTACTGCTCAGATCTATTTTACCTTAGCCTCTTGTAGAAACATGTTTCTTTGTCTTTGATAAGTCTGCAAGTTACTTGCCGGTTTAATCGATCATATATTGCTCCTGCGACACATCAACCACGAATCGACGGTTTAGCTTCTTCCTTTTTTGTTATCATAAACCTGTAGTAGCTCGTTTCCCATCTGCTCCCGGGTTGTTAATGCCATTAGTCCCTTGTCTAAACTGTCGATGTAATTTTGATAATATGATCCGGTTTATGCTTCGGCACTTGAATAATCCGGATTTTGCACTTCACTTTTTCAGTACTTTCCTTCTGCTAATATGTCTGCCAAGCAGTTCGTTTCTTGCAACTGGGTCCCTTCCTGCATTACGAAAGAGGACTTAGCTAATGCTGCTGCAATTGGCACTCTGGGCCCTCAAGTAGTTCTAAAATGGCGGGCCCCAGGGGATGAATGCCCCCCTACCCCCAAGGAAGGAGAAGTTATTGTTTTCTTTGATCATATGGCCCGGGGCTTTAGTCCCCCCGGTTCAAAGTTCTTCCGGGACGTGCTTGCCGCTTTTCAGCTTCATCCTCAGGACATAGGTCCAAATTTCGTATCAAACATCTGCAATTTCCATGTCTTCTCCAAGGTGTACCTTCAAGAGGAGCCATCAGTCGACTTGTTCCGGGATTTCTTCCACTTAAACCGGCGGACAGAGTTTACTGCCGGACCTCATCAAGAACTGGGTTGAGTTAGTATTCAAAAGAGAAGAGATGCGGTTTTTGCTCACGCTGCTCTCCATACACACCCCAAGGATTGGAACCAATCCTGGTTCTACTGCCAAGATACTTCGCCTGAAGGAGAGAACCCACTGCCGGGTTATCACGAACATCGTCTTCCTGAAGATCATCCACTGCCGCAGCGTCTTAGCTCCTCGGAACGGCCCCGGTTCGCCCCTCAACTCGCCAAACTCAAAGCCTTTATGGCCAACGGATTGACTGGAGTTGACTTCGTGCGTTGTTGGCTTGCCTGGAGTATCCTCCCTCTGAGCCGGCCCTCCGGTTTGATGTATTAGTATACCGGAAAGCCGGATGATCCTCGGCGCCATACCAACGTAATGCTTCCTGAGAAGGAAGTTATTGAATCTGCTAAGAAAATGCTCAACATCTCTTTGGAGGAATGTAGCCAAACCGGATTGGCTCCATATTATAAGAAGAACAAACTACCAGCAGTAACCCTTAATCTCTTATGTTTGCTTCTAATCCGTCCATTTAAATTATCTTCCATTTATCTTTCACCTTCTACACAGGCCGATGATCCTTTTTGGAAAAGGAAACCTCAGGATAAGTCAGGCAAACAACCACACCGGAAAACCTTCGCTGTTAAGAAGAAAAAGGCAGCTGCTGGCTCCGGTTCACATGTTGAGGAAGATGATCCGGATTTTGAGGTATGAGTTGATCCTGATATGCTTTGATCTCTTTTATCCAGATTTATGTTAACAGTGTCTTTCCACAGGATTTGGCTGAGGCTGATAAAGCGGAAGAAACTGAGGTAATCACTCTTTCTTCAGATTCTGAACCGTCGGTGCCAAAGATTCGTAAAGCATCTCGGAAGTACCCTTTTTCTCATCCTTACGCTCAACTGGACCCCAACTTTCTTTTGAAGAAGCAGCAACACGAAGCCAACCGGACTACACGCCATAGTGGCCATGTAGTCGAGTTTTCCGGAATATCTCTCACTCCAGCCCGGAGGCGCCGCTCTGAGGTTTTACTTTCTCCAACTCTTCTTCATCCCAAGGCCGGACTTATACGCGAACCACTTAAACCGTCTGATCCTAACTACCAGGAGACACCTTTATCATCTTCTGGCGAATCGACTGCCACGCAGGTCCCGATTCTGAAAACTGTCCCTGGGTAAGTCCTTTATCTCATCCGGTTTACCTTTGTATTTTGCCTTTATGACTCTAATTTCTTTTTCAATTCCTTTCAGCAAGCCCAAGCCTAGCAAAAAGGCAAAGGCCAGCAAAACGGTTGCTGAGACTGCTACTGATGATCCGGTAGCTGATCCGGATGCGGTCATCCCTCCGGAAAACGAGCCTACAATTCAGCTTGACGATCCTGCTCCCATGGATCATGATTATGGTGATGCTCCTGAAAATACCAATGCTGAAGATGTCCATGAACCGGCAAGTCCTGTCCGGGCCAGCCCTCCTCGGACTAGCCTGGCTCCCGTTAGTCCGGCTCATGCTGCTGCCCCTTCACAGCCAAATACTGCTTCCTCTCCGGACATTCAAATAACCGGAACGGGTTTTACCGCTCCTGCTGAGCCTATCGTTTTAGCCAAGCATACTGCTAAAGCAGAGAAGCTGCAGCAAGAGAAGGGCAAATGGAGCACAGATTTATCTAATTATGCTGATTTGAGTGCACAGGAGCTTTATTCCGGGTACTTGAACCGGCTTCATACCAGCCGCGACTATGAACGGGGCTTGGTGAATATGATGAAGGATAAATATGAGGTACCTTCCTTCACTTATCTTTGTTCTTGCTTTCTTTATATTTCTGTCTGTCATGGTAGCCCCCAAGTTCCGGTTTAGCTTTGTTGGAGGTGAACCGGTACTTCCAAATGTGTGCAAATGATCTTTACATTAGCCCCCAAGTGCCAGGGGCATAACTCGTTTTATGTATCTGGGACTTGTCTGAATCTCTTTTTCAATACTTCAACTTCCCATTAGCCCCCAAGTGTCAAGTGGTTAACTTGCTTATGTACTTGAGACTTGTCTGAACTGTCATTTATTCCACTTGATTTTCTTACAGGCTGACTTGACCCGGAGGGCTACAGAAATAACTGAGCTCCGGAATAGACTTGCTAAAATTGAAACTGCTGCTGCCAAGGCCAAAAAAGATCTGGCGTTGAGCTTAACCACTGCTGAACAATTGAAAAAATATTTTGAAGCGAAGCGGACAACCTGGGAAGTGCAGAAGAATGCTCTTGAAAAAAGAGCAAAGGATGCTGAAGAGGCCCTTAACCCGGTGACACAAGAGCTGACTGGTTTAAAGCGGCAAATAGAGCTTATGACTTCTGCCGTCTTTGGTAAATAATTAACTTGCATGTGTTTTCATCTCTGCAATCTTTAGTCCGCTCCGGTTTAACTGTGATAACCATATGCAGGGCGACGCATCACCCATCTGGGGGATGACCTCCGGAAGAAACTCAAGGCCTCTTATACTCTGGTTGAGCAACTATATTCCGGCGCTCAAAGGATTATAAGTGCGATGTCTTTTAATAAACCGACCCCCACCACTATCCAAGGCACTTTGGAGAAGCTTTCTATCTTGCCTGTACGCTTGGAAGAGGTGAAGAAATCTACTGCACGGGCCGGTTCTCTTGTAGCTCTAACCAGAGCCAAGGCGTGGGTTCCAGACTTTGATCCGGAAGAAGCCATGAACGGGTACCCCAGCACCAAGGAAGATGGATCAACCTTCTCTGGCAAAGATCTTCATGCTTTGCCTAAGGAAATGCGTCCTCTTGCCAGCAAACTTGCTGATGAATCGGACCTGACCAGGTATCATCCGGCGTATGATTTAAAGAATGAGCGGGTGGATCGGCCGGTTTATGATACCTAAAATCTAATTCCACCAGTGCGCTCCCACACTTTCGCCCCAGATGTTGATCCGTCCGATCTCATTACTGAAGAGATGTACTTCCGTGCTTTATCCAAAATCGATTGGCACGTTCCTGATTTTCAGCCGCTTTAAGAAGACGAAGAAGCTCCGGAACAAGTCGATCCTCAGCCTTCGCAGCAGGAAGAAGAAGCATAAGCCGCTCAATCTAACTTTTTTGCTGCTGTACTCCTTTGTCGAGAGAAACTTTAATCCGTTCAGGCTTGCCATGCCTTGTAATAGGATAGCTCGAAACATTGCCGTCTTAATCTGGATGTCCCAACTTTTCTTTGGCGTCTGCCAATTTGAATCCTTTGTCTACTATGGTTTATCTGTATCTGCATAGATAATACTGAAAAAATGCCCTGGCGGTTTACCACCGAACCGATTAAAGTGCTCTCACATGTTTATATATATCGCACGAGTATCTGTTTTATACCAAAAATAACTTCATACCTTTGATTAAGTATGCTTGAAATCCTTAATCCGGCGAACCTTGTAGTTTTTGAGGAAGCTCTTGGCTCTGTCGGGATAGACCCAATAATTATTCCGGGTTTATAGGAACTACCGGTTTAAATAATGCTAGAACTCTGTGTCCATACTTTGGAAAATATGTGGTCAACTTTGAAGTTGTCCAGCTCCGGATTAAAAAATCATATAAAACACATGAAAAGATCACAAACACAAAAACACAGGTTTGCAAATAAGACCATGTAGTCGAGCCTTTTTGCGAGCTGCCAGGCTCCCTATGTGCCAATCAAAGGGTGCGACCCAAAGGGCTATGACTATCAAAGGAAGTACTCCTAGGGACAAGAACGTTGCCATCAAAGGATGTACTCTTTTGCCATCAAAGGATGTACTCCAAGGGGCAGGAAATATTGCATCTGCCATCAAAGGAAGTACTCCTAGGCACAAGAACTTTTTTTTTGCCATCAAAGGGTATGTATCATCCAAGGGGCAGGAAATATTGCATCTGCCATCAAAGGAAGTACCCTAGGGACAAGAACATATTTTCTTTTGCCATCAAAGGGAATGATCAACCAAGGGGCAGGAAATATTGCATCTGCCATCAAAGGAAGGTTCCCTAGAGACAAGAACAGGTTTTTTCTTTTGCCATCAAA
>LR738714.1:174926355-175051697 GCA_902687465.1 Secale cereale | reverse complement strand
TCTGCCATCAAAGGAAGGTTCCCTAGGGACAAGAACATGTTTTTTTTCTTTTGCCATCAAAGGGAATGATCAACCAAGGGGCAGGAAATATTGCATCTGCCATCAAAGGAAGGTTCCCTAGGGACAAGAACTTTTCTTTTGCCATCAAAGGGTATGTATCTTCCAAGGCGCAGGAAATATTGCATCTGCCATCAAAGGAAGTACCCTAGGGACAAGAACTTTTCTTTTGCCATCAAAGGGTATGTATCTTCCAAGGGGCAGGAAATATTGCATCTGCCATCAAAGGAAGTACCCTAGGGACAAGAACAGATTTTTGCCAATCGATGGAGTTTATCCAAAGGGCGCTTGATACGAAGATATTCATGTAGACCGGACCAGAAAAGATTTTTAGCGAGGAGTCACATGTGATCCGTAGCCCCCTAGTTTGGTCCCTTCTGCATAAAATAGTTTACTTCGAAATATCTGTAATAATTTTCACAGGACATATATCTAGGAGAAAAAAAGGCTGTTCCCCCGGTTTACCAAGGGTGCCGGTTTATTCATTAATCATAATATATACATAGGATACAACAGAGCTCATGGCTCAGGTGTAGTAGGGTCACAGCAGAGCGATGTTCCACGACCTCTTTGTCTCTTCTTCTGATGTCCGTGAGTCTTTGTGCTCTCGAATGTCCACCAGGTAATATGAACCGTTGTGTAGATTCTTACTGACCACAAAGGGCCCTTCCCAAGGTGGGGATAGCTTGTGCATATCTGTTTGGTCTTGGATGAGCCGGAGTACCAAGTCCCCCTCCTGGAACGTCCTGGTTTTGACCCGACGGCTGTGATATTTGCGCAAGTCCTGCTGATAAATCGTGGATCGTGTTGCTGCTATGTCACGCTCTTCGTCTAGCCAGTCCAAACTGTCCTGTCTTGCCTGTTCATTGGCTGCTTCAATATAAGCCGTCACTCGTGGTGAATCATGGCAGATATCTCTTGGAAGGACCGCTTCAGCACCGTACACCATGAAGAAAGGTGTATAACCTGTGGACCGGTTCGGCGTAGTATTGATGCTCCAGAGGACAGAAGGTAACTCCTCAACCCAGCACCCTGGTGTTCTTTGCAAGGGAGTCATAAGCCGGGTCTTGATACCTCGCAAAATCTCTTGATTGGCCCTTTCAGCTTGACCATTGGATTGAGGGTGAGCTACAGAAGACACATCTAGGCGAATATGCTCCCGTTGAGAAAACTCTTCCATCTCTCCTTTAGATAAATTGGTGCCATTGTCTGTGATGATGCTGTGTGGAAAGCCAAACCGGAAAATTACCTTTTTGATGAATTTAACCGTTGTTGCTGCATCACACTTGCTCACAGGCTCTGCCTCAATCCACTTTGTAAACTTATCCACAGCAACCAACAGATGAGTTTTTTGATCTTGGGATCGTTTAAAAGGCCCAACCATCTCGAGCCCCCAAG
This sequence comes from Secale cereale, assembly GCA_902687465.1. Taxonomy (NCBI): domain Eukaryota; kingdom Viridiplantae; phylum Streptophyta; class Magnoliopsida; order Poales; family Poaceae; genus Secale; species Secale cereale. The sequence continues at coordinate 175,050,242 of LR738714.1, read as the reverse complement.
TCGCAAACAGCCAAGTAATTGGTATCATCCGCAGCTCCTGTGCCGGAACAAGAGCACGCCGTGAAAATTTCTAGCACGCATCACAGTTCCAGACTAGATCCTCCGCATCGGCATAGGCTGTCAGCCAATAGAACCCATGTCAAAAAGCTTTAGCCACCAAGGATTTTGAACCGGCGTGATGACCACAATCCCCTTCATGAATCTCTCGAAGGATGTCACAGCCTTCCTCGGATGATACACACCGCTGAAATGCTCCAGAAACACTGCGATGGTGAAGTTATCCATTTACAATTGTCATGGATTTGGATCGCCGGATTATCTGTCTTGCTTCAATCTCATCATCCGGCAACTCTCCACGGCTTAGATATGCAAAGTACGGGAGCGTCCAATCCGGAATGACATGAAGTGCCGCAACCAACTGCGCCTCCGGATCAGGAACAGCCAAATCCTCCTCCGACGGTATCTGAACTGATGGACTATGTAGTTCATCCAAAAAAGTATTCGGTGGCACCGGTTTACGCTGAGAACCCAGCCGGCTTAGAGCATCGGCCGCTTCATTTCTTCGCCGATCTATGTGATCCACCTGATACCCTTTGAAATATCCTGCGACTGCTTCAACTTCTTGTCTGTAAGCTGCCATGAGAGGGTCTTTAGAATCCCATTTGCCGGATACTTGATGTGCCACTAAATCTGAATCACCAAAACACTTGACCCGACTCAAGTTCATCTCCTTAGCCATCCACAGGCCATGAAGCAATGCCTCATATTCTGCTGCATTGTTAGTACAAGGAAACATTAGACGGAGGGCATAACAAAACTTGTCACCTCGCGGGGAAGTTAACACAACTCCAGCCCCCGAGCCTTCTAATTGCCTTGAACCGTCAAAGTGAATAGTACAGTATGTATGATCCGGCTTTTCCTCTGGTGCTTCCAGCTCTGTCCAATCATTGATAAAATCTACCAACGCTTGTGATTTGATAGCGGTGCGTGGTACATACTGCAATCCGTGTGGGCTAAGCTCAATGGCCCACTTTGCGACTCTGCCAGTAGCTTCTCTATTCTGGATTATATCCCCCAACGGAGCTGAACTGACGACAGTTATTGGGTGGCCATGGAAGTAATGCTTCAACTTCCGGTTTGCCATGAACACGCCATATACCAGCTTCTGCCAATGTGGGTACCTTTGTTTGGACTCAATAAGAACCTCACTAACATAATAAACCGGACGTTGAACCGGATATTCCTTTCCTGCTTCCTTGCATTCGACCACGATTGCCGCGCTGACTGCCCGTGCATTGGCGGCCACGTATAACAGCAGCGGCTCCTTATCAACGGGGGAAGCAAGGACCGGTGGCTCTACTAGTTGCCGCTTCAAATCCTCAAACGCAGCATTTGCCTCATCACTCCATATAGACCGGTCTGTCTTTTTTAGCATCTGATAAAGCGGAATTGCCTTCTCCCCCAGACGACTGATGAATCGGCTCAATGCTGTAATCTGGCCGGTGATACGCTGAACATCATTGATGCAAGCCGGTTTAGTCAGGGACGTGATCGCCTTGATCTTCTCCGGATTGGCTTCTATTCCTCTGTTTGACACCAAGAATCCAAGGAGCTTGCCCGCCGGAACACCGAAAGCACACTTCTCCGGATTAAGCATCATTTTATAGGCCCGAAGGTTATTAAAGGTCTCCTTGAGGTCCTCTATCAATGTCTCCTCCTTCCTTGACTTCACCACGATATCATCCACATAGGCATGAACATTTCTCCCTATCTGCCCCTTAAGACAGTTCTGTACACAACGCTGGTAAGTTGCTTGGGCACCCTTGAGCCCAAGGGGCATAGATACGTAGCAAAAGGCACCAAAAGGAGTTATGAAAGATGTCTTCTCTTGGTCTTTAACTGCCATCTTGATCTGGTGATACCCAGAATATGCATCCAAAAAACTTAGCCGCTCACATCCCGCCGTAGCATCAATGATCTGATCAATACGAGGGAGGGCAAAAGGATCGGTTGGACAAGCTTTGTTTAGATCTGTGTAATCCACACACATTCTCCACTTTCCATTTTTCTTTAACACCAGCACCGGGTTAGCCAACCACTCCGGGTGAAACACTTCCACTATGAACCCTGCGGCCAAAAGCCTAGCCACTTCTTCCCCTATAGCCTTGCGCCTTTCTTCGTTGAAGTGGCGCAGATATTGCTTGACCGGTTTGAATTTCGGATCAATATTAAGACTGTGCTCAGCGAGTTCCCTCGGTACACCTGGCATGTCAGAAGGTTTCCATGCAAAGATATCCCGGTTCTCAAGGATGAACTCGATGAGCGCACTTTCCTATTTAGGGTCAAGGTTAGCGCATATAGTAAACTGCTTGGATGAGTCACCTGGCACAAAGTCGACTTGCTTGGAGCTCCTTCCTTACCCGATTGTGCAGCAGTCGCAGACCTGACCACTAGCTTGAGGGCCAAGAGCGCACGCTTAGTATCGCTCGCCACTTAGAGGACTCTGCTGCTCCCAGGCATCTTCATGAGGTTATAGGCAGGATGAGTTGCTGCCATGAACTTGGCCAGTGCTGGCTAGCCGAGGATGGCGTTGTACGAAAGGTTGATGCGGGCGATGTCGAAGTCGATGAGGTCGGTGCAGTAGTTGTAGCGTGTGAAAAAGGTGACGGGAAGGCGGATCTACCCTAGGGGCAGATGTAAGCGTCGACAACCTCAGAGAAGGGCTTGGTGGGGAGGAGCCGACCGTAGGGCACATGGAGGAGGTCGAACTCCTAAATAGAGAGGACGTTCAGGCCTGCGCTACCGTCGATGAGGGTCTTGGTGATGGTTACGTTGCATATGGTGGGGGTGCAGAGCATAGGGAGTGCGCCCATGCCCGCCGTGGATGCAGGGTGGTCACTCGAGTCGAAGGTGAGGTCGTACTTGGGGGCCACCCAGCCTAGGGGCGACTGCACAAACCCCGCCTTCTGCAAGCATTGCTTTATGTGGCACCCTAATGCCGGCGCCCGCGAACCGCCGAGGAGTGCCGCGACCGCATTGGGTGCTGGTTCCATGAAGTGTGCGATGAACAAGTCACGCAGATCTTCCCAAGAGGCCACCAAAGAATCTGACAAGTTGAGAAACCAGGCGCGCGGCTCCCTCATGAGGGCCATGCTGAGCCAGTTCACCATCACCTTGTTGTCGCCGCCAGCTACCCAGACAGCCTCTGTGTAGACCTGGAGGAATGCCTCGGGGTCGGCCGCGCTGTTGTACCGCGGTGGCAGCGCCGGTCTGAACCTTGGCGACCACCACACATGTCGCATAGCAGGGGAGAGGGCCCGAGGGCTCGTGCCACCTCCGAGCGCAGCCCGCGGGCCAGCGGGTGGTGCGATGCCTGCCATTGTCGGAGACTGGGCAGCGAGGATAGAGCGCCACGATGGGGAAGGTGGCTCCTCGATACACAACCCGACCTGGCGCGCCAAATGTCAGATTCAGGGCTCCGCAAAACCCTTGTAATTTGGAACACTCTGGTGCGTGCGAAGAACTCAATTTCCCCTATCTGCCTACTCGTCATCTCTATGAACTGGCTTGAGGAACAAGAAGGAAAATGACATAGGGTAGTTTACCCAGGTTCAGGCCACCTATCGGTGAGTGGCCCTACTCCTGCAATGTGATGGATTCCCTTAAGGTGGGCTGAGGATGAACTAGTATGGTGGTCAAACAACCTCACGAGGTGTGTTCTTGCTTGTGGTGGTGAGGGAGTCTGAATGATCTGTCCCCTTCTATATGGTGGCTAAACTATATTTGTAGTGGCCTTGGTCCTTTTCCCCCAAAATGTAGGCGGGAAGGGATCCCACAACAACCAAATTTGAAGGGATACAACTAGTACATCTTATCCTGACTAAAGGTGGTCTTCGCCTGCAAAGCTTCTGATCCTGACACCATGGTGGGCTTGGTGATGACCTCCCTCCTGTCGTCCTGGCGATCCTGGTCCTGTTGCATGGAAATGGAAACCTTTGATCGATTCCTCAGGACTTCACGCCCGCGCTTGCCTTTTTAGCACCAAAGAGGAAACCTGTCGTCCTGCGCCCGCTGGCGCCCGCCTGGCCTTGGTCGTCATGGCTTGCGTCATTCAAACCTCCCAGGATGGGAGCTTGCATAGATATCTCCGCCCGTTGGGTGCCAGCCTAGTGAGGCTTCTCCCTTCGGGGTTCTTGATGTCGTCCGCCTTGCGAGGCTTGGCCCCTCGCGAGGGTCTTGAGTGACGATGCTGAAGATGGGCCGTACCAGGGTGGTGAAGGTGCCATGTCATGGGCTACATGCACGCAAGTCTGGGTACCCTATTTCCCAGAACGCCGACAGTTCACAGACATAAATCAAGTACTGAACAATGCTACTTACTATAGACAAGCAAAGTTGCACTAATTAAACTCTCCAGACTATTTTTTGCCACGGACCTACGGGATGTGCCCCACATAACATACCAGGCCATGGACTTCGTGAGAGATGTCTACCAGCTCCTTCTCCATCTTGTCAACCTTGGAGAACCTAACAGAGTGGTCTTTACACTCATAAAGTCATAACCATGATGATGAAGATAGTCGACATCATATTTGTCGGGAATCTTCACAAGAAGCACACCCTTCGTAATCAAAGGTACAAATAGGAAATTTTTGTGGTGAACTACACCCTCGAGAACACGCCTGACAACAATGCTACAGGAAAACACGTGTTCACGACATGTGGCTACAAGGACATAGCAGCCGGATAGTTTAGTAGAACACATCCTCAGGTCTTCTAGTTCACACGACATGATTTTCAGAATTTCATATCCACCGCGGACCTAGTTCTAATTCAAATAGAAACCAAATATTTTATTACTACCTCCGCCTAGAAATATAAAATAATTTTCGATATTTTACTCCATATAAGACTACATATAATCACAGAAATGAGTAAACAAAAGACACTGAAACATGTGTAATGAGATACACAAGAAGTTAGAACATCTTATATTTGTGAATAGAGGGATTACTTGGAATATCCGTAACATAAATTACTGAGGCTATTGTACTCTCTTCCAAGGCATGAGAGCTAAAATCTTGCATTTCCTACAGCTAGCATTGATGTTCATAAAGTAGTTGAAAGTAGTCTATAAGAAATTAGTAGTGTTATGTGCAAAACTCATACGTATGACAACCTCTCGCATGCTTTGGCCAAAAGAGCCATTTAGAACCGTCATTTGGCACACACACATGCAAGATCGCCAGAAAGTTGTACTACTAGTACTGCATGTACATTCCACAAACTTCGCATATTAGCAAGCACTTTGCAAGTTAGATGAAAAAACACGATCAAGATCGCCAAAAGATTGTCAAGAAGAGATATTACCTGGACCGGCTTAAGGAGGGATCCCAGAGAGGGGGGCTTGGACAGGGCGATGGCCTTTAGCATGTCTATGGTAGTCTCGGTGGGGTGCTTGCACTTCTTTGTACCCTGAGCCCCGACGGCTTTGTCCAGAGCCATAGACGTCACTCCGGCCGGTGCTCTAGGATCCATCCAGAAACTGTCAAATAGAAACAAAAGGAAAGAAACCATAATCACAAACCCAAAAGAAGAAACATAAAGGGAGTTAGGATCGGTCACGGGGTTGCAAGACCGGGCCTTGGCCAGAAGCAACACCATTGATGCACTCACTTTTCCTTCTTTTGAAGAGGAGAACAATGGCAGAAGCGCGTTGGGGTTTTCTTGAAGAAATGAAGAACAAGATGAGGGAGAAGGGAGTTGGGGTTTTCTTCAAGAGAGGAAGATGAGGGAGAAGAGTGAAATGATGGTTGCTTCGTCCATCCAAGTTACTGCTGGTTTTGTGATTTGATGGCTCATTGGGTATTATTGCGGTGCTTCAACTGGGTGTGGCACCCCGGCTCAGAGCAACCGGGTTACCTTGCATTGCGAGCCCAGAGACCTAGTCTGCTGGCAATACACAACAACATGGAACAGAAACAACCGCTTTATTGATGTTAACGGAATTACATAGGTTTGATATTACATCAGGGTTCGAGGCCAAGTGGCACACACGGTGCTACTGAATAGTATGTACATTATTTAATGAACATGACGGGGCCTCGATCACACAAACTACACGGCAGCGGAAGAGCGACGAAGCGGAACTCCATAGCACATGGACATCGTCGTGGACACGGCCTAGACACGAGGTACGCTCCGATGCGAATCAACTTTCCTGAAAGCTGTCATAACACGCTAGGATAGTACATTGAATGTACTTGCAAGCTCACAACAAACATAAACATGATGACAAACAATATCCAGACAATTCATCATATTAACACAATGCAAAAAAACAATTACTGGTGCAATGAAGCCAATACTTACTCCGAGTCACACAGACTTGTCTACCAGTCGAGTACCTCGTACCCAAACGGTGACCATAACCGGGTCACAACTGAAATCAATTCATCAAGAACAACTCCAACGATCATTATTTACCTCGAGACACATGAATCGTATCAACCATTTAATTTGCAAGATTATTTATAAAAGTTGATCCATGCTGTGACTTACTCCTGAGCTATGCCCATAACCGAGGACGCGGATATGGATAGATTTAAATACACTCTGCAGAGGTAGTGTACTTTACCCACACTACGGAACCCTGGCCTCGCACTCCCATACGTGCAGTCCAAAAGATTCCGAAGAAACCCTCCCATTGTCATGGCACTATCCCGGCCACACCGACCATCTCCCTCACAGGGCTAGGTCTTGGGTGGCCCCGTGTCTACCAAAGACACCAACGGCCACCGTCGTGGCAAAATGGTCCAAAACAGGGACAAGGTACCATAACAACTAAAATGAGCACACAAAGTTATGTCTGCTTACCGGGCCAGGGTATGCATGCCCATAACCTTCCCTCGTGGGAGGGACCAGTGAGAGGCACAACAAAGTGCCGGGTCAAGACCTTCCCACAAGGTAAGCGTGGTCGCACTGAATATATACCCGATTCAGTAGCACCATGATGTGATCAACATCATATTCAAGTTGAACTTAATCAAGTTTAATTTGTCAAAACTTTTATCAAGATCATGACATGATGCAAATAAACACGCAACTACTCGTCATACACAACAAGCACTCATAGTTATGAATCAAACTTTTCAACATTAACATCATGCATACTAAAGTTCTTCTCTGGTTGCAATTCATTTTTTTTATACAGCAATATTTTTATTAGGTCATCATCGAATTAAAAATACCACTACGTACATTATCTATCTTACTCTACTTAGCCAAACAATTTTATGCATTCAACCAGTACCATAAACAAACATATTCAATAGAATAAAGTTACTACAATTAACCAAATTTTATTTATCAAAATTTTAAAACAAATAAGAGCTCATATTCAAGTAGAAAATCATAGATATTGAAATAACACCATCCAAATGCTGGTGTGGCTTGCCGTAGTGCAGAGGAGGATCACAACCCTCTTGGTTTGCTTCAAACAAGTTTTTCCTTCTGAAAAGATTTTGAAACCACAAAAATATATATCAAAATGCATTCTGAAATTCACCAGAAATTCTAGACAGCGAGGAAAATTCCACCCTTGGGTGTGCTGCTAGAGCTCTCTGAAACTAAGACAATGCAAAAATAATCAAATCATTTGGACTTATGGTTTAGAAATGGTGGCTGGTCAAAGTTTAGTCAAATTTTTGAATAAAATTTGAATTAACAGAAAACCAGGGGGGTGACGTCGAAGACGTAAACTAGAAATGTGCCTCCACTCGTACCACTTCGGGCGCGCGTGGTGAGACCGATAGGTGGGTCCCGCGCATCAGGGAAGAGAGAGAAAGAGAGATCAGAGAGAGGCGGGGCTTCGCCGGAGCTCACGCCGGCGACGAGAGGGTTTGGGGCTAGGCTAGAGGGATAGGATTGAAGCGGGGCTCCTGGCGCACCTGCTCGTACACGTGGCTTGGCTCGGGGTGGATGGAGCTACTCGCGGTCGAGCTCGCAAGCTGCGATGGCGGACGGAGCTCGCTGGACAGGTAGGAGATGACGGCTAGGGGCGGCTCTAAGGGCTCGGCGTAGTCCAGGCAGCACCACCAACACCCAATGCCCTGCTCGAGCAGTTTCTTGAGCTCGAGAGCCACTGGAGTGCGGTGGCTGGACTCTGGTGGTCACCGGAGTCCTCAGGTCGGGGCGACGGACAGAGGCCTGCCCGGGCGAGCTGCGCTCAGGATGGTGTGGAGTGGTGGATGGCTAGTGAAGCGAGGAGGGGGCTATATATAGCTGGAGCGAGAGGGGGGGATGTGTCACCGCCGGAGCCCTCTGGATACGCGGCGAACACCGACGAGAAGCTCCAACTTGGGGGGAGGGGGCAAAGGTTCAGCGTCGACTCCGGAGCGTGCCTACATTCGCGGAAGAGCACAGGAGCCGGTGGTGGAAAGGGACAAGCGCACGCGCGCACTGTGGCGTTTTGGCCACGACGTGCCCATGGTCGCTGCGGCGGCTCTGACGTCGCCGAGCGCCAGGGAGTAGTCAAGGGTGTTGGGTCGGGGGTGGTGGCGCGGCGCGATAGTCGTCGGCGAGCTCTGGATCGATCACACGCGAAAGATAGGAGAAGGCGCCAGCCAGAGCGCGTCAACTGCATGCCAGGCACCATGTCTTCACGCGGTCACCACCCAGGCATGGGCAAGAAGACGCCCCGGTGCTGTCAAACCATGTCTACTCTATCGGCCGTGCAGTGTTAGGTCTAAGTGAGGTGATGGCTCATGCCCAGGCCGACAGGATGTGACTACACCTTGTTGGCAAGTTTCTGACCAGAAACTTGGTCGGCAAGTTAAGCAAGCTTCTAGAAGGCCATTAGGGCTGATCTCCTCGGGTTTAGGGTTTCCTAGGAGGGTGTTTAAGCTCAAGAAAGTTCAAGGCCAAACACACAAGGAAATATGCACTTGATGTACAAAGTACATTTCTGGTCCAGAATGGAAATGATTTTCTATAGAAAAAATATTACAAAAAGTGATGCAATATTTTTGCAAGGGAAGGTGTGCCAAGGTCCTAAGAAAATTCAGGAATTATCTCATTATTTTTGGAGCAAGAAAAATGAGGGTTGCTTTGGAGCACTAGTCTCCAAAGTAGGTTTATGAAGGGAAAAATGAATATTTTTCCTTTATGAAAAATATTCCTAGGATGATTTTTGGGTAGAGAAGAAATGTTTAGATAGGCCACTAGGCTGAAAGTCAAGGATATGACCAAATGACAAGTCCATCTGAAATGATTCCAAAACCCAAACCAAACCAAAGCCGAAACCATGTTCGGAAACGGAGGGAAGGCAAGTCCAGAAATAGAGAGAGGGCAAAAATCCATGGTGTCACAAACCTCCCCCACTTGGGATGAATCTCGTCCTCGAGATTCGGTTGCTTGGGAAAACCATTCTGGGTGTGCAGTCCTTAAAAATTCCTCTCTTTCCCAGGTTGCTTCTTCCTCGGTGTGATGTTCCCACTGAACTTTATAAAACATTATTTCTTTGCTGCGGGTGACCCTGGTTGTCTTATCCAAAATCCTGATTGGTCTATCCTCATATGTCAAATCCTTAGCCAATTATATTTCTTCCATATTAGTTCTTTTCTCCATTGGCAAAATGCATCTCCTCAGCTGTGAGACATGAAATACATTGTGCACTTCTGACAGTTCTGGTGGAAATTCCAACTGATATGCCACTGCTCCGACTTTGGCAATGACCGGAAACAGACCGATGTATCGAGGAGCCAATTTTCCGCGGGTCTGAAACCTCTTGATTCCTTTCATAGGGGTGACTCGGAGATATACGTGTTCTCGTTCGAAGCTGATTTGACGGTGTTTGGCATCATAGTAGCTCTTCTGTCGCGATTTGGCAAGTTGCAGTCAGTCTCAGATTTCTGTGACTTGTTTCTCCGCTTCGAGCATTAAATCTATCCCGAAAATACAGTTGTCTCCGGTTTCAGACCAGTTCAATGGAGTGCGGCATTTCCGGCCATACAGGGCCTCATAAGGTGACAACTTTAAGCTGGTCTGGAAACTATTGTTGTAGGAAAACTTGGCATAAGGCAGAAAATCTTCCCACTTGGTTCCTTGGGCAACAGACGGGCTCGAAGCATATCTTCGAGTATTTGATTTACTCACTCAGTTTGCCCATCTGTCTGAGGGTGATAAGCCGTGCCGTATTTCAGAGCGGTCCCCAAGGCTTGATGGAGTCGGGACCAAAATGCGAAGGTGTAGAGAGATCCCCGGTCGGAAGTGATAGTCTTGGGTACTCCATGCAAACTGAGAATTCACGATACATACAGTTGTGCAAGTTGATTGGCACGGTAGGCGGTCCCTATAGGAAGGAAGTGTGCCACCTTGGTTAGGGTGTCCACTATGACCCATATGGCGTGATTTCCTCGGTGACCATGGTAGTCCGGTGATGAAGTCCATGCAGATATCATCCCAATTCCATTGGGACACTGGCAGGGGTTGGAGGAGTCCGGCGGGTGTTTGGTGTTCCGCCTTTACCTTGTTGTAGATATCACAACATGCCACAAAGTACGCGATGTCTTTCTTCATTCTGTCCCACCAGAATACCTGATGAAGGTCCTCATACATCTTTGTACCAGCTGGGTGAATTGAGTATGGCGCTCCATGTGCTTCTGCCAATATCTTCTTCTTCAGTCCTTCCACCTTGGGTACGCAAATCCTCCCTCGGAACCTTAGCATACCATGTTGATCCCAAGAGAAATTCGGTGCATGCCCTCTTTGCATTTTCTGGCCATATATTTTTAATATCTTGCCATTTGTCTGAGCGCTACGGATTTCTTCTTCAAGTGTAGGGGTAATTTCCAATACATTGGCAAGACTGGCATCGGTGATCAACAAATTGTGTTGAGTGATTTCTTTGTAAAGCTTAGGAGGCAATAAAACCAGGAGAGCGTTAAGGTTGGCTGGTTTGCGGCTGAGGGCATCAGCCACTACGTTAGCTTTGCCCGGGTGATAATTTATCCCGAGGTCGTAGTCTTTAACCAACTCGAGCCACCTTCGCTGTCGAAGGTTCAAGTCGGGCTGAGTGAATATATACTTGAGGCTCTTGTGGTCGGTAAATATTTGACACCTCTTTCCAATCAGATAGTGCCTCTAGATCTTCAAAGCGTGCAATACTATTGCCAATTCCAAATCACGAGTGGGGTAATTTCCTTCGTGTGGCCACAGTTGTCGGGAAGCATACGCCATGACTTTGCCATCTTGCATAAGCACACATCCCAATCCTTTTCTGGATGCGTCGCAGTAGACATCAAAACTGCAGTAAATGTCTGGGAGGGTCAATACCGGAGCTGATGTTAGTCTAACTTTTAACTCATTGAAACTCCTTTCGCAGTCCTTATTCCATTCAAACCTCTTATCCTTCTTGAGGAGCTCAGTAATTATCTTGGCGATCTTGGAGAATCCTTCGATAAAATGGCTATAATATCCAGCTAGTCCAAGGAAACTCTGGATCTTTGAGACGGTTGTGGGTGCGGACCAATCAAGTACATCCTTCACCTTACTTGGGTCCACTGAGATTCCTTCCGCCGAGAGGACATGCCCGAGGAATCCCACTTGCTAAAGCCAAAATTCACATTTAATGAACTTGGCATAAATCTGATGGTCTCATAGCCTTTGCAAAACTGCTCGTATATGCTCCTTATGTTCATCTCTGCTCTTGGAGTAAATGAGGATGTCGTCAATGAACACCACCACAAATTTGTCCAAGAAATCCATAAACACCTTGTTCATCATATGCATGAAGATGATTGGAGCGTTGGTGAGGCCGAAAGACATGACGGTGTACTCATAAAGACTGTACCGAGTGGTGAACGCGGTCTTAGGAATATCCTCCTTCTTTATCTTAAGCTGATGATATCTGGTCCTCAAATCAATTTTTGAGAATACTTTTGCCCCACGAAGTTGATCGAACAGATCGTCAATCCTGGGTAGTGGATACTTGTTTTTTGATAGTGACGTCATTTAGCTGTCGGTAGTCTACGCACATTCGTAGGCTGCCATCCTTTTTGTCCACGAAGATCGCTGGGGATCCCCATGGTGAAGAGTTTGAGTGGATGTATCCTTTCTGCAGCATCTCATCCAGTTGTTTCTTCAATTCCACCAATTCTGATGAAGGCATCCGATAATATTTCTTGTGTATCGGAGTGGTTCCAGGCAACAAGTTGATTACAAACTCCAACTCTCTGTCTAGTGGTATGCCTGGCAATTCTTCAAGAAATACATCTGGATTCTCACTGACCACTGGAATTAATTCCAAATCTTCTGGAACGGCGGTGAATACCATATCCTTGCTGGGTATGCGCTTCCGGGCATAAAAACTTAAGATGCGACCTTCCGTATTTTTCAAGGTAACTTCTCTGGTCGCACAGTTGATGCACACTTGGTATTGGATTAACCAATTAATGCCCAGAATAATGTCCAATTTATTTGAGTCGAGGATAATCAGAGACGTTGGAAACTTGACGCCCTTGATGTCAATTACCAAATTGCGGCAGACAAGATTGCTTTTGAGCATAGATCCCGAGGATTGTACCAGCATGGGTTTTCCCAAACCGAGCAAGGAAAATTGTTTTGGGTAGCAAAACTCCGAGAAATAAAAGAGTGGGAAGCCCTAGAGTCAAATAAAATTATAGCGGGTATTTCATTAACATGAAGCATACCACTAACGACTACGGGGTTCCCGTAGCTCTCCTTTGCGAAGATGTGATGAACCTTCCCCTAGGTTATGTCTGGGGCGGAATATTGCTCCATGTAGTTGACTCGCGGTTGGAATGGAGCGGCTTGCTTGTTGTTCTTGGGGCACTATCAGGCGTAATGTATGGTTTGCCCACAGTTGAAGCATGAATTGTTGCGCTGACAATCTTCACGTACTGGACTGGCCACGACATTCTTAACTTGAGTGTTGTTCTTGTTGACATTTTGCTCCTAGTTGTGTTTGTACTCAACCTGAGTCTGTTGCCAAAAACGAGCCTTCTGCATCGGTTGCACCTCCTTCTTCGGCTCGAATTTGCGCTTGGGGTCATTAATAACTGGCTTGACGTTGTGTAGGAGCTTGTGTTCTTTTTGTGCGATGAGTGCCTTGTTCACCAGGGTCATGAAGTCCGGAAAATCAAACATGTTAAGGGTGCACATGAGATGTTGATTTAGTCCACCAAGAAATCTGTCGATCTTCCGTTCTTCGCTGGCCACGTCGTGGAGCGAGTACCAGGCCAAATGATTGAATTTATTCAGGTACTCATTGACTGTCATGCTGCCTTGAATGAGGGCAAGAATTCATGCTGCTTGATCTTCATAATCCTGGTGGGAATATAATACTTGCGTAAATGATCCTTAAACCTAGTCCAAGAAATTTCCTCGTCTGCAGGCCACATGGCCTTAGTATTATCCCACCATATAGTAGCAGGTCCTTTGAGATAATGCATCGCGAATGGAACGTTGTCTCCTTCTTCGGTGCGAACAATTTCTAGCTTCTTCTCAATAGCCCTTAACCAGTCGTCGGCATCCTCTGGATCAATGGCTTGACTGAAACTGGGAGGTTTGGTTCACTGAAAATCGGACAACTTGGAGTGATGGCCATTGTGATTTGTATTCCGTCCAACCATGATTTGCACACTTTTTAGTATTTCCAATAGATTGTTGCTCCTTATTTCTTCAAACATTAGCAGGATTTTCTCAGTGGAAGGTGGATGAGGCGGCGGAGGTGGAGGTGACTAGTATGGCTGGGGGTAATGTCCTTCCTGCCGTGCGGAGCGACGTACAGGGACATCCTCGCAAGCTTGGCTGCTGCAGCCTCCACGCGTCATCCTATTATTTGTTTTCCCAATACATAGCAACTGTGATGAGAAAATCCCAAATGGGAGGAAAGCTATTGACAAATTCAAGAAGAAAATAGCGAGAGAAAACCAAAAGTGAATAAAAAGTTCCGACATTATTATACATAGACTCAGCATGAAAGTAAACATTACAACAGTTCTTCTACACTCATACATGTAACTAAACATCATGACCCGTGCGGTTACACCCATACATTATACTTAGAACTAGAGCAATACTCGAAGGATCTACTGCTCGGACTGTGCTGATGCGGGCTCCTCTCTTGTGCCGGATCCCGATCCTGAGCTGATAGCAGAGACCGTCGGGTTAAGAGAGACGCAACGGTGCTGGCTCGAGGGCTCTCCCTCAAGGACGGGTGCAGGATGAGAACTAAGCGTAGGGGCAGCAGGAGTAGTGGTAAGGGACGACCACGCAGCATGAGCACTACGAGGGGTCACCGTCAGAGGGTTAACGGTACCCTGCGGAGTCACCGGGGAAACGGAGACGGAGGAAGCTAGAGTGGTGTAGATGACAGTGGGAAGAGGGTTCCTGGTGCGAGCAGCAACGAGAGCCGTCCGGGTGTGTGCTAGCTCCCGATCTAGCTCGTAATTCAGGAGATAACTGGCAATCATATAGCAAGAAAGGTGGCTAGTGGGACGATCGCACGTCAGATTAATCACAGGAAAGCGGATACGCCCATTCTCGTGCAGAGATGGGTAAAAGAAAAGACCTGGGTGTGTGCGCATGCGAACCTCGTTGTAGCGCAAGTCTACAAGAGCTTCAAGTGCAGCATACTGAACCACCTGAGCTGACGTAGGAGAAAGACCACCCTTAGTAGAACGAGTGTAAGCACCGGAAGCGGTACTGTGGTGTAGAGTGGCTTCAGCGTAATACTCATATATTGCCCCGGCCAGATGCTCTCGATACACACGATACTCTGGATCAGCGCCCGCTGGATAGAGTCGTCGCCACACATTCTGAAGCAGGTGTGGTGATGTGTTCGACGCTGGCTCAGGATGGTATAGGATCGGTACCGGAGCCATCTACACTCACAAACCAAACGGTTGGTGAAAACAACAAATAATCATGCATGCCATGCAACAACCAATTTTTTTATGACTACCGGTATTTAAACGAGGCTATCTACGGTTCCGCCAAGCACTAACGGTCTAGCGTGTCCTACGATCAGCGCGGCTATGATACCAAGCGGTGTGGCACCCTGGCTCAGAGCAACCGGTTTACCTTGCATTGCCAGCCCAGAGATCTAGTCTTCTGGCAATACACAACAACATGGAACAGAAACAACTGCTTTATTGATGCTAATGGAATTTGTCGTGGAATTAGCACGGCAGATGTCCAGTTTAGCGGACTTAGGTGTGAGGCCATCGCTCGGGTTAGCTTAAAGGGGTTAAAGCGGACGAAGGACAGAAGGAGTTTTATACTAGTTCGGCCCCTTCGATGAAGGTAAAAGCCTACGCCTAGTTTGGTGTGGTATTGCTTGGGCTTCGATGACCAGGGAGCGAATCCGCTTGCCTGTGTCTCGAGCTCTTGTTTCTTGTCCTTGTACCGTCGCCGGGTCGTCCCTTTATATAGGAGGCGGCGCCCTGTCCGGTTTACAGAGTCCCGAGGCTGGCTCATAAACGTGTCCGCCTCGGTCTCTACTCTTTATATCTTACGTCCCAAGTTACATGGTACGGCGGTTTACAGACCGTGGGCCTTATACATGGGCCCTAAACCTCTATGGGCTATGACTTCTTTGGTTCATACTCTACTGGGCTTGTAATGATACAACCTTATCAGTATAATCCGGACCCTCATGGCCGGTTTATACCTGCTAGTAATAACCTTGACATTAGGCCCCAGATTGACTTGAACTTGTTCATGTCAGTCTTCCAAGTCTTGTACAAATTTCCTTTCTGCAACTTGTCTTTCTTCATAACCCGGCCATGACGTCATCTCCTGGAATCATTCCAATCCGACATGACATCATCTGCACATTTAATGCCCGCACCTGTTTGTTACCTTTATTTACTGCCGCACCGAAAATCGAGGCGACAACTTGATCTTTATCCGATTTTCGGCCTCCTCGATTCCCGCGCTTACCGTTTTAACCCCTCGGCTTATAAATACAACCGAGGCACATCTCTTTTCCCCTTCTACTTTCTTCTTCCTCCGTCTCCAGTGCTCGAAGCTCCGCCGCTGTTCTTCGATCTTGCCGTCGTCCTCGAGCCCGGCCACTACATCTACCTGAACGCTTCCAGAAAACTTCGCCGCCGTCCTCTGTTTCCTCAGGTACTCCATCTTCTTCCCCGTAGATCTTATTCTAGGGTTTCTTCCGTAGCTCGCCATGAACCCTTGTTTCCTTGCAGTTCATCTCCGTAGGTCAGTCTTAGCTGTAGATATAAACTCGTTTAGGCTTGATCTCCATCTGTGCGCCTCTACTCCATCGTTATATCCTTAGTTCTTCTAGCTTTGCTAGTTTAGATTGAATCTGTAGAAAACCTCCGCGGCCTTCCCTGAATATAACTTGTATTATTCCGTCTTTTTCTTGCGCCTTAGATCCATATTTACCTTAGCTTCATGTGAAAACTGTTTGTCACATTTTTAGATCTGCAGCTCGCTTACATGGCCGGTTTAACCATACCATGCGCATCATACGCTTGCTTTGACGATGTTAGATTTAACCTGTATTCCACAATTGATGGTTTAACTTTCTCCGTGTATCATCGTGAACCGGTAGCTGTCTTATTCATACCTGCTTCCGGATTAGTAAATACCATTAGTCCCTTGTTTAAACCGACAATTAAGCCCATACCTTTATAGAATGCACCAGTTTGTATCTAGCAGTTTGGTAAAACCGGGTCTTGCACTGTATTTTTCAGCACTCCCTCAAAAGAAATGATGGCCAAACAATTTTTTGCTTGCAATTGGGTTCCTTCCCGGATCACGGAGAACGATTTAGTTGAAGCGGCTTCAATTGGTGTTCTGGGCCTTAAGGAAGTTCTGCAATGGCGGGCCCCTGGAAAGGAATGCCCTCCTGAACCTAAGGAGGAAGAAATCATAGTTTTTATGATCATCTGGCCCGGGGTTTCAGTCCCCCCGGTTCAAAATTCTTCCGGGATGTGTTAGCCGCTTTTCAACTCCACCCACAAGATGTAGGCCCGAATTCTATATCAAACATCTGTAACTTTCAAGTTTTCTCGCAGGCATATCTTCAAGAAGAACCGTCAGTAGATCTGTTCCGGGATTTCTTCCATCTGAACCGGCGGACAGAATTTACTGATGGGCCTCATCAGGAGCTGGGCGGTGTCAGCATCCAGAAAAGAAAGGATGTGAGCTTTCCCCACGCCGCTCTTCACAGCCACCCCAAGGAATGGAACCAGACTTGGTTCTATTGCAGGGATACTTCACCTGAAGGAGAGAATCCGCTGACGGGTTACCGCGCCTATCGGCTTACAACGACCCATCCTTTGCCGCAGCGTCTAAGCGCCCAAGACCGGGCTCGATTTGCCCCCAGCTTTCCAAGCTCAGGGCCTTCGTGGCGAACGGTTTAACCGGCGTTGACTTTGTTCGCTGCTGGCTTTCCTGGAGCATCCTTCCACTAAGCCGGCACTCAAGTTTGATGTGCGAATACACCGGCAAACCGGAAGATCCTCAACGCCACACCAAAATAGTACTTCCTAATAATGAAGTTACTAAGTCTGCGAAGAAAATGTTGAACGTCCCTCTGGAGGATTGCAGCCGGACCGATTTAGCTCCATTCTGTGCAACCAACGAACCGCTAGCGGTAATGTTCTGTCGCCCTTTTCTTTTCATCTTAATCCGTTCATATCAGTTGTCTTCAACTTGTTACTATTCCTTTGCACTGGCTAATGATCCTTTCTGGAAAAGGAAATCACAGGATAAACCGGCCAAGCAATCACATAAGAAGACCTATGCTGTAGAGAAGAAGAAAGCTATTGCCGCGTCCAGTTCACACCCTGAAGAGGATGATCCGGATTCTGAGGTACCAATTAACCCTTATGTCCTTTGATATCCCTTTATTTGAATTTATGTTAACAATGCCTTTTCGCAGGATCTGGCGGAAGGAAATAAAGCTAGGGGAGTTGAGGTAATTTCTATCTCATCTGATTCAGAACCTTTGCCACCGACGATCCGCCGGGTATCCCGGAAATATCCATTTTCTCATCCTTATGCTCAATTGGATCCCAACTTTCTTTCAAAGAAACAGCAACACGAAGCTCGCCAGACCACACGCCATAGCGGCCATGTGGTTGAGTCGTCCGGAATACCCCTTACGCCGGCTCGCAGGCGTCGCTCCGAGGTTTTACTTACTCCACCCCTCCTTCATCCAAAAGCAGGCCTTATACGTAAACCACTTAAACCGTCTGATCCCAACTATCAGGAGGCTCCTCTGTCGTCTTCCGGCGAGTCGACCGCTACACAGGTCCCAGTGCTGAAAACCGTTCCCAGGTAAGTCCTTCTTTCAAACATCCGGTTTATCTTCCTGTGTTAACTTTGTGATTCTTACGACTGCTCTGACCCTTTATCAGAATGCCCAAGCCTAGTAAAAAGGCCAAAGCAAACAAACCGGCTGGTGAAACCACTACCGCTGAACCGGCCCAAGATCCTGAGGCGGCTATCCCTCCAAAGGACAATGTTGACATTCAGTTTGATGATCCTGCCCCTATGGACCATGAAGATGTGGCTGCGCCGGGAGGTGATGACATAAAGAACACGGCTGAACCGGCGAGCCCTATTCGGGTTAGTCCTCCCCAGGCTAGCCCGGCTCCTGTTAGCCCGGTGCATACTACTGATCCTCTCCAACCAACTGCTGTCTCGACAGCAGATGTCGAGATAACCGGGTTAGGTTTCACTGCTCCCACAGAGCCTGTCACCTTGGCAAAGCATACTTCCAAGGAAGAAAATTTTCAACAAGAAAAAGGCAAGTGGAGCACAGACCTATCAAGCTATGCTCAACTAAGCACCCAGGAACATCATTCCGGATTTTTGAACCGGCTCTTCACCAGCCGCGACTATGAAGTCGGCTTAGTTAACATGATGAAGGACAAATATGAGGTGACTTTTCCTTCTTTTTGCTTTCTGTTTCTGCTTTGTACTTTGCAATCATACCTTTATACCATAGTAGCCCCCAAGTGCCGGTTTAGGTTCATTGTAGGTGAACCGGAACTTTATTTATGTCTGATAATGAATGTACATTAGCCCCCAAGTGCCAAGGGCATAACTTGTTTATGTGCTTGGGACTTTGTCTGAAAACTTTGCTTTCTTTACTTCAAATGTACATTAGCTCCCAAGTGTCGAATGCATAACTTGTTATGTGCTTGAGACTTGATTGATCTGTACTTCTAATCCGCTTGACTTCCTTGCAGGCTGACTTGACCCGGAGGGCTTCGGAGGCAACTGAGCTCCGGAATAGCTTGGCCTTCCATGAGACTGCTTCAGCCAAAGCTAAGGAAGAACTTGTCCTTGCTTTGACTAATATGGAAAAATTGAAGAAAGATTTTGAAGTGGAGCGGACCACATGGGAGGTGCAGAGGGACGCTCTTGAAAAAAGAGGAAAGGATGCAGAAGCCGCTCTCAATCCGGTTACGCAGGAGCTATTCGGGTTGAAACAGCAAATAGAGCTCATGACTTCTGCTATCTTCGGTGAGTACCTGTTTCTGTATGTTTTACATCCTTGAAATCTTTGTTCAACCCCGGTTTAACTCGCCTTTGTATATAGGGAGGCGCATAACTCATCTTGGAGACGATGTCCGGAAGAAGCTCAAGGCCGCTTATACCCTGGTCAAGCAGCTCTACTCTGGCGCTCAAAGGGCTATCAGTGCCATGTCTCACAATAAACCGGCGCCGACTACCATCCAAGCGACCCTGGAGAAGCTATCTGTCCTACCTGTGCGTCTGGTTGAGGTGAAGAAGTCTACTGCCCGAGCTGGCTCTCTTATGGCACTGACTCGGGCCAAGGCATGGGTCCCTGATTTTGACCCGGCTGAAGCCATGAATGGCTATCCCAGCAATAAAGAGGACGGGTCAGCCTTCTCTGCTGAAGATCTCCGTGCTCTGACTAAGGATATGCGCCCACTCGCCAGCAAGATTGCCGATGAAGCAGATTTGACAAGGTATCATCCGGCCTATTATATAGAAAATTAACGGGTGGAGCGGCCGGTTTACGACACTGAGAATCTGATCCCACCAGTTCGTAACCACACTTTCGCTCCAGATATTGACCCTTCCGATCTTATCAATGAAGAAGTGTACTTCCATGCCCTCTCCAAGATTGATTGGTGTGCTCCTGGTTTCCAGCCATTGCCTGAAGTTGATGAAGACCCGGAATAGGTTGACCCTCAGCCTTTGCAGCGTGAAGAGGAGTCGTAAACCGTCCGGTTTAACTTGAAGTTGCTGAATACTTTGCGAGAAACTTTTGATCCATTTCGGCCTGCAAGTGCCTTGTAATAGGATAGTTTGAAATACTTCCTTTATCCCACTGTTTATGGCACTATTTGGCTTGGCATATCTCAATTTAATCTTCTGTTTGCAATGCACGATCCTGTTATATTACCTGTGCCTGCATGAACGAGGCTAAAAGATATTCTGGCGGTTTACCACTGGACGGATTATACTGCTCTGATGTATATATATCAAAGGAATAGCTTTTGATCACAAACATATACTATACCTCTGATTAAGTGTGCTTGTTTACCTTAACCCGGTAGGAATAATTGATAGCGCATGCGCTGATGAAGCCCTTGGCTCTCTTATTCAGCTTAACCTGACGGTCGATCCGGGTTACGATGAACGCCGGTTTAACTCTCGCTGGTGTTCATGACCCAGACTTTTAACCTTGTAGATATATGGTCAACCTTGTAGTTGTCCAGTCTCACATCAATGGACTTGGTTAAAAACCCAATGATCATGATGACCAAGATTTGTGAAATCATAAAAAAATAGAAATAAGGCTTTTTGGGCAAATAAAACCATGTAGTCGAGGCTTTTTTCAAGCTGCCTGGCTCCAAATTCGAAGCTTTTATCGATGACAAGCCACCCAATGTTTCAAAATCTCGTAAGGATCTTGTTTTTAGGTGATCAACTCGATGATCGTCAATGGCTGATTCCTTGATGTATCAAGGGCGCCAGTTTAGGAGGCCATGGTGAGCTTTCGTAGAAGACTCCCATGTGATACTCCTTTGAAAAACACGGCTGATTCCTTGATGCATCAAGGGCGCCGGTTTAGGAGGCCATGGTGAGCTTCCGTAGAAGACTCCCATGTGATACTCCTTTGAAAAACACGGCTGATTCCTTGATGCATCAAGGGCGCCGGTTTAGGAGGCCATGGTGAGCTTCCGTAGAAGACTCCCATGTGATACTCCTTTGAAAAAACTATTGATTCCTTGATGCATCAAGGGCGCTAGTTTAGGAGGCCATGGTGAGCTTCCGTAGAAGACTCCCATGTGATACTCCTTTGAAAAATACGGCTGATTCCTTGATGTATCAAGGGCGCCGGTTTAGGAGGCCATGGTGAGCTTCCGTAGAACACTCCCATGTGATACTCCTTTGAAAAACACGGCAGATTCCTTGATGCTATCAGGGGCGCTGGTTTAAGAGGCCATGGTAAGCTTCTTTCGAAGCCCCCATGTGATACTCCTTTGGAGAACACAGCTGATTCCTTGATGCTATCAGGGGCGCTGGTTTAAGAGGCCATGGTAAGCTTCTTTCGAAGCCCCCATGTGATACTCTTGTGTATAAAAGACACGGCTGATTCCCTGATTTTATTAGGGGCGCTGGTTTAAGAGGCCATGGTGAGCTTCTTTCGAAGCCCCCATGTGATACCCTTTTGCGAAGAAGATGGCTGATTCCTCGGTGTTCCGGGGGTGCCAGTTTATTATATTAATTATAATATATACATTGTACATAAAGCGGAGCCAATGGCTCAAGTGTAATAAGGTCGCAGAAGAGCGATGTTCCACGGCCGCTTCGTCTCCTCCTCTGCTGTACGTGAATCCTTATGTTCTCGAACATCGACAAGGTAGTATGATCCGTTGTGCAGATTTTTGCTGACCACAAAGGGTCCTTCCCAAGGTGGGGATAGCTTGTGCATATCTGTCTGGTCTTGGATGAGCCGGAGCACCAGATCTCCCTCCTGGAACGTTCTGGTGTGAACCCGACGGCTATGGTATCGGCGCAGGTCTTGTTGATAAATCGCCGATCGCGCTGCTGCCGTGTCCCGTTCCTCATCCAACCGGTCCAAGCTATCTTGCCTTTCTTGCTCATTATCCGCTTCAATGTAAGCTGCCACCCGTGGTGAGTCGTGCCGGATGTCACTAGGGAGAACCGCTTCAGCACCATACACCATGAAAAAAGGCGTATATCCTGTAGATCTATTAGGCGTAGTGTTGATGCTCCATAAGACAGAAGGCAACTCCTCTACCCAGCAACCCGGCGTTCTTTGCAAAGGAACCATAAGCCGGGGCTTGATGCTTCTCAGGATCTCTTGGTTGGCTCTCTCAGCTTGGCCATTGGACTGAGGGTGAGCTACTGATGACACATCAAGGCGAATATGCTCCCTTTGACAGAACTCTTCCATCTCTCCTTTAGATAGGTTGGTGCCATTATCAGTTATAATGCTGTGCGGAAAGCCAAACTGGAAAATTACTTTTCTGATGAACTTAACCGCTGTTGCCGCATCACACTTACTGACAGGCTCCACTTCAACCCACTTTGTAAATTTGTCCACTCCCACTAACAGGTGGGTTTTCTGGTCTTGGGATCTTTTAAAGGGTCCAACCATGTCAAGCCCCCAAGTCGCAAATGGCCAAGTAATTGGAATCATCCGTAGCTCCTGCGCCAGAAGATGAGCACGCCGTGAAAATTTCTGGCAAGCGTCACATTTTCTGACCAAGCCCTCTGCATCGGTGTGAGCCGTTAACCAGTAGAACCCATGACGAAAAGCTTTAGCTACCAAGGACTTTGAACCAGCGTGATGACCACAATCTCCTTCGTGAATCTCTCGAAGAATATCACAGCCTTCCTCTGATGATATGCACCGCTGAAACGCCCCGGAAACACTGCGGTGGTGAAGTTCTCCATTGACGATAGTCATAGACTTAGACCGCCGGATTATCTGCCGGGCCTCAATTTTATCCTCCGGCAACTCACCTCGGCTCAGGTACGCCAAGTAAGGGAGCGTCCAATCCAGAATAATGTGAAGTGCTGCAACTAGTTGTGCTTCCGGATCAGGAACAACTAAATCCTCCTCTGAAGGTATCTGTACTGACGGACTATGCAATTCATCCAAGAAGGTATTAGGTGGAACCGGTTTACGCTGAGAGCCCAGCCGGCTTAATGCATCTACCGCTTCATTTTTCCGCCGGTGTATGTGGTCCACCTGATAACCCTTGAAGCATCCTGCTATTGCATCCACCTCTCGCCGATAGGCCGCCATGAGCGGATCCTTAGAGTCCCATTTACCGGATACTTGTTGTGCCACCAGATCTGAGTCACCAAAATACTTGACCTGGCTCAAGTTCATCTCCTTGTCCACCCACAAACCATGGAGGAGAGCTTCATACTCAGCAGCATTGTTAGTACAAGGGAACATTAATCGAAGGACGTAACAAAACTTATCACCTCATGGGGAAGTTAACACGACTCCAGCCCCCGAGCCCTCCAATTGCCTTGAACCGTCAAAGTGAATAGTCCAGTACGTATGATCCGGCTTCTCCTCAGGTGCTTGCAACTCCGTCCAATCATTGATGAAATCCACCAGTGCTTGGGACTTTATAGCAGTACGGGGCACATATTTTAATCTGTGTGGGCTAAGCTCAATAACCCACTTCGCCACTCTGCCAGTGGCTTCTCTGTTCTGGATTATATCCCCAACGGAGCCGAGCTGACAACAGTGATTGGGTTGCCCTGGAAATAGTGCTTCAACTTCCGGTTTGCCATGAACACACCATACACTAACTTCTGCCAATGTGGATATCTTTGCTTTGACTTAATGAGGAGCTCACTAATGTAGTAAACCGGGCGTTGGACCGGATATTCCTTGCCTGCTTCCTTGCGCTCCATCACAATGGCCACGCTAACTACACGGGCATTGGCGGCCACATATAACAACAGCGGCTCCTTGTCAACCGGGGCAGCAAAGACTGGTGGTTCTGCCAATTGCCGCTTCAGATCCTCGAACGCAACGTTTGCCGCATCGCTCCAGACAAAACGGTCCGTCTTCTTCATCATCTGGTAAAGCGGGATCGCCTTTTCCCCTAGACGGCTGATGAACCGGCTCAATGCTGCAATACGGCTTGCCACGCGCTGGACATCATTGATACAAGCTGGTTTAGCCAAGGATGTGATCGCCTTGATCTTCTCCGGATTAGCCTCAATTGCTCTGTTTGATACTAAGAATCCAAGGAGTTTGCCTGCTGGAACACCAAAAACACACTTCTCCGGATTGAGCATCATCTTGTAAGCCCGGAGGTTGTGAAATGTTTCTTTTAAGTCCTCTATTAGTGTCTCTTCCTTCCTGGATTTCACCACAATGTCATCAACATAGGCATGGACATTTCTTCCAATCTGCCCTTTGAAGCAGTTCTGCACACAGCACTGATATGTTGCTAGGGCACTCTTGAGCCCAAAAGGCATGGATACATAGCAGAAGGCTCCAAAGGGAGTTATGAAAGTTGTTTTCTCCTGGTCCTTAACTGCCATCTTGATCTGATGATAACCTGAATATGCATCCAAAAAACTTAGATGCTCACATCCCGTCGTAGCATCGATAATCTGATCAATACGGGGGAGAGCAAAAGGATCAGTCGGGCAAGCTTTGTTCAAGTCTGTGTAATCAACACATATCCTCCAAGTGCCGTTTTTCTTTGAGCACTAGCACCGGATTGGCCAACCACTCTGGATGAAACACTTCAACTATGAAACCTACGGCCAAGAGCCTAGCCACTTCCTCACCTATAGCCTTGCGCCTCTCCTCATTGAAGCGGCGCAAATATTGCTTGACCGATTTGAACTTTGGATCAATATTAGGACTGTGCTCAGCGAGTTCCCTCGGTATACCTGGCATGTCGGAAGGCTTCCATGCAAAGATATCCCGGTTCTCACGGATGAACTCGATGAGCGCGCTTTCCTATTTGGGGTCTAGGTTAGCGCTGATGGTAAACTGCTTGGACGAATCCCCCGGAACAAAGTCAACCAGCTTGGTTTCCTCTGCCGACTTAAACTTTAACGCCGGATCATGCTCTGTAGTTGGCTTCTTCAACGGGGACATGTCTGCCGGATCAACATTGTCTTTGTAGAACTTTAGCTCCTCCGTGGCAGAAACTGCCTCAGCATATGCTGCATCTCCTTCCTCGCATTCCAATGCGATCTTGCGGCTCCCGTGAACCGTGATGGTTCCCTTATGACATCTTGAGCTGCAGATAAACATAACATGGTCTAGCCATGAACTTGGCATAAACCGGCCTCCCAAACAGAGCATGATATGGGCTCCTGATCTTTACAACCTCAAAGGTCACTGTCTCCGATCTAGAGTCATGCTCAACCCCAAAGGTTACTTCGAGATAAACTTTTCCAACTGGGTAAGCCGATTTACCTGGCACCACTCCATGGAACACTATGTTGGACTGCCGGAGCTTCTTATCTGTCAACCTCATACGTCGAAAAGTCTCATTGTATAGGATATTGATGCTGCTGCCTCCATCCATGAGCACCTTTGTAAACTTATAGCCACCCACCTGTGGAGCCACCACCAAGGCTAGCTGACCCGGATTATCAACCCGTGGCGGGTGATCCTCTCTGCTCCACACAATGGGCTGCTCCGACCAACGTAAAAAAATGTGGTATCGCCGATTCAACAACATGCACCGCTCTCTTCAGAACCTTTTGATCCTGTTTGCACGAACTTGTGGTGAAGACATGATATTGGCCACTGCTTAGCTCCTTCGGATTATTCTGATATCCGGATTGCTGTTGCTGCTGACGCTGTTGATTGCCTTGGTTGTTGTATCCACCCTGACCATGCTGCTGGTTATGTTGATGCTGATTGTTGCCATTATGGTTATTGTTACCGCCATGATATCCTGATCCGGATCTGCTACCCTGGTAACCCGGACCCTGAAAGCCGGGACCTTATCCGCCGCCGGGGGGCCCATGGTTATACTTGGCCTGTTTCATAACCTCCTGCATGATACGGCAGTCCTTCCAGAGATGCGTAGCTGGATTTTCCTCTGTACCGTGTCTTGGGCCAGGCACATTTAGCTAGTGATCTAGATTGATGGGTGGCCTCCCATTGCGCGGGGGCGGTCTACCCTTACGGCGCTGCCCGTTGTCCTGAACTTTGGTATTGGCCACAAAATCTGAGCCGCCCTCCGCCTTACGCTTGCCATTGTAACATGTACCTGCCGAACTAGCTTGCGCCGATTTACCATTTTTGCTCGCCTTCTCGGATTTGTCTCCGTCTGCATCTGGATAGTTGGTGTTATCAAAGTCCCCATATTTTACCAAAGCGCTCATGAGCGTTCCCATGTCGTTGCAATCGTGTTTGAGCCGTCCCACCTTCAGCCTCAGGGACTCGAACCGGCAATTGTTCTCCAAGGTCACTATCGCCGTACTGGGTTGATGCTATTGGAGGAGTGCAGGATTTCTCATACTCGCCGCACCCAACTGCTTGTGGTCTCTTGCTCTCCTTGAACACATGCTGCTAAGTCAACCACAGACATCGGCTGTTTTCACGTGTCTTTGAAATTACTGATAAACCGGCGATGCAACTCACCCCATGATCCGATGGAGTTAGGTGGTAAACCCTTTAACCATGTCCGGGCCGTGCCCTCAAGCATCATTGTGAAGTATTTAGCACACGCGGCTTCGTCCACATCAAGCATCTCCATAGCCATCTCATAACTTTCAACCCATGCCTCCGGAGCTAGATCCGCCGTGTAGTTGGGTACTTTGCGCGGGCCTTTGAAGTCTTTGGGTAATTTCATGCGCCGCAAAGCGGGGATGAGACACTGTACCCCAAAGGAGCTAGACATGACTCCCGTTTCTGCGGTGGTGGGGTGAACCGGCGTCTCTTGACAGGTGTCGTCACGGGCAGTATGTCTAGCCTGCTCCGCTGCCTCTTGGGCGTGTGCTCCTGCTCCTGCCGGATTATCCTGCCTCTGCCGGTGCCGTCTCCGCGCGCTGCTAGATACAACCGGTTCATCCAGGTGCCTCGTGTAACTCCGGCTTGGAGGGGGGGTCGAATGAATCCTCTCCCGGCTATAAGAATACGCCTGTTGCTGTGTTAACATCGTGTCCAGCAACTCCTTGGCCCGTCGTGCCTCCATTGCTATGGGAGATGTCCCCTCAATGGGAAGGGCGGCCAGCCGTGAAGCGGCGGTGACAATTTTGTACAATGGGTTAGAATAATGATCGGGCGGGGTGGGTACGTGCGGCACGCACTGTGCTGCTGAACAGTATGTACATTATTTAACGAACATGACGGGGCCTCGATCACACAAACTACATGGCAGCGGAAGAGCGACGAAGCGGAACTCCATAGCACAGGGACACCGTCATGGACACGGCTTAGACGCAAGGTACGCTCCGATGCGAATCAACTTTCCTGAAAGCTGGCATAACACGCTAGGTCAGTACATTGAATGTACTTGCAAGTTCACAACAATCATAAACATGATGGCAGACAATATCCAGAATATTCATCATATTAATGCAATGCAAAAAAAACTATTACTGGTGCAATGAAGCCAATACTTACTCCGAGTCACACGGACTCGCTTACCAGTCGAGTACCTCGTACCCAAACGGTGACCATAACCGGATCACAACTGAAATCAATTCATCAAGAACAACTCCAACGATCATTATTTACCTCGATACACATGAATCGTATCAACCAATTAATTTTCAAGATTATTTATAAAAGTTGATCCATGGTGTGACTTACTCCTGAGCTATGCCCATAACCGAGGACACAGCTATCGATAGATTTAAATACACTCTGCAGAGGTAGCACACTTTACCCACACTACGGAACCCTGGCCTCGCACTCCCATAGGTGCGGTCCAAAAGATTTCGACGAAACCCTCCCTTTGTCATGTCACTCTCCCGGCCACTCCGACCATCTCCCTCACAGGGCTAGGTCTTGGGTGGCCCCTTGTATACCAAAGACACCAACAACCACCGTCGTGGCCAAACGGTCCCAAACGGGGACAAGGTACCATAAAAACAAAAACGAGCACACAAGGTTATGTCTGCTTACCAAGCCAGGGTATGCATGCCCATAACCTTCCCTCATGGGAGGCACCGATGAGAGGCACAACAAAGGGCTGGGTCAAGACCTTCCCACAAGGTAAGCGTGGTCGCACTGAATATAAGCCCAATTCAGTGGCACCATGATGTGATCAACATCATATTCAAGTTGAACTTAATCAAGTTTACTTTGTCAAAACTTTTATCAAGATCATGACATGATGCAAATAAACACGCAACTACTCGTCATACATAACAATCACTCATAGTTATGGATCAAACTTTTCAACATTAACATCCTGCATACTAAAGTTCTTCTCTGGTTGCAATTCATTTTTATTATATATCAATATTTTTATTAAGTCATCATCGAATTAAAAATACCACTACGCACATTATCTATCATACACTCACATAGCACATTCCAAATGTGAAAATCTTACTCTACTTAGCCAAACAATTTTATGCATTCAACCACTACCACAAACAAGCATATTCAACAGAATAAAGTTACTACAATTAACCAAATTTTATTTATCAAAATTTTAATGCAAATAAGATCTCATATTCAAGTAGAAAATCATAGATATTGAAATAACACCACCCAAATGCTGGTGTGGCTTGCCTTAGTGCAGAGGACGATCACAACCCTCTTGGTTTGCTTCAAGACAAGTTTCTCCTTCAAAAAATATTTTAAACCACAAAAATATATATCAAAATGCATTCTGAAATTCACCAGAAATTCTAGACAGCAAGGGAAATTCCACCCTTGGGTGTGCTGCTAGAGCTTTCTGAAAATAAGGTAATGCAGAAAGAATCAAATCATTTGGACTTATGGTTTAGAAATTGTGGCTGGTCAAAGTTTAGTCAAATTCCTGAATAAAATTTGAATTAACAGAAAACCAGGGGGGTGACGTCGAAGACGTAAATTAGAAATGCACCTCCACTCGTACTGCTTCGGGAGCGGGTGGTGAGACCGACAGGTGGGTCCCACACATCAGGACGGAGAGAGAGAGAGAGAGAGAGAGAGAGAGAGAGAGAGAGAGAGAGAGAGAAAGAGAGATCAGATAGAGGCGGGGCTTCGCTGGAGCTCACGCTGGCGACGAGAGGGTTTGGGGCTAGGCTAGAGGGATAGGATTGAAGCGGGGCTCGTGGCGCACCTGCTCGTACCCATGGCTTGGCTTGGGGTGGACGGAGTTGCTCGCGGTCGAGTACGCAAGCTGTGGTGGCAGATGGAGCTTGCCGGAGAGGTAGGATACGGCGGTTAGGGGCGGCTCTGAGGGCTCAGCGTAGTCCAGGCAGCACCACCAACCTCCCAATGTGCCGCCCGAGCAGTTGCTTGAGCTCAAGAAGCATTGGAGTGCGGTGGCTGGACTGCGGTGGTCGTCGGAGACCTTGCATCAGGGCAACGGCCAAAGGCCTGCCTGACCGAGCTGTGGCATGTCTACGTGCTCGTGGGGAAGGTGTGGAGTGGTGGATGGCTAGTGAAGCTAGGAGGGGCCTATATATAGCCGGAGCACGAGGGGGGGGGACGTGTCGCCGCCAGAGCGCTCTGGACATGGGGCGAACGCCGATGATAACCTCCAAATGGGGGGGGGGCAAACGTTTAGGGTCGACTCCGGAGCGTTCCTACACTCGCGGACGAGCACAAGAGGCGGTTGGGGAAAGGGACAAGCGCACGCGCGCACGGTGGCGTTTTGGCCACGACGTGCCCGTGCTCGCTGCGGTCGCTCTGGCGTCGCCGAGCACCAGAGAGTAGTCAAGGGTGATGGGTCGAGGGTGGTGACACGGCGCGGCAGTCGTCGGTGAGCTCTGGATCGATCACATGTGAAACAGAGGAGAAGGCGCCAGCCAGAGCGCGTCAACTGCATGCCAGGCACCGTGTCTTCATGCGGTCACCGCCTTGGCATGGGCAAGACGACGCCCCGGTGCTGTTAAACCGTGGCTCATGTCCAGGCCGATAGGATGTGACTAAACCTTGTTGGCAAGTTTCTTACCAGAAACTTGGTCGCCAAATTAAGCAAGCTTCTAGAAGCCAATTAGGGATGATCTCCTAGGGTTTAGGGTTTCTTAGGAGGGTGTTTAAGCTCAAGAAAGTTCAAGGCCAAACACACAAGGAAAAATGCACTTGCTGTACAAAGTGCATTTCTGGTCCAGAATGGAAATAATTTTCAATAGCAAAAATATTACAAAAAGTGATGCAATAGTTTTGCATGGGAAGGTGTGCCAAGGTCCTAAGAAAATTCAAGTATTATCTCATGATTTTTGGAACAAGAAAAATGAGGGTTGCTTTCGAGCACTAGTCTCCAAAGTAGGTTTATGAAGGGAAAAATGAATATTTTCCTTTATGAAAAATATTCCTAGGATGATTTTTGGGTTTTGTCAGAGAAGAAATGTTGAGATAGGCCACTTGGCTAAAAGTCAAGGATATGACAAGTGACAAGTCCATCTGAAATGATTCCAAAACCCAAATCAAAGCAAAGCAGAAACCAGGTTCGGAAACGGAGGGAAGGCAAGTCCGGAAAAAGAGAGAGGGCAAAAATCTAGGCTGTCACATCGGGGTAGTCTACTGTGTAGTTGTGCACTCTAGTACAGAGTAATTTAGTGCATGGCAAGTGGACCCCGATGCTGGTTATCCCACACGTCGGCGAAAGTGAGTAGCAAGGTTCCCGACCACCGTCGAGGAGGATGCGCGTGGTAGAGCAAGTCCACTATTTCTAAAAAAACGATTACAACAAGTGTTTCCACTTACGACGGAGGAGTGCGAAGCACTGCAACGACTTGAACTCACACTACTAGTACTAGGCATGTGCAGTGGTTCATATACATTAGTACTATAATCTTTGTTGCTAGTGTAGTAAGATATGATGATAAAAATGATGTATAGTACTGTAACTGATTATAAATAAATCTGTGGTGAGGGATATTTTTGCGAGTGTTTCAATAGATTTTTGGTTCACATAGCGGCTACTATTCATGAATACGGTCCTTGGTGAGTCCCTGCGTGTACGTGCCTCCCATCTCATGCTACCTCGGCATACAGGCCTACTGTGGTGTAGCAGACAAGGAAACCGGAACCGGAGAAGTAGAATCAATGGATGGAAGTGACAACCGCTCTGGAAGGGTGTCTTCGGAGGATTGACATCCATTGACATGTTGTTCGCATGTAAACTACAAACAGTAGTGTAACATGTCCTTTTTTGACTGTCTGGTTGAGAATGATCGGTGAGATCAATGTTAAGAAAACTAGGTCTAAAGTGCACGGAGAGTACGGTGCTACAGTACTCCACGGATCATGAACCGTCTGAAGCACGAATCTGTGTTAGGTAGGGGTGGGAGCAAAAGTTCCCTTCTCGACCCACTTTTGGGTGTTGGGGAGAGTTCCTGAAGGGTGCATGAGTCCACACTAGGTTAACACAAATACACTAGGAGCATGCATGAAGAGGGGTGCTGAGATGACCATGCATGAAGAGGGATCAACTATGTTGATATGATAATGCAACCAAACACATGATGCTTCTCCAACGTATCTATAATTTTTGTTTGTTCGATGTTGTTTATTATCATTCTTGGATGTTTTACAACCATTTTGTAGCAACTTTATATCATTTTTGGGACTAAACTATTGTCATAGTGCCAAGTGCTAGTTGTTTTTTTGCTTGTTTTTTACTTCATAGAAAATCAGTACCAAACGGAGTCCAAATGTAGCAAACCTTTTTGGAGAATTTTTTTAGGCCAGAAGACACAAGATGTGCCAAAGAAGCACCTGGGGGGGGGGAGTGCTCCGAGGGGAGCACAACTCACGAGGGCGCACACAAGCCCCAAGCACGCCCTTGTGGGTTGTGCCCACCTGGTGGCCTCCCACACCGCCTCTTCGCTCTGTAAATACCCCAATATTCCAGAAACCCTAGGGGACACGACGGAATTTTGTTCCAGCCGCCGCAAGTTCCAGAACCATGAGATCCAATCTAGAGCCCTTTTTCGGCACTCCGCCGGAGGGGAACACAATCATGGAGGGGTTCATCCTCCTCATTGGTGCCTCTCCGATGATGCATGATCAGTTCACCTCAGACCTACGGGTCCGTAGGGAGTAGCTAGGTGGCTTCTTCTCTCTTTCTTTCTTAGTACAAAGTTCTCTTGGAGATCTATTTGATGTAATGACTTTGTGCAGTGCGTTTGTTGGGATCAGATGAATTGTGAGTTTATGATCAGATTTGCCTTGTTTTAATATCCATACTTTATTATTATAGCCTTGTATTTCTTCTCCGATATTTTTGTTTTGTTTGGCCAACTTGATTTATTTATCTAGCAATGGGAAGAGGTGCTTTGTGATGGGTTCGATCTTGCGGTGTCCTTTCCTAGTGATAGAAGGGGCAGGAAGCCACGCATGTATCATTTCTATTAAGGATTAAAACATGGGGTCTATTCCTACATGAATAGATCTTGTCTACATCATGTCATCGTTCTTATTGCATTACTCCATTTTTTCCATGTACTTAATACACTAGATGCATGCTGGATAGCAGTCGATGTGTGGAGTAATAGTTGCAGATGTAGGCAGGAGTCGGTCTATTAATCTTGGACGTGATGCCTACATACATGATCATTGTCTTGGATATCTTCATAACCATTCACTTTTGTATCAATTGCCCAACAGTAATTTGTCTACCCACCATCTGCTATTTTTTGAGAGAAGCCACTAGTGAAATCTACGCCCCACGGGTCTATTTTCCTATCAAATACTTTCAAATCTATATTGCCATTTGCTTTTTAATTTATTTGCAACTTTTATTTTAAGATCTATATTATCAAAAACCCAAAACTACCCCGCTTAGTTTTATTTGCCATTTTTCCATTTGCCAATACTCATCTATCATCTTACCAATTAATTACCTGGGAGGGATTGACAACCCCTCTTATACGGTTGCAAGTATTTGTTATTTGTGTGCAGGTACTGTTTACATAGTGTTGCTTGGTCCTCCTACTAGTTCGATAACATTGGTATGTTCACTGAGGGAAATACCTATCATAGCTGTGCAACATCATCCCTTCCTCTTTGGGGAAATACCGACGTAGTTCAAGCGACATCAAAAGGAATTTCTGGCGCCCTTGCCGGGGAGGCATCATCAACATCTACTAGGTTCCTAATCAGAAATATCATATCCTTGCAATTTACATTATTTTCCATTTGCCTCTGGTTTTCATCTTCCCCACTTCACAAAAAATTGCCGTTTTATTCGTCCTCTTTTCCATTTGCCATTTTTCTCGCAAGATCTATTTTTTATTGCAATCTTGTTTGTGTAGTCACGATGTTTCAGGAAAACACCAAGTTGTGTGATTTTTCCAATACCAATAGCAATGATTTTATTAGCACTCCGATTGCTCCTCCTGCCACTAGTGCAGAATCTTGTGATATCAATGCC
Source organism: Secale cereale (assembly GCA_902687465.1). Classification (NCBI taxonomy): domain Eukaryota; kingdom Viridiplantae; phylum Streptophyta; class Magnoliopsida; order Poales; family Poaceae; genus Secale; species Secale cereale. The sequence continues at coordinate 175,016,685 of LR738714.1, read as the reverse complement.
GCTTTGTTGAATCTTGTTATGAAAAAGCAATTATTCGGTATTCCTAATGAGGATGTCACGTCCATCAAAACACATTCGTAGAATTGTGTGATATGCAAAAGAAAAAATATCTGGACAGTGATATTGTGAATTTGAAATAATTTCCTTTCTCTTTGCGGGATCGTGCAAAAATTTGGTTTTCTTCTTTGCCTCGCAATGGTATCGATTCTTGGGATAAGTGCAAAGATGCTTTTATTACTAAGTATTTTTCGCCCGCGAAAATTATTTTCCTTAGAACAAAAATCATGAATTTGAAGCAACTTGAGCATGAACATGTTGCATAATCTTGGGAAAGAATGAAATTGATGCTAAGAAATTGTCCTACTAATGGTCTAAATCTTTGGATGATCATTAAAAAAAACATGCGGGATTGAATTTTGTTTCTAGAAATCTTTTAGATTCCATCGCAGGTGGTACTTTCATGGAAATTATTTTGGGTGATGCTACCAAATTGCTTGATAATTTTATGGCAAATTGTTCACAATGGCATACCAAAAGAGTAGCTACTAGTAAAAAAGTTAATTTGATTGAAGAAATTAATTCTTTGAGTGAAAAAGTTGATGCTCTCATGAAAATGGTTGCTAGTAAAAGTTCTCCTATCGATCTTAATGATGTGGCTTTGTCTACTTTGATTGAGCAAAATAGTGATGCCATAGATGTGAATTATATCTCGTGAAACAATTTCAATAACAATGCTTATAGAGGTAATTTTAATCCTAGGCCTTTTCCAAGAAATTCCTATAATAATTATGGTAACCCTTCCTACAATAATAATAGGAATACCTCTAATCTTGAGAATAATATTAAATAATTTAATAATACTCAAAAGGTTTTCAATGCTACGATAGAAGAAAAGTTGAATAAGATTGATGATATGTCTAGGTGTACTGATAGAATTTTTCATGATGTAGAAAATCTCAAGTTGATATTTTTTGTACCCAAAGTTGAAGAATCAATTAATGCTTTATATGTTTCTATGGATGAAAGTAAGAAAACAACCGCTATGCTTAGATCTCAAAGATAATTTTTAGAAAGAGCATTTCTAGTGATTGCTTTCATAAAAATGATGAAGATCTTAAAATGTAGTGTTTCTTCTATTGATTCTTTGTGTAGAAAAATTACAATCGATGAAAAGGGACTGAAGAAGAGTCAACTTTAGCTAGAAGGCGCCCCGATAATTCGGAGGGTGAAAATTTTGTTGACAAAATTGATAAAAGTGGGTTAGTTTTGGTACAGTAAAATTTGACTTTAGTTCAAACTAGTAAACGAATATTTGTTCTTTCGTAGTTTGAGTTTCGTTGCTCCGTTTGATTTCATTCTTTTTGCAAACCGGAGTTCTTCAGTTGAACTTTCTGGTTAGATCTTCTTATTTGAGTTTTACCCATGCATCTTTTCTTGGTTTCATATATATGCTATTGTTTGCTTGCGATAGAATTCCCGGAGTGCGAAGCGTGCTACTACGAGTCCCTAGGCTTTGCTAATCATCAGCAAGGCAAGTAACACTTTGATCATACCCTTTATTACCCAGGTTTTATGCATTAGATCAAACCCTCACACATTGCATGAGTAGGATCTCTTAACATGTGGGTCTGGGAAGTAGATTGAGGTAGAACCTATTACCTGCATTAATTTCAAACCCCTGGGAGTTACTTCTACGTTATTCTTAGGTTGCCATGCTATGATCATAGACGTAGATTTGGTTTGAGAGTATCCATGACAGATGTGAGATTGTTAATTAATGGCTCAACTTAAGGTGGCAACTTTAATACACATCTGGGTATATTGGTTGTAGGGCACTTGGAGAATCCAGTGTTGTCCAAGGAAATCCCAGAGGAACTGTGTGATTATCCTATGGAATGCCACCCAGGCTCAAAGGGATCATAAGACTATTCAAGCTAGAAACTTCTGTGTGCAGCCACAATGCCATTATGGGATCTGGCATAGTTGAGTATGTTGTGTGATATCTTTCAGTGGTGGACTAGCAGATGTAGTGAAAAGTAGGTGTACTGGTCCACCCGAGGTAAAGAGTAAATGCTTCTGAAAGACTATGTCTCAGTCATCCGTTTCTCAAATACCATGCAACGCGAGAACTCCAACAGAGGAGATCGAGTCTTGTGGGGATAAGTGCGCAAACCTCTATAGAGTGTACAAGATAATCATGATTAGCCGTGTCCCTGGTAATGGACATCTTGAGTATTTGGTACTTGAATTACTGGTTGATCTCATCACTCTAAAACTAATTTTGTGTGTTGATAATGACTACATTAATTGGGATTGAGTTGGAGAAACCTTCTCAATGATGTTTCAACTACCATGATAGTTAAAAATAAAAGTTATTCATTTGTTGTAGGGAAAGACTGGCTTTATGCAAAAACATTAACCTTAGAGCCTCCACCATCCATATATGCTTGTAGTGTTAGCCTTTATTCTTTTACTTTCTCTACCGTGTTATCTTGCCAACATATTCCATGTGCTGACCCATTTCGGGCTACAACATGTCATGTTGCAGACTATTCAGAAGAAGAGTAAGGTGCGCTAGGTCATTTGTCATGCACTCAGCTATGCCGTTGGAGTTGATGGACGCACTTATCTTCCAAGCCCGTTGTTATCGTGTTAGATGGCCTTATGCCATATTATTTTGTAATAAGTTCTCTTTTGAGACATTCGATGTAATAAGTGTGTGATTGCCACTCTGTTATAAATCCTTCAATGAATGTGTGTGTCAGTATTACCGATCCAGGGATGACACCGAGCACAGAGACTTTGTTCCATTCGAATCGTGGTCGCTACAGTCCGTCTTGCCCAATTATACTTGGTAGACCGTTTTTGCGCACTATACGTGCCATGATTGATATGAAAGAAGGGAATATAAAATATAAATTTCCCTTCATATAGGTTATGAAACACTTCCCTAGAACAATAATTAGGCCACCATACAAATCAATCCTGAGGTCATCCTATGGATCTAGAACCAAAGATGACAATACTGGAGATCTATGTGTTATGCCTAGCAAGGGGCGTAAAACGATAGCATTTGTTGGGAGGCAACCCAACTTGTATCATTTTGTTTTTTTTGCTATTTTCCAATAAATACACATCTATTCCTCTGGTTAGATGTGTTTTTGATCTAAATTAGTGTTTCTGCCAAGCAAAGCATTTGAGATGATTTGGTTGCTGGTTGATTTGATTGCGTTGAAAATCAGAAACTTTTTGCGTCAGTGCCAGAATTGTTGACGACTACTGGAACATGATCAATTCTTGAAATGTTTACACGATATCATGATACAAATTTCCCATGTGGTCCTAATTTTTCAAAAAAATTATACTTACAGAAGTATGACTAAAATTCGCATCTTTACAGACTGCTCTGTTTTAGACAGATCCCGTTTTCATTGTGTTATGTGCTTGTTTTGATGAATCTATGGTTTCTTTTGAAGAGTATAAGCCATGGAAAAGTTAGAATACAGTATATATAATGCAATAACAAAATATGAATTGGTTGCTACAGTACTTAAAGTAGAGATTGGTTTTGTTATACTAACGGATCTCACGAAGTTTTGTTGAGTTTTGTGTGATTGAAGTTTTCAAGTTTTGGGTGAGATCACGATGGATGAAGGAATACGAAGTAGCAAGAGCCTAAGCTTGGGGATGCCCGAGGAACCCCAAGGTAATATTCAACAAGTATCAAGCAACTAAACTTGGGGATGGCCCGAGTGGCATCCCCTCTTTCTTCTAACGGCCATCGGTATTTTCCTTGGAGCTATATTTTTATTCGTCACATATCATGAGTTTTGTTCGGAGCGTCTTGTATGTTATGAGTCTTTGCTTCTTTTTATTTTTATTTTGTGTCATCTATCCTTACTGAACACACTTATTTTAGAAAGCCAAATTATGCTATGTTTGTTCTTTATGCTTCACTTTAGTTTTTTGAGAGCTATGGAATTTCTCCAGTGCTTCACTTATATCTTTTTGAGCACTGTGTGCTCTAATATTTTTGAAGAAATGCTCTCATGCTTCACTTAAATTTATTTGAGAGTTGGCATATTTTTTAAGAAATTCTCTCATGCTTCACTTAGACTATTTTGAGAGAAATAAAAATTTATGCTGACGTTCTTCACTTATATTTGTTTGATTTTATCAAAATCAACATATTAAACTAGTCCCAAAGTGATAAATATTCAAGAGGGGTATAATAAATACTTTCATGAAGATCATTGGACAAAATAAACTTGATTCTTTGTAATATTTTTGAGACATGATGATAGTGATATGTGAGTCATGTTAATGAGTAATTATGTTTTAGTAAGAATATTGATGTTAAGGTTTGTGATTCCCTATGCAAGCATGAAAGGCAATACTTATGGAATGAAATTACATCCTACTTGTGGTGCACTATTCGGTGTTAATTATGCTCAATGCTCGCTTATGTGATTTTTCGTTTCTTCGTTGGTCTCTTCTCAATCTATTTACTAGCCTCCACTTGTACTAAGTAGAAATACTACTTGTGCATCCAAAATCTTTAAACCCAGTTTTTCCATATGAGTCCACCATACCTACCTATATGTAGTATTTCCTTGCCGTTCTAAGCAAATTTGCATGTGTCATCTCTAAATTTCAAAATAAACTTCTCCTTTGTGTGCCCGTACCGCTCATGAGGTGGTGACGGGTGGCCGATATTTTTCGATGCTAGATGTGTTATTCTCAAGATGAGTGTTTATTAAGTTTTCATTGCACGAGAGTGCGGCGGTAATAGGGATTCCTAGTCCCGAAATGAATAAAGAAATTTACTTTATGTTGTCAAATAATAAATTCTGTGGAAAGTGTTGGTATGGCGGGCACCCGTGGATAACGTTAGCCATGTAATGTGAGAATGGTGGAAAAAGGAATAAACTTTGTTTTCTATTTGGGAATGTATCTAGCATGGAAAGTATTGGAAACTCTTAGTCATTTTCGTTGACGGGAAAAGTATGCCTCCAAATTTTTTTTATCTCTCAATTTCAGCTTTGAGCTCTGGAACCTCATACAAATTCCAATTCCCTCTACGAACGGCCTTACTATTTACTTTATGCAATTTTTATTTTTATTTGAGTCCCCATCTTCTCTTATAAAGCACCAACTAAGAGGCACTATGATCATACTTGAGCATTGGATGTAGCTAATAAACGAATGTGTTTCATGAATGGATCATTGATTGAGAATGATGGGCTAGGGATAACTTGCTTTAGTATAGATATTTTAAAAGACATAGTTGCGTGTTGATATGCTTGTGTATTAAAGTATTCATGTCAAAACGAGACTATTGCTTTGAACCATATAAAAGTCCAAATGTTCATGCTACAAAAGAAAAGAATATGTGATGAACATGTTAGGCAGCATTCCACAACAATTTGTTTGTTTTTATCATTTACCTTCATGAGGACGAGTAGGAATTAAGCTTGGGGATGATGATACTTCTCCAACGTATCTATAATTTTCGATTGTTCCATGCTGTTATATTATCATTCTTGGATGTTTTACAACCATTTTATAGCAACTTTATATCATTTTTTGGGACAAACCTATTGACATAGTGCCTAGTGTGAGTTGCAGTTTTGCTTGTTTTTTACTTCGTAGGAAATCAGTACCAAACGGAGTCCAAATGCAATGACTCTTTTTGGAGAATTTTTCTGGGCCAGAAGACACAGGATGGGCCAAAGAACCAACCAGGGGTGCTCCGAGGGGAGCACAACCCACCAGGGCGTGCCCAGGCACCTAGGCGCCCCCTGGTGGGTTGTGCCCACCTCGGTGGCCTACCGCACCGCCTCTTTGCTATATAAATACCGCAATATTCCAGAAACCCTAGGGCAGTGGACGAACTATTGTTCCAGTCGCCGCAAGTTCCAGAACCACGAGATCTAATCTACAGCCTTTTTTCGGCACTCCGTCGGAGGGGAACACGATCACGGAGGGGTTCATCATCCTCATTGGTGCCTCTTCGATAATGCGTGAGTAGTTCACCTCAGACCTATGGGTCTGTAGGCAATAGCTAGATCGGTTCTTCACTCTTTGGTTCTCAATACAAAGTTCTCTTGGAGATCTATTTCATGTTGTCAGTTTATGATCAGATTTTCCTTGTGTTTAATATCCATACTTGATTATTATAGCCTCGTATTTCTTCTCCGATATTTGAGTTTTGTTTGGCCAACTTCATCTATTTATCTTGCAATGGGAAGAGGTGCCTTGTGATGGGTTCGATCTTGCGATGTCCTTTCCTAGTGACAGAAGGGGTAGCAAGGCACGCATGTATCGTTGCTATTAAGGATAAAAATACGGGGTTTATTCGTACATGAATAGATCTTGTCTACTTCATGTCATTGTTCCTGTTGCATTACTCCGTTTTCCATGAACTTAATACACTAGATGCATGCCGGATATCAGTCGATGTGTGGAGTAATAGTAGTAGATGCAGGCTGGAGTCGGACTACTAATCTTGGACGTGATGCCTATATACATGATCATTGTCTTGGATATTGTAACACCCCAAAAATTTAGCAATGTTTCATTAAATAAAATTTTGCCAGTAAATTAAAATTTTGCCTTTTGCTGGATGTTCCTTTGGATTCCAGGACCATTCTTGTTCTGATATGTTGGAGTTTTTACCCCTAGTGAAAACTTTCTAGCTAATATTAGATTCTCTTATGCACCATTTAAAACTTTGCTTATATCAGCAGGTTTAATTATATTTTTGTTTCCCCAATTATCTTCCCATATAAATGGTTAACCCTAGTTTTAAGGCCTCTTTTGAACTACAACTACTTGATAAATTTATTTATAATTTCAACCAAAAATTGGAGATGTCAAGTAATGCTATTAGATAACTTTTATGTAAGAATATAATTATTTCATTTAATATTTTAAGCTCCACATCATGTTTTCCAATCTGGTTCAGTAGGCCAAATTGCACTACAACCCCTTTAAATATTCCTTTTATGCTTCCACCAAAATTATGGGATGTTCATAGCTGTATGTTATCCATCTTTATGAAAAAGTACATCTTGGCCCTTTGGAAGATTTGAGTGAACCAAACTCTTTTCCATTCTGATTCAGTTTGGTGATTTGCACTGCAACCCTAGTCTATTTTGCTCTAGTGCCTTTGAGCTTCCTCATGCTTATAGTCTCTCTTGCAAAACCCTTAAGTCCAGGAGAGTGGGCCTATTGGGATAGTTTTGGTTCATGAAACAATGCTCTGCATTTTTTGTCCAAAACTGAGATTTTTCAAAACTTGCACTAACAAGTTTTTGCTTTTGATGAACTAACCTCACCACCCTCTTACTCATCCAAGGAGACATCCATCTGGTAAATTTGGCCACCCCAAGAGCTAGCTAGATGCCACTGGCATTTTGTCAAACACCCTGGGGGCACGACCAATTTTGGCTTAGTTTCTGGTTCATGTTATGAACTTGATCCCCTAACTAGACCAGCATGTCTCTTGAGTTTGTTCCAACCTCTAGCCCCACCCTGCTGACCCCCTTGCAGTTTGGAGCTCCCTAGCATACCTTGGCATATCGCCGAGCACGTAGCGTGCGTGCTCTGGGCGCGCCCAGAGCGCGCATTTTGCAGGTGCGTGCGCTCGGGCCGCCGCGTCGCGCCCCTAGCTCCAACTCACCTGTAGAGCCGCGCCCGACCTTATCCGCACCCTAGAACACGCCAAGCCGTCCCTGGGACACCACAGCGCCGCCGTCAGAGCACTTTTGGCGGCACGCCAGCAAGCACAGTGGATCTCTGCCACCGTCGGCGCCGCCCAAGCCACGCGCGCTCGCTAGCTGCCCCCTGGGGCAGTGCGAGCTCATCCGCAAGCTCGTCCGAAGGCGTTCGTCGTCGCCACGTCCCCTGCTGCTACAGAATGGCGGTCGCCGGCGATCTTATCCTCTGCCGCCGCGGAACCGCCATGGCTCGCCTATTTGAGGATGCCCCGAACCTCTCCGCAGCATCAGACCATCACTAGACACCCCGCAGAGCAGCCCCGTGGCAGCCATTCGCCTCGAGAAGCCTTCTTCTTCATCTCCGGCGAACACGGCCCCCGTCATGCTCCAGTTCAATACGTCGCGACCATCGCCCCTCCTGTCCAGCCAACACCTCCATCCGACTCCATATGATCCTGCGAAGCCGCCCATCGCCTCAAACCAGCTCGGGAGCCACCGTATAGCAAAGCCCTAAACCCACCGAGGCCGCCGTCCGCCGCGCAGCTCGTCGCCGTCGCTATCCTACACGCCAGTCGACCACACGACCACCGGGAGGACCGCACGGACCCCACGGATCCATCCCTGCACTCGAACGCCCTCAAGGAGCCGCCGTTCCGGCTACGATCACCGGAGCTCCGTCTCCGTCGGGCGAAGGAGGAAGGAGGCGGGTAGACCAGTCAAACATGACAGGTGGGCCCGCTGACCCCACCGTCAGCCCCTCACGCCCCCGCCCGCCAGATTAAGTGGAGGCGCACTTTCCCAAGTACGTCTTCTCTTCTCTGAAAACGTCTTCTGAGCCGATTCATTTTCCTTTTTCTGGTTTTTATTAAAACGAGAGTTGACTGAACTTTGACTGGCAATATCTTTTAGTCTATAAATCCAAATGACTTGATTCTTTTTCAGTTGTTTCCCAAATATTGTCTAGTTTATTTTCATATTTATATGAAAATTTTCCAGACAACTCTTTGGGCTGTTCCAAATCTATGTATTGATTTCCTTTTAATTCTTTTAGGATTTTTGAAGAGGGAGAAAGCTTCCAAAGTTCTTGGAATGCTTTTCTCCTCCCCTCTACTGGAAGGCAAGCATCTTGAACCCTGTTAAAATACACGTTGTGTGTTGTTTGCTATATCACAAGAACTCCTCTGATATACTTGAATGGGGTAACGTTATTTCATGTGGAAATCATACTCTTGCATATCAACTTGTGGTGAGAAATCTTTTCTGTTATGTTTGTGATACTGGTGACAACAACCACTTCTCATGCCACATATGCCTGGGGATAGTTCGGATGGAGTCCGAAGGAAGGTTGTGTTCCGGTGACCGGACCACGTGACTGACATCTCGTTGTGGCGAGGATGGGCAGTAAGGCAGGATGTAGCATGAGGGGTGTAACCCTGTCAGGAAACTGTAGAGAGTAATATGACTTTAACCATACAGTAAAGCTGAAACCTCCTGAGTCGACAATAGATCGAGTCTTGTTCCGGTAACCCCCCCATACTTGTTTCGTGGTACCACGTGTCCCTGATACAAGTAGGGTATGGTTCAGTAAATTTGTCGACCCCTGTTCTATCACACACCGTACAGAGAGGCCACGGCGGAAGATACCGGCTGCATCCGGTAGGCAGGCCACCTGTTCCGGGGGCATGGGTGTTTCGGTTGGAGCCGAAGGGGATAGCTTCCCTAGTTTTCGTGCGCGTTATAAATTTTTTATGATCCCATGCTAGTCGAGGTTGTAGCCTCCCCACTTAAAATTTGGCTTAACTAGTGTCATGGGTGATTCCAGACAACAGTAAGTTTGGCTGGTGTGTGCAGTCAGGTGCGTCTTCAAATTAAAAGACCGTATTAGTCCAGAGGGGCTATAGAAAATCCGTTATCCGTGGGTAAAGAGTACACCCTCTGCAGAGATATAAAAACCTCTTCGAAGAGCCGTGTCCATGGTTAAGGACTACAGTCTGGGATGGGTCGAGTGTCGGTCTTCGGAGGAGAAATCTATTAAAACCAGAACATTATTTATGACCTATGACAGGTAGTGATTGTGACTTATCATTATTATGGACTAACCATTCGTATTATTTGAAACAATGAGTATCCTTGGGACGGTTCTACCTCCCGGATAGTCACGGTTATTTATTTTATTTATAAGCCTTTTATATGATGTCGCTCAGACGTCCGACTGTGGCATTCCTTTTATTTGCAAGCCCTTTCTGTGATGTCGCTCAGACGTCCGACTGTGGCATTTTTTTTATTTATAAGCCCTTTATGTGATGTCGCTCAGACATCCGACTGTGGCATTCCTTTTATTTGCAATCCCTTTATGTGATGTTGCTCAAACGTCCGACTGTGGCATTCTTTTTATTTATAAGCCCTTTACGTGATGTCGCTTAGACGTCCGACTGTGGCATTCTTTTTATTTATAAGCCCTTTCTGTGGTGTCGCCCAGACACCCGACTGTGGCATGCTTGTTATTTATTTTATTACTACTTTTGGATTGCATATGCGTCTTACTCGAATTTCCCGCGTGCGATTATAGTCTGTCATTTCATTATTATCTTATTGACCATAATTTAACCTCGAGCATGTTTATGCCTCACCCATTATCATAATGTTTGCGAGTACATTCAAAGTACTCACTGGCTTGTCCCTGGCTATTGTCTTGGCCAGATTCCTTGCGTGGGAAGGAACGACGTGATGCCACCCCGGATCCTACATTATTGGAGTTAGCAGCCTCGCGAAGATAGGTGTTACCCGGGTGAGCCGTTCCTGTGGGAAATGGAGTCCCATAATCACCGACGCTTCCGCCATCATTCACTAAAAGCTTGTGTTGTACTCACAGGCCAGAATGGTCTTGTACTACATATTTTGCACTTTGCTTGGAGTTTCTGTAACAAGTTGATGCCTCATCAGCTATCAGTAATCCTGGGGCTGGTGAGCACAAGGTCCGCCTTTTGGGAAATTAATATCCCGAAAATCCGGTCCTGACAACCTTGGTATCAGAGCCAGGCTGACCGTTGGCTAATCCTATCTTAGCCAAGTCCAAAAACCTAGATTAACCACCACACCAGACCGTATCCCAGCCAAGCTTCCCGAGTAAGATACCCACACAGTGGACCGACACCTTTGGCAGTCGGTGCCCAACCTATCAGCCTAGCTTATCGATCACGCACCAGTGACCGACACCTAAACGATTCCTTCCGCAAGCGTGCGAAGGAAGACTTCGTCCTTTCCTATAAATAGGGCACGCTAGCCCCCAAACCCAACACCACACAACGTCTACCCCCATACCGAGCTAAAATGCCAGGACCCGTGGTCCACAATGAAACCACGGCAACCAACCTTGGAGGTTTTGTGACCGTGCTCGCAAACCTCACCCGTCGTGCCTTTGTGATGGAAGAGCCCCCAGAATATGTTGTGTACCAAGACTCCATGTGAGGTGAAAGCCGTCAATTCTGGGCCACTGTACACATCTACGGTAGGGGTTTGTCACCAGAGCGCCCCTACAGGTTCACCGGAAGGACAACTTCCTTTGAGCCGCAAGCTATCCAACTAGCCGCTCGAGAAGCTATAGTTCAACTCAGGCACCTGTCGCCCAGGGTTAACTGTCGCTCATTCTACTACAATCCCAATGGTAATGGGTATGGTAGGCCTCCCCGAGTTGCGAGCGGAGACCACGAGACGGATCCTGCATTATTGCATCTGGTACGCTATGTTAGTGTACTCGAGGAACTGTTCGATCAAATCACTCTTGATCTGATCGCAGCTCGTGGAGAACTGCTTCGCCGACCCCCAGCAAGAGGACGAGACGAGTCCGGTACCGATAACCCAGTCGTGTTGTTCGGACAACCAATCGAGTCCCCAAGGCCTGCCATGGTCATTGACCAGAATGCCTTGGTATCTCTAGAAGTGATGCGTCGTTTGTTTGGCGCACGCTCCAACGGGATTGTGGCCAACAATCCTCGCGAGGGACATCATCACTGCCCCGACCCTGCACCTCCTCAGCCACCGCCAGCCAATCCTAACAATGAAGCTCCCGGAGAAGCTTCAGCATCCACAAGGCAAGGCCGCTTGGATATAAACGAGGTCGATTAAATCACCCGAGTAGTACCAAGCCTTATCTTGCCCTCGCCCGTGGTCTTGTTACCTGTATGCCTATATGTATGTACAGTTTACTTTTGCGCTCTTATATTTTTAGCATCTAGTGTGCGAATGCCTATCTTTGTCAGGTATGACTTCCTAAGCACCTCGCCGACAACCCTACAGCGAATACATATTTTTACAAGACGTGAGTAACTGTAGCCTTGACCCCGACCCCCGTAAAGTGAAGCCGACGATATAGATGCCCTCAACATAACCCTATAAACCAGCCAGGCTGCTATATATAGGCCACGCCGTGAACTTGCCAAGCATCCCTCACCCGGTGCTCTCCTCTCACAACCTTTTCCTTCACTATGCCGATCCCTAGTATTTACCTGAGAACCCCTGAGGCATCCCCTAGTAGTTTCGTGAAGATATTGTGGGATTTTACCTGCAGTACCATGAGTGGTACCCGTCCACCCCAGTATGAGCTGCTCAAATCGAGGATCACACCGTCCACCTCGAAATATTGGGCAGTGGTACACATCCCACCCGCAGACCCCAACCAAGACCCCACAAAGGTTTCCCTCATGGGGAAATCCATGCCAACTCCTCAGATGGCCATAGAGGCGGCCGCCTGCGAAGCGCTTGCTCGCCTTCGATTTGCGGTGCCCTATGCCAGCGAGCGAGGATATTACTACTTTCCAAGCCGCGCAGCACCCGGAGAAGCAGCATATTTTCCTGGTGGGCGTATTGAGAGAGACCCAGTTCTAGCCAACCTTACGCAGTATGTGATCGCGCAAGAGCGTCTGAACCAGCGGATAATGGGTTATCTCCAGAGCTTCGCCGATTTAAATCCTCGGATCGCCATCGGCAGACCGTTGAGGCCCGGGGAGGAGAAGCACATTCATCGACTGGTCAATCCACTCCCACCGATAGAAGAAAAGTGTCCCCCAGCACCAGAGACCTTTTCACAGGACCCTGTTCAATTACCGTTTATATTTTAGACGTAACTGCCACATGGATGTACCCGTATCTTTTTATGAGAACTGTGTATCACATCGTCTGTTAAATAAATATTTCCTATGTTGTTGCATCTTGTCCATCTGCTTAACATAGATTTTTTCCTTTCATCACGCAGCATCACAACAACATTAATACAACTCCGGCCACTCCACACAGTACATTAAGTTGCTAGTCCGCCTGCACCTGCTTCATCAACCACCTCCTTGCACACCACAGTCTCTTGAGAAGAAACTCGTGGAAATTTATTCAAGCACTAAATGCCCACCACACGCTAACAACCATTTGGCACCTGACACTCTCACCTAATACCCGTGATCACCGCCGCCGCGGAGAGCTAGCACTCGAGCCGTCGTATCACGACGATCGTCGAGGATCATCGCACACAAGAGCACCGATACCCCCACCAATGCCGCCAACCCCACACACACGAGGACCATGCACCAGTCCGGCATCACCTCCGCCATTAGAGCCTCGACCCGAGCTCCTGCAAACACAAATGGAGGAGAGGGATGAAAGGAGAAGAAGAGAGGCCAGGTGTGAGGAGGAAGAAGTAGCACCTCGGCCGTTTTATAGCTCGAGATCGGTGTACGGTGGGCGGAGTCCACCAGCGCCGCTCATCGCTCGACCGCCGGTGTTCGGAGGCGAATCCGCGAACAGTGCCGACAGCACGCTGGCCCGCGAGGTGAGTGCATGCTGCACCGGCAGCTAGCACGCCGCGCACTACGGCAGTACGGCCTAGATGCCCTACGAGCTAGCCGTCGCCGGTGGAGAAAGTGCGGGAAAGCGCGCGGGAGAGAGGAGAAGAGAGAAGCAGAGGTAGAAGAAGAGGCTGACAGTGGGTCCAGGCCCCACTTGTCAGCCAGTGAGAGCACTGTGCTCTCGGGTGCAACCAGCGCATTTGTAAATTTGGAAATTTCCATTTTCTAAGTTTACTCTAGCCCAGAGTAGAAATATCTCATTTTCCACGATAGTAGAATTTTTTTTCTTTTCCATGCCACGCCAGTGTTTAACACTGCAGTTTGCATCACTGTTTGCTCATGCACTGATGTTGCTTTTATTTGCATAATTAGAGCAGTAGAATTTTTGGTAGTATCTTTTGAGGCAGTAGTAGACCTTATAGCAACCCTTAACAAATCTCGAGGACGAGATTTTTCTTAAGGGGGGTAGTGTTGTAACACCCCAAAAATTTAGCAATGTTTCATTAAATAAAATTTTGCCAGTAAATTAAAAAATTTCCTTTTGCTGGATGTTCCTTTGGATTCCAGGACCATTCTTGTTCGGATATGTTGGAGTTTTTACCCCTAGTGAAATCTTTCCAGCTAATATTAGATTCTCTTATGCACCCTTTAAAACTTTGCTTATATCAGCAGGTTTAATTATATTTTTGTTTCCCCAATTATCTTCCCATATAAATGGTTAACCCTAGTTTTAAGGCCTCTTTTGAACTACAAGTACTTGATAAATTAATTTATAATTTCAACCAAAATTGGAGATGTCAAGTAATGCTATTAGATCAATTTTATGTAAGAATATAATTATTTCATTTAATATTTTGAGCTCCACAGCATGTTTGCCAATCTGGTTCAGTAGGCCAAATTGCACTACAACCCCTTCAAATATTCCTTTTATGCTTCCACCAAAATTATGGGATGTTCATAGCAGTATGTTATCAATATTTATGCAAAAACCCATCTTGCCCTTTGGAAGATTTGAGTGAACCAACCTCTTTTCCATTCTGGTTCAGTTTGGTGATTTGTACTGCAACCCTAGTCTATTTTGCTCTAGTGCCTTTGAGCTTCCTCGTGCTTATAGTCTCTCTTGCAAAACCCTTATGTCCAGGAGAGTGGGCCTATTGGGATATTTTTGGTTCATGAAACAATGCTCTGCATTTTCTGTCCAGAACTGAGATTTTTCAAAACTTGCACTAACAAGTTTTTGCTTTTGATGAACTAACCTCACCACCCTCTTACTCATCCAAGGAGACATCCATCTGGTAAATTTGGCCACCCCAAGAGCTAGCTAGATGCCACTGGCATTTTGTCAAACACGCTGGGGGCACGACCAATTTTGGCTTAGTTTCTAGTTCATGTTATGAACTTGATCCCCTGACTAGACCAGCATGTCTCTTGAGTTTGTTCCAACCTGTAGCCCCACCCTGCTGACCCCCTTGCAGGTTGGAGCTCCCTAGCATACCTTGGCATATCGCCGAGCACATAGCGTGCGTGCTCTGGGCGCGCCCAGAGCGCGCATTTTGCACGTGCGTGCGCTCGGGCCGCCGCGTCGCGCCCCTGGCCCCAGCTCACCTGCAGAGCCGCGCCCGGCCTTATCCGCACCCTAGAACACGCCAAGCTGTCCCTGGGACACCACAGCGCCGCCGTCAGAGCACTTTTGGCGGCACGCCGACAAGCACAGTGGATCTCTGCCACGGTCGGCTCCGCCCAAGCCACGCGCGCTCGCCAGCTGCCCCCTGGAGCAGTGCGAGCTCGTCCGCAAGCTCGTCCGCAGGAGTTCGTCGTCGCAACGTCCCCTGCTGCTACAGAATGGCGGTTGCCGGCGATCTAATCCCCTGCCGCCGCGAAACCGCCATGGCTCGCCTATTTAAGGATGCCCCGAACCTCTCTGCAGCATCAGACCATCACTAGACACCCCGCAGAGCAGCCCCGTGGCAGCCATTCGCCCCGGGAAGCCTTCTTCTTCATCTCCGGCGAACACGGCCGCCATCATGCTCCAGTTCAATACTTCACGACCATCGCCCCTCCCGTCCAGCCAACACCTCCATCCGACTCCATATGATCCTGCGAAGCCGCCCATCGCCTCAAACCAGCTCGGGAGCCACCGTATAGCAAAGCCCCAAACCCACCGAGGCCGCCGTCCGCCGCGCAGCTCGTCGCCGTCGCTATCCTACACCCCTGTCGACCACACGACCACCGGGAGGACCGCACCGACCCCGCGGATCCATCCCTGCACTCGAACGCCCTCGAGGAGCCGCCGTTCGCCGGCGACGATCACCGGAGCTCCGTCTCCGTCGGGCGAAGGAGGAAGGAGGCGGGTAGACCAGTCAAACATGACAGGCGGGCCTGCTGACCCCACCGTCAGCCCCTCACGCCCCTGCCCGCCAGTTTAAGTGGAGGCGCACTTTCCCGAAGTACGTCTTCTCTTCTCTGAAAACGTCTTCGGAGCCGATTCGTTTTCCTTTTTCTGGTTTTTATTAAAACCAGAGTTGACTGAACTTTGACTGGCAATATCTTTTAATCTATAAATCCAAATGACTTGATTCTTTTTCTGTTGTTTCCCAAATATTTTCTAGTATTTTTTTCATATTTATATGAAAATTTTCCACACAACTTATTGGGGCTGTTCCAAATCTATGTATTGATTTCCTTTTAATTCTTTTAGGATTTTTGAAGAGGGAGAAAACTTCCAAAGTTCTTGGAATGCTATTCTCCTCCCCTCTACTGGAAGGCAAGCATCTTGAACCCTGTTAAAATACATGTTGTGTGTTGTTTGCTATATCACAAGAACTCCTCTGATATACTAGAATGGGGTAACGTTATTTCATGTGGAAATCATACTCTTGCATATCAACTTGTGGTGAGAAATCTTTTCTGTTATGTTTGTGATACTGGTGACAGCAGCCACTTCTCATGCCACATATGCCTGGGGATAGTTCGGATGGAGTCCGAAGGAAGGTTGTGTTCCGGTGAACCGACCACGTGACTGACATCTCGTTGTGGCGAGGATGGGTAGTAAGGCAGGAGGTAGCATGAGGGGTGTAACCCTGTCAGGAAACTGTAGAGAGCAATATGACTTTAACCATACAGTAAAGCTGAAACCTCCTGAGTCGACCATAGATCGAGTCTTGTTCCAGGAACCCCCCCCCCCCATACTTGTTTCGTGCTACCACGTGTCCCTGCTACAGGTAGGGTACAGTTCGGTATATTTGTCGACCCCTGTTCTATCACACACCGTACAGAGAGGCCACGGTGGAAGATACCGGCTGCATCCGATAGGCAGGCCACCTGGTCCAGGGGCATGGGTGTTTCGGTTGGAGCCGAAGGGGATAGCTTCCCAGTTTTCGCGCGCGTTATAAATTTTTTGTGATCCCATGCTAGTCGAGGTTGTAGCCTCCCCACTTAAAGTTTGGCTTAACTAGTGTCGTGGGTGATTCCAGACACCGGTAAGTTAGGCTGGTGTGTGCAGTCAGGTGCGTCTTCAAATTAAAAGACCGTAGGCGGAATTAGTCTAGAGGGGCTATAGAAAATCCGTTATCCGTGGGTAAAGAGTACACACTCTGCAGAGATATAAAAACCTATTCGAATAGCCATGTCCATGGTTAAGGACTACAGTCTGGGATGGGTCGAGTGTCGGTCTTCGGAGGAGAAATCTATTAAAACCAGAACATTATTTATGACCTATGACAGGTAGTGATTGTGAATTATCATTATTATGGACTAACCATTCGTATTATTTGAAACAATGAGTATCCTTGGGACGGTTCTACCTCCCGGATAGTCACGGTTATTTATTTTATTTATAAGCCCTTTATGTGATGTCGCTCAGACGTCCGATTGTGGCATTCCTTTTATTTGCAAGCCCTTTCTGTGATGTCGCTCAGACGTCCGACTGTGGCATTCTTTTTATTTATAAGCCCTTTATGTCATGTTGCTCAGACGTCCGACTGTGGCATTCCTTTTATTTGCAAGCCCTTTATGTGATGTCGCTCAGACGTCCGACTATGGCATTCTTTTTATTTATAAGCCCTTTACGTGATGTCGCTCAGACGTCCGACTGTGGCATTCTTTTTATTTATAAGACCTTTCTGTGGTGTCGCCCAGACGCCCGACTGTGGCATGCTTGTTATTTATTTTATTACTACTTTTGGATTGCATATGCCTCTTACTCAAATTTCCTGCTTGCGATTATAGTCTGTCATATCATTATTATCTTATTGATGATAATTCAACCTCGAGCATGTTTATGCCTCACCCATAATCATAATGTTTGCGAGTACATTCAAAGTACTCACTGGCTTGTCCCCGGCTATTGTCTTGGCCAGATTCCTTGCGTGGCAAGGAACGACGTGATGCCACCCCGGATCCTACACTATTGGAGTTAGCAGCCTCGCGAAGATAGGTGTTATCCCGGTCAGCCGTTCCTGTGGGAAATGGAGTCCCATAATCACCGACGATCCACAAACCGCTTCCGCCATCATTCACTAAAAGCTTGTGTTGTACTCACAGGCCAGAATGGTGTTGTACTACATATTTTGCACTTTGCTTGGAGTTTCTGTATCAAGTTGATGCCTCATCAGCTATCAGTAATCCTGGGGCTGGTGAGCACAAGGTCCGCCTTTTGGGAAATTAATATCCCGAAAATCCGGTCCTGACAGATATCGTCATAACTATTCGCTTTTCTATCAATTGCCCAGCAATAATTTGACTATCCACGGTTTGCTATTTTTCGAGAGAAGCCACTAGTGAAATATACGCCCCCGGGGTCTATTTTCCAATCGTATACTTTCAAATCTATATTTCCATTTGCTTTTTCTTTTATTTGAAACTTTTATTTACATATCTGTATTATCAAAAACCCAAAAATACCTCGTTGAGTTTTATTTTCACATGTTCCATTTGCCACTCATCTATCCTATTACCAATCAATTACTCGGGAGGGATTGACAACCCCTCGCATACGTCGGGTTGCAAGTATTTGTTCTTTGTGTGTAGGTACCATTTACATTGTGTTGCTTGGTACTTCTACTGGTTCGACAACCTTGGTATCATCACTGAGGGAAATACATACTGTAGCTATGCTGCATCATCCCTTCCTCTTTGGGGAAATACCGACGTAGTTCAAGCGACATCAACACACCCGCATGCATGTGCTATAGTGAATGATCTGCGCCGTCTGAGTTTGATCCAATTGTCATGGTGCGCCGAGACATGCCCATGCAGAGGATACCTCAACACCACCAAAGTCCCTCTTCTTATGGAGGCGCACGACGATGGTGATGTAGAGTGCCACCGCCCGCAGAGCCCGCTCCCGATCGACAGGAGCCAGCTCATCAAAGATGGCATCCAATGGCACGAATGGATTCCAGTGATGAAGCCCTTAGAAGATTCGTCGGGCAACAATGACGGCCGACCGCACCCGCTCCTTATCCAGCTCCGCCCCCACCACCACACGGAGATGTCTCAGCTCCTCGGAGATATAGGTGAAGAAGTAGACCAGGTCAGGAAGCCGCAGCTCGTTGAAGTCGATGGGGTGGTCGAATGGGTTTAGCCCGACGACCGACATGGTCGCACTAGCACGACAGTAGGCATCGCGCAGCCGCAAAACACGCATGGCAAGGCACAACAAGTGGCTGAGGCGATGCTAGACCTCGTCACGATCGGCCCGCTTGTGCTCCAGCCGGCTTGCCTGACTGCCTATTGTATCTCCTGCTTTGTGTAATAACGCCGCCGATGCCTTAAGCATCCTTGTGGTGGTCTCCTGCCCCTTTTGAAGCTCCGTAAACTCCCGCACATAAAGGAGGAGCTTGGCACTCCTCTCCTCCTTGAGCTCACGGAGCTCCACGTCCTTGGCTCTAAGCTCCACATTCTTGGCCTGGAGGTCCTCTATCAGGCACCTCACCTCAGACTACGTGATCTGGTGTGCCACCATGGAACCAGGTAGATGCAATGGGGAGAGGAAGCAAAGCGGTCGAAACGCCTGAAAAGCAATGCAATCTACCGGAAGGCGGAGGAAGCCAAGCGAGGATCGGGGTGAATCTTTTAGTTTTCACCATGGGCAAACCCTAGTCGATAGGAGCAATGTGTTTTACAGGCTGAGTCATCATGACAAATCGTTGTGGCGCCTACTCCGTCAGAAAAATATAAATCATGTCGTGCCCGCCGCACCCACTGACCAAAGCAATGCAACGGTGGATATTTAAATTTACCTACCAGAAGGAGAGAACGAAGGGGTGAAAAAATAAATGTGGCAGAGGCATAGCTAATCGGCCGCACTATCCCAACAAGCTAGCCATCGCGCATCACTGATGTACTCGGCGGGAAAGGTGGGCTTTTGTGATTTGATGACTCATTTACTTGCTTTGGCGCTATGACCGAGGAGGACCAAGAAAACACGCGACATGGCGTCCCACGTCTCGGTAAGGAAGAAAATATGAGTGCACCACTTGGGAGGACCCAGGAACCGCGCGGTAGGGTGCGCCATATCCCAGAACAGAGGAAAAATATGTGTGTAAAATGTACTCTATCAGACATACTACCTTTGGTCGAACTTGGAACCCATCCAGTCCATCGAAAACTAGCTACACAGCTTCATCATGCTAACGTGGCACGAGGATAGGTGTGGTTAGCTTCGTCTGGACAATCCACAACGTCTTTTGTTCAAGGCGACTCATGTATTTTCCAAGCATTTTTTAGTTATAATAACACCGCGGCAAGCTCGCGCCGCTCTTCGTGTTTGCCCTTGCGTCTAAAGGTTGTAGTACATGGAGAGGAGAGAGAGATCACATACATGGGACCCACTACTAAGTGTGTCAACGTTCATGCACATGTTGAAGAGCCACTTCCTCTACACGACTGAACATAATACTATACAAAAATCAAGTGATGCAATTAAGCCAACAACCATTGTTGTTTCAGGCTATCGAAGAACGCTTCATAGTCCAGGTTGCTGGTTCGAATCTCGTCCTTCAGATTTGTTAGTTTTAGGTCCAAATTTGATCAATGACAAGTGGGCCACCCATGTGTTATTCCGATATTTCAGTGTAGGAGGTTGTTTGCATAAACACTTTCCATGGTTAGACATGTTACGACGCCAGTTACACGTATTTTGCAAGTTTAAGAACAATCGTAAAATGAGCTTCACAATTTTATCTAAGGTCAAGGGGTTACCCCCTCCCCCGAAAATCTACATAGCTCCGCCTATGGAAGAGGCGTAGTGGGAGCGTCTATGTGTGAGAGAGACGACGTGAGAAAATGAGGTCAATCGAGTCATTTATAGAGGGAGAGATCGAGTGAGTGTGGCCTGGCGTACACTCGAATGTTAAAGACGATACACCGAGAGATCATGTGGCAAAGCTGCAGTGAGGGATGGAGGGAGATAGTTACTGAGAGAGTGGCCTAGATAGACTTTGTGTGCACGCAAGGTGAAGGTGTTTTACGGAGGCAACATATGTGGAGAGAGAGAGAGAGAGAGAGAGAGAGAGAGAGAGAGATGGAGGATTTGGCATGGAGGGCACGATGAGATTGTGTGTGAGAAATACATTTATTGAGAGTGTGAGGGCTGGTGGGACATAAATGGAGATTGAAACATGAAGAAAAATAATATGTGCCCATGTGTCGGATACCAGTAGATCTATTAACAAAGAAATGAAGATCGATCGATACATGAAGTATGTGTGGTGAGGTGGGAGGAGGGGGTCTATGGAGAGACCTAAACACAACATTTCCGTGTACATAATACTAGACTTAATATTCATGTTTCACTTAACTGTGCATGTTAAATATTGATTTGAGGATCATGCATGGCTTACATTTTAATTTTGAATTCATGTCATACATGCATGGTCTGGAAAAATAGATGCACTATACTTACTAGATTGTTGTTGTAGTCGTGTGTGTGTGTGGTCATATGCTTGAAAACATACAAAGTTTTCTCACCACCATACCATTCATCTTTTAAATTAAATTTGCAATGAAAAACTTACCGTTGATACCATGAAATGTGAAATCCACATTGAGATCACTATATCACAAAATCACTCTAATTCAAGAACTCATCATAAATCAATTACCGTGACTTTTTGAATGACCAGTTATTAGCAAGGAGCACATATAGATTCGTTCAGATTTTTTTAATATTCCTTTCGCATTCTTGAATGGTAGTACCCGATGGCGTACCAGGAAGACCCAGGCTCGTGTCTTGCTGGTGGTGTGCATGGTACGCACATTAGCCAACCCCAACCAAAAGAACCGCGATATTAAACTTCGCGCCTCCACTCGAGCTCCGGGTTTTGAGTCGAAATATCTGGCAGCTAGAATTCCAACCCTAGGAAATTCCCCTCATGTCATCGGTCCATAATGACTACCGATAAACAGTGGGGGGATGCTATAGTAACTAGCCCACGTTACCTATAGTGTCGAGCATGGTTCAATTCCCTCAGTCGCCGCCACCCAAGGTCACTCGTCAACTCCATTGCCTAGTACTACTAGTAATACACCATGATGAGCATATAATGGAGCTCCGTTTGTGCCTACTAGAGATAGTATATCACACAATGCACCTTTTACTCTACATATATAACTTATCTTAAGTCTAACTGAGCAAAATGTTGGACCAAATCCTTAAGAAATATTAACATCTACAACAGTAAATATGTATGGCTTGAAAATTTATTTCATGATGCAGGTAATGATATTGTTTTAAATCCTGGATTTAAATTCCAGAAAATCCAAAACTCACCTGAAATTCATGAAATTGAGCATGGTCTCGTGATATGGCACAAATAGGCTGTTGATGTTGCTTAAATCTACGTTGGTATTTCCTCAAAGAGGAAGGGATGATGTAGCACAACGGCGGTAGGTATTTCCCTCAGATGTGAAACCAAGGTTATCGAACCAGTAGGAGAACCAAGCAACACACCGTAAACAGCACCTGCACACAAATAACAACTTCTCACAACCGACGTGTTAAAGGGGTTGTTAAGCCCTTTTGGGGTATGACGCCTCAAGATAGGCAAAGCGGGCGTGAGAAATTTGTAGTAGATTGATAGATAGAACGCCAAATAAAACAAAAAAGAATAAATTGCAGCAAGGTATTTTTGTATTTTTGTTTTAGTAGATCTAAAAATAAATGCAAAGAAAAAGTAGATCGCAAAGGCAAATATATGAGAAAGAAGACCCAGGGACCATAGGTTTCACTAGTGGCTTCTCTCGAGAAAAATAGCAAATGGTGGGTAATCAAATTACTGTTGGGAAATTGATAGAACCTCAAATAATTATGACTATATCCAGGCAATGATCAATACATAGGCATCACGCCCAAGATTAGTATACCGACTCCTGCCTGCATCTACTACTATTACTCCACACATCGACCGCTATCCAGCATGCATCTAGTGTATTAAGTTCATGGAAAAATGGATTAATGCATTAAGAACGATGACATGATGTAGACAAGATCCGTATATATATGGTGTTAGATATGGATCTCATCGTTTTATCCTTAGTAGCAATGATACATACGTGTCGGTTCCCTTTCTGTCACTGGGATCAAGCACCGTAAGATCGACCCCACTATCGGGCACCTCTTCCCATTGCAATATAAATAGATCAAGTTGGCCAAATAAAACCCAAATATCATAGAATAAATACGAGGCTATAAGAGATCAAAGAAACTCAAATAACTTTCATGGATACAAAAAGATAGATCTGATCATAAACTCAAAGTGCATCGGATCCCAACAAACACACCGCAAAAAGAGTTACATCATATGGATCTCCAAGAGACCATTGTATTGAGAATCAAAAGAGAGAGAGGAAGCCATCTAGCTACTAAGTACAGACCCGTAGGTCTACAAGGAACTACTCACGCATCATCGGAGAGGGACGAATGGAAGTGGTGAACCCCTCCGTGATGGTCTCTAGATTGGATCTGGTAGTTTTGGACTCTGCGGCGGCTGGATGAATATTTTGTCGACTCCCATAGGGTTTGTGGAATATTGTATTATTTATAGAGCAAGAAGGCGGTGCGGGAGGCCACCGAGGTGGGCACAACCCACCTGGCTGCACCAGGGGGGCCTGGCGTGTGCTGGTGGGTTGTGCCCCCCTCGGGGCACCCCCAGGTGCTGCCTTGGCCCATAAAAATTCTCCAAAAAGTTTCACGGTGTTTGGGCTCCGTTTTATATTGATTTCCTGTGATGTAAAAAAACATGCAGAAAACAACAATTGGCACTTGGTACTATGTCAATAGGTTTGTACCAAAAATGATACAAAATGACTATAAAATGATTGTAAAACATCCAAGAATGATAATATAATAGCATGGAACAATAAAGAAATATAGATATGTTGGAGACATATCAGCATCCCCAAGCTTAGCTCCTGCTCGTCCTCGAGTAGGTAAGTGATAAAAAAAGAATTTTTGATGTGGAATGTTGCCTATCATGTCAAATCATATTCTTTTCTTTATAGCATGGACATTTGGACTTTTATATGGTTCAAAGCAATAGTCTAGTTTTGACATAATAATTTAGATACTCAAGCATATCAACAAGGAACCATGTCTTTCAAAATATCAATGCTAAAACAAGTTATCCCTAGCCCATTATGCTCAACCATTGATCCATTCATGAAACACATTCGTATATTAGTTACACCCAATGGTCAAGTACGATCATAGTGTTTCCTAGTTGGTGCTTGTAAGAGAAGATGGAGACTCAAATTCAATAAAAAAATTGCATAAGTAAAGGAAATGCCCTTTGCAAAGGGAAGTAGGGATTTATAGAGGTGCCAGAGCTCAAATCTTAAATTGAGAGATAAATTATTTTGGGGGGTATACTTTTCGCACCAACGAGAAGAACTTGAGGTTCCCAACACTTTTCATGCTAGATATATCCACTACAAAAAAATACACTTCCGTGATGATACATGTTTGTCACAGTAGGTCACGTTTTCTGTCATGCATGTACATCCATGACAATTTTATGACAGAATCAAGATAGTCATACCTGTGCTGTCATAGAAGTGTTCCATGACATTACCAAATTTTTCATCACGGAAGTGTCCACTTCCATGACGATAAATCGCGCGTCACAGAAGTGCTTTCATCAAGGGTGACCGACATGTGGCCTCCACCGTAACGGAACGCCGTTAAGCTATCGGGTCCGATTTTGGATCCGATAACCCGTTAACAGCCCCGACGAATGGGGATTTTCGACGTGTAAAATCATCATTTGCTGTAGGAAAAACGTGTCGGCTCACCGTTGGGATAGATGTCATCCACTCATTGGACCCAAAGCGCCTATGATACGTTGACACATGGCACGGCCAAACAAAGGCCCATAAAGTTTAAATGGTCCGGCCCAACTAAAGGCCCGCAAAATTTTGCGGACCATAATGGGAAGGCCCAACTAAAGGCCCACAAGATTTTGCGAACCATAATGGGTCGACCCAGCTAAAGGCCCACAAGATTTGTGGGCCATAATGGGCTGGCCCAGGTAAAGGTCCACAAGATTTTTGCGGGCCATAATGGGCCGGCCCAGGTGAAGGCCCACAAAATTTTTGTGGACCATAATGGGCCGGCCCAGCTAAAGTCCTAGGAGATTTCGCCGACATTAATGGGTCGGCCCAGCTGTAGGCCCACAAGATTTTGAGGACCCTAGTAGGCCGGCCCATTAACTGGATTCCATATTTTGGGCCAAATGCCGGCCCATATTTGATCCGGTCCATTAATGGCCTGCCACATTCTGGGCCTAATAATGGCCCATATGAGGTCCGGCCCGTTAAAGGCCTACCACGTTCTGGGCCAAATTCCGGCCCAGATCAGGTCCGTCCCTTTAAGAGGCTTTGGGCTAAATTATGGCCCATATCAGATCCGGCCCGTCAACTAGACGCTATGCTTTTGGGCCCACTTGCTAAAGGCCCATTTAGTAATTCGGCCTGATATTAGTTTCGGCCTATTAAGGGCCCGTTTAACATTTCGGCCCTATATTAATTTCGGCCTATTAAAAGCCCGTCATATAGTTGGGCCTAACTACGGCTCGGTTTCCATCCGGCCTGCTCGCAGCCGATAATCTGATTGGGCCAAACAAGGACCGAGACAATTTTGGTTTGTTATAAGCCCGTGATTTGATTGGCACATTCATGGGCCGGGGTCTATTTCGGCCTGCTGCCGGACCGTGAGCTGTTCGGCACGTTTCAGGCCCAACCTACTTTTCAGCCTCCTAAAGGCCCATTGAGTTTTCTTAGGAAAATAGGGCCGGCGGTTCACTCGGCCTATTAAAGGCCCGAATCTACTAGTGGGCCAGTTTACATTTAGGCCTGTTAATGGACCAACATGAAGGGGCACATGATGCAGATCATACATGGTGATTTGCATGATGGCCCGATTATGTACCATAATTTTATGGTTTAGCCGATTTACTACGAAGATAGGATATATATACAGTAAAATAACTGCAGCATCGTGAATAAGAAAAAAACCTAGACTATACAATAAAGAAATTACGGCATATTACATCCACTAGGCATCAAAGTTCACCACTATGAAAATAAAGCACAAGCACACAGCTGATTACATACACTGGGCATCAAAGATCGCCACTAGTGCAACTAAACACGCCGACAAAATAATATACAAAACCGACAGCACTTCAATAGAGTTCAAGAAAGGTTAGCCCTGCTCGGGAGCTTAAGCGAAGCAGCTGAGCAAGCTGGTGAGACTGCACTTGTTTGACACTTATATCCTCCTCACCCTGAAAGATAAACAAGCAGAAAGATGACAGGTTTTGCACATATAAGTATCAGTGCTGACAATTCATCACATTTCTTACTGACGAATAAAGTGACACAGTTTAAAATAGCACTAACACAATATGGTATTGTTCAGGTCAAGACATGGCAGCAAATGACATTGTGAAGGAGTTGGCAGCTTCACGACACCACTGGATTACAGATCAAGATGTCATAAGTATCAATGGTTAGTGTGCTGTCAATTTATCCTATTTCACATTGGCAAAATAAGATCACTTGCTCTGTATAGTTTAGTTTACATGGTATGAAGAAGGAACTTGGTTGTACAACTGAAAACGTAAATTGAGAAGGACAAACTTTTGTTTATGAAGTGGAGTACATAATAAACTTTAAACATGCAATTTGATGCAAACAACAAAAATAAACTGATGTTGCAGTCATGACTAACCAAATATACACAACAAAGTTTGAAGGCTTGAGATGGACAAACTTACATTATAGGTGAAGGTAGGTGAAAGATCGTGGATGTCGCCTAGAGGGGGGGGGGTGAATAGGCGCTTTAAAATAATTACGGTTTAGGCTCGAACAAATGCGGAATAAACCTAGCGATTAATTTTTCAAGCACAAAACTTACAAAAACTAGGCTCACCTATGTGCACCAACAACTTATGCTAAGCAAGATAAACAACTAGGTGATAGCAAGATATATGACAAGAAACAATATGGCTATCACAAAGTATAGTGCATAAGTAAAGGGCTCGGGTAAGAGATAACCGAGGCACGCGGAGACGACGATGTATCCCGAAGTTCCCACCCTTGCGGATGCTAATCTTCGTTTGGAGCGGTGTGGAAGCAAAATGCTCCCCAAGAAGCCACTCGGGCCACCGTAATCTCCTCAAGCCCTCGCACAATGCAAGATGCCGTGATTCCACTAAGGGACCCTTGAGGGCGGTCGCCCAACCCGTACAAATGGCAACCCTTGGGGCGGTCACCGAACCCGTACACTTTGGCAACCTTTGGGGGCGGTCACCGGTACCCGTCAAATTGCTCGGGGCAATCTCCACAACCTAATTGGAGACCCCGACGCTTGCCCGAAGCTTTACACCACAATGATTGAGCTCAGAACAACACCAACCGTCTAGGCGCCAAGGCACCCAAGAGGAACAAGCTCTATGGTGCCCAAACACCCAAGAGTAATAAGCTTCTCAAACTTCACTTCCACGTATCACCGTGGAGAACTCAAACCGATGCACCAAATGCAATGGCAAGGGAACACAGAGTGCCCAAGTCCTTCTTTCTCAAATCCCACCAAAGCAACTAATGCTTGGGATGGAAAAGAGAGGAAGAACAAGAAGGAGAACACCAAGAACTCCAAGATCTAGATCCATGGGGTTCCCCTCACCTAGAGGAGAAAGTGATTGGTGGAAATGTGGATCTAGATCTTCTATTGCTTTTCCCCAAAAACTAGCAAGAATCCATGGAGGGATTGAGAGATAGCAAGCTCGAAGAAGGTCAACAATGGGGGAAGAACCCGAGCTCAAAGGATTAGGTCCAATGGGGAAGAAGATCCCCTTATATAGGTCCCCACGAATCTGCCCGTTATGTGCAGAAAACTGTAGGACCGGTACAACCGGTGCACGTACCAATACAACCGGTCAAAGCAGAGGAAAAACCAACCTGTAGGAAAAACCTCTAAGCGGTACAATAGCCCGGGGAACCGGTAGTACCGGTTAAACTAAACTAACCGGTACAACCGGTCAACAACCGCCCAAGAATCGTTCCAAAACAGAAACTATTCCGGTGGTAGAGCGTTACATGGCCGGTTCAACCTTCAGACCAATTCAGGAGCGGTACTACCGCTCCAAACACCGGTTCTACCTGTCAATCGGTACAACCTCTCTATGGGGCGGTACAACCTCTCTATGAAAAACAGGTAAGATCAAAATAGCCACAACTTTCGCATACGAACTCCGAATTCGACGAAATCAAGTTTATTGGAAAGCTAAGGACAAGAGCAAACACAATCTTGATAGAAATATCAAGAAATAGAAATTGAGAAAATATCCAAAATAAAACGGTGAGAATCCTTTCTCAATTAAGGCCGGTAAAAACTCCAACACCGAAAAGACAAAAGAAGAAGCGTATGAAATTGGTTTTTGATGAAGTTGAGCTTGTCATGAAGAGGACCTTATGATCCAAATCTCACAAGGAGAAGAACCAAACAAGAACCAAGAGAGATGACGCAAAGATGCAATGGTTTGAGCTCTCTACGAATGATACGATCAAGCTACTCATCGAGAGCCCCCCTTGATAGTACGGCAATCGATCCTATAACCCGGTCTCCCACAACTACCATGAGACCGGTAAAATAGAAAACCTATCAAGGGCAAACCTTTGCCTTGCACATAGTCCACTTGAGCTGGATGATGAATATCTTGACTCCCTCAAGTTGGACCACCTTTCTTGATTGTGTTGGCTCGTTGAAGACTAGTAGATTGCTCCCCCATACTCCACTATGGGTGAGCCACTCTTTTGCACATCTTCACAAGTCCATTGCTACCACAATGGATGGCAAGCTTCAAGCACTTGATCACTTCACGATGCTCCACTTGAACTTGCACACCGCAACCTAAACCCACAAAGAACTCTCACGAAGACCATGGGTTAGTACACAGAGCGTGATTGAAAGTGGTTACCATACCATGGGATTGCTTGATCCCTCTCGATACAACTTCTACAATTTGTGTGTTGATCAACTTGATTCATTCTTTGACTTAATTTTGATCAACCTTGAATCTTTCCAACTCTCTTGATTTGGATAATGTCTTGAAGGTAAACATGAATGATCACAAACTCCTCTTCTTCTTCAAGACATGCTTGCAATAAGCTCAACACCCACAAGACCAATATTTGGATAATTCCTTAATAGCACCTTGGTCATCACAAACTCTCCTTGAAACCAACAAATGAACTCCAAGAAAAGCCTATGGACAAACCGTTCAAATATAACTCAAGGCAACCATTAGTCCATAGAGATTGTCATCAATTACCAAAACCAAACATGGGGGCACCGCATGTTCTTTCAATCTCTCCCATTTTGGTAATTGATGACAATCACTTTCAAGAGAGTTTATATAAGGAATTATGCATCAACATACCATGCAACAATAATGTATGCGCATGAGATGCAAAAGCTTAGGAACAAAACCAAAGCAAAAAGAGAGAAGAGACAACTCTCTAAACTTCCTCACAAAACTAAACTCTCTGAAACTTCTTCCCCATTGGCATAGATTGCCAAAATGGGCGAATAGCTTAGAAGGCCAATATAAATTGTGTTCCTCCATAAATTGCGTATTCCTAAAAATAGAGAGTGGAATGCAATACATATATCCAACTATAAATACTTGGAGGAAGAAAAATTATATTGAGGCCCAAAGATTGCAAAAGAATGATATGACACAAAGGCATAACAAAGGGAGAAAAACACGCAATCAAGCAATCAAAGGATACCAATTGAATCAAGCTATCAAAAGATACCAAATGACCCAACTTGACCAATGATCCTACATGCCAAATGAATAAAAGATATGATGTTAAGAGCAAAGGAGTGTTCTAGACAAACTAGAGAAGCTCCCCATGATTTGTGCACAATTTAGTTTTGTATTTGGATACAACGAGCACAAAATAGGATCGTCGCTCCCCCAAGATCAATAGAACCTCACGACATAGCAATGGAGTCTTCTAAAGACACTAGTGAACCTCCCCATAATTTATGCACTCCTTAGAATATTTTCATTAGGATACCAAGTGCACAAAATAGGATCATCACTCCCCTAAGATCAATAGACACTCACACCAAGTGCAAGTGAGCATGAAGGAAACAAAGCCTAGCACTTGCAACAAACAACTGGTTGAGCAATATATAAAAGAGTCAACTTAAGAGTAGGCTCAACCAAAATGATGTGTGTGAGTCATGGCCAAGCACTTGAGAAGATTAATGTATGGATGCACATTAAGAATCAATATACTCTTGAATGAATGAGATACACAATGCATGCCCTATCATTCCCACACACAACAGCAAACGGGTTCACAAGCTCACTACTAATCATATAAAAAATCTGTGCTTGTCACAACCTGTGGTGAAGATATAAAAAGGATAGCTTTGTCATGAGGAGGGATACCAATAGAAATGGCAAAGTCCTCGTCAAGACAAGCAAGAGAAAAATGATCTTCACCACAAAAGAGTGCATCAAGATGCAACGATACAAGATCCGCACTCAAGACACACACCTTCACGGAGCCACCAAAGAAATAAAACAGGAACGAAAAGGTGGACGTGAAAGAAGAGGATATCAAATAGATATGCAACTTCTCTCAAGTGTATAAGATTCTAGGTAGATGAAGATCATGATGATATCAATCCACAAAGAAGGATGTACACACGAAATTGTTGCAAAAAGGAATGAATAAGATATCCCCAAGGAAGTCATAAATATACCAATAAGATATTTTCTTGAAGGCATAGCACATGGCTAGATATGTTCTTATTGTATATAAATGATTTCCAACCAAACGAGCATCAAAGACATCACAACTAGCAACAAGAGATCATAGTTGGGATGCTTTGAGAAAGGAAACAAGTATCATAAGAAGGAATGACTAACATGCCATGATACAACCTACACAAGGTTGGTGCAAGAAATGTGTGCATGAAGTAGATGGTGATGCTTGTTACCGAGATACCATTGTAAGGACGATGTAGTAGATACCAATTGAAGGTAGATAGTAGTTCATTGATCATCCTAGCTTGAATCCAATAAGCACATGGTGACACCACCTTCCTTTTGAATGAGCCGAGCATCCAATGCATCTCCAATTGTTCATAGAACACCAACACAAATAAAATGGTACCCAAACTCATTGGGACCAAAGAGTTAGAAACACCAATACATAGGTTAAAAACTCCACAAACATATGTGCATTTATATATGAATATGAATTTCATGCACATCTCATCCAAATTGAGACTAGCTGGAGTTTCCCTTATATATTGGGTCAAAGAAAAAAAGCATGCCAAAGAAAATACATGAAGTAAATATGCATGCTCAAGACTTTCAAGAAACGAAACAAAATGAAAAAGAAATACCAAGTGAATATAGGATACCAAATGGAGAAATCATCACTTGGAAGATATCTATCAAGAGATACATCAAGGAATGAGATATCCATTGATACACGCAAAAGGAAAGATATCGGACTCCCAAAAGAGAGGATGGTTCCAAACAAACCAACCCATCTACAAAGTTTCATGATGGCACAAGTACCAAAAAGAAACGCATTGCCTTCCATCAACACACACTTGATATGGATCACAAGATGAGTGTTCTATCGATAATAGGATAGCTCCCCCACGAATTGTGCATTTAAATAGAATTTGCATTCGAGTACAAAATGCACAAGGTGGGATCACCACTTTCACTATATCTAGAAAACACTCGAAACAATAAAACACGAGATCCACAAGTGGCATGGATTGAAATGGGAGTTGACACAAACTTGGCAAGAGATAAGACAAATAAAACCAAAAGACAATGTCAAGATGATCAATAATTTCCACCACATAAATGATTACCAATTGTCAAAGACAAGAGGTATTTGGAAATAATTCCTGGTGATAGATAGCAATGATATCCAACATCATATTCACACCAAACACAAGCAAAATGCAACTTGTAGAGCTAACATGCCACCTAGGAACAACATAATTTATACTATCAACTCTAGGCGACAATATCTCAAATTTACACATTTTCTTGGCTTGTAATATGCACATAGAATATTACTCCCCCATAATGTGATACCAATGAAAAACTTACCAAGATGCAAGAGACAACCAACAAGAGATAATTAATGGAAAATTTAGAATTTGACTTTCTCATGAGAAGACATACCACATAGAGACTAGATAATCTTGTAATATCAACACTAGATGGTATTCCTCATGTACACATATTTATAGGACCGTGAGGTGCACAAAGCACACCACTCCCCCAAAATGGGATGTTCCATTAATCTCTCACAAGAGCCAACTAAGATAAAAGCAAGATGCACAAAGGCTCAACGCACGACACACACATACATGATGTGCAAACCAATATACACATACTTGATTTCCCCAGATACTCAAATTGGACACACAACGTATACAAACACATGCAAGGAACAAAACCAAAACATGCAAAGGGGCAAGTAACTTTCAATGTAAATAATTTAAGTACGAGTTACCTCAAGGAGGAATATTGGATATAAGATAGAAAAATAATCCGAATGACTTGGGTAGAGGCAATATGAATGATGAAGACCCCTCAAATCTTCATAATGTAGCCAAGTCTCCAATGACCTCCATCAACGCCTATTGATCACGTTTTAGCATGTTGGTCCCCAACCAAGTTGGGTCCTAAGAGGTTAGTCACAATAGGCTTGGCCACCCAAATGGTTCTTTTTTTGACACCACTTTGAGTACCAACAAACTTGGCAAATACATTGCCAACATTATCCTTCCCAAGAGAATAGACATCATCAATAATAATTGGGTTGGATAAGTTACCACTTGTGCATGAAAAATCGACGTGACCTTTCTCACGACATAAGTAGCAATGTCTACTCTTCACTTTCTTCTCACTTGATTTCTCAACATGAGAAGCATTAACTTGAGTCTTCTTGGGAAGTGGCATTTCTTCAACTTGTGGTTGAGCATGGGATTGAACTTGTGGCCTCTTCCCATGTTGCTTGTCACTAATGGTCTTCTTCTTCAACGGGCAATATCTAACATGGTGCCCTTCAATTTTGCACTTGAAGCAAATAATCTTGGCCGAATTCTTGACTTGTTCTTGGCCCTTCTTCTTCTTATGAATTTTGGACTCTCTCTTATTGTTGGAGATGAATCCAAGTCCACCTTTGTCATTGGGGGATTTTTGCACACTCAAGATATTGTTGAGTGTGGACTTCCCTTCATGACACTTTTCCAAGTCTTTCTTCAAGGAAGTGACTTGGGCCTTGATCTCTTTGATTTCTTTTACATGGTTAGTATCAACACAAGTACTAGAGGAAGTATAGGCTTCATTGTTAGAGCAACAAGGCAAGGAAAGCAATTCATCACAAGATGTACCAATGTTATGCATAGATGAATTACGAGGACTAGCACATGGCAATATAGCGTTTTGACTAGAAGTAGTGCTAGCGACCACATGAGACTCACTAGATGTTACCTTGATAATCATAGCCTCATGAGCTATCTTTAACATTATGGGATACTAGAAGATCATCATGAGAGCTTGTGAGATTTACATGACTTTCTTCCAATTTCCCATAATTGCTAGATAGCAACTCAAGTTGAGCCCTTAGCTCAACATTCTCCTTCAAAATGGATGCTTCACTAGAAATAGAGTTAGTAGCACAAGCATCATCAATAATAGCAAGAGGAGAAGGCAACTTGGCAAGCTCTTTAGAATATGAAGCTTTAAGTTGAGCATAAGACTCAGTGAGTTTGATAAGCTCACTCTTAATGACCCTTGAGCCATTTTCGAGGTGCCCAAAGTCCTCAAGGAGTTTAGCATGTGCAACTTCAAGCTTCTCATTTTTAGTTTCAAAATCATTAGCCACCTCAAGAGCTCTATCACGAGATTCCCTCACTCTAGACAATTCTAGAGCAAAAGTCTCCTCAAGAGATTCCTTGGTGGTTTGTTCAAGTTCAAGAGCTTGAGAGAGATCTGCGATCTCATTAGCGTAATCACGCTCATGACCTTCCATTTTCTCAATGGTGACCTCATACTCCTCAAGACGAGATTCCAACTCATCAATATATTTCTTGCCCTCAATGGCAATAGACATGATTTCCATAAAGTTGGAACGAGCTAATTTATTCTTAAGAAGAGCTTTAAAAATCATTTCCCCATTAATTTTTAAGGAGGCAACATTATCATTCTCTTCATCACAATCAACATCATCATCATTCTTGTCATCATCACTATCATCACAAGATATATTGGGATTTAAGGTGGGAGATACCTTTGAAGCCTTAGCCATAAGACAATATACAATAGATGATGATGTTGGATCCCTCGAAGCACCATTCAAGGCCACATCTTGTTCCATGGGGCGTTGGATTTCCTCTACATTGTTAGCACAACAATTCGAGGAAATATATGCATTTTTATCATGGCAACGAGACATAGCAAGCATATCATCATAAGATTTAGTCAAGCAATTTCTACATGATATGCAAGGACTAACAACACAAGCATGTGAAACATTTGGAGTGCTCAAAGTGCTAAAGTCCAAAGATGAAGCATTACAATAACAAAGTGATGAAGCATCCTCAACAATAATCCCACTATCATCATTGCAATGAACACCACTACTCACCATATCACTACCTTGTGGCAATCCACATGTAGGTGAAGTAGAAGAAGTTGAGGAAGCAACACGGCCGGAGGTGGAGGGAGAACAATCATCCACACAATTATTGGACACACCATATTTATCTTGAAGCTTTGTCCACAACTCATGAGCATCCCGGAACGGCATGAGTTGAAATATAACTACATTTCTCAAAGCATCGAAAAGCACATTAGAAGCTTGAGCATTGAGATAAGAATTTTCTCATCCTCTAAAGATAATCTTTGGGGATCCTTAGGAGGAGAAAAACCCATATCTACAATTCGCTCTAAATTTGGGTCCATGACCCTAAGGAGATTAAGCATGCAAATTACCCAAACATCAAAATTTGTGCCATCAAAACTAAGAGTGCAGAGAATCCTAAACCCCTAGTCGACATCCTTACTCTCTAGGAGGTTAAGCCCTATAAAGAGAGGCGAGGCTCAGATACCAATTGAAAGATCGTGGATGTCGCCTAGAGGGGGGGTGAATAGGCGCTTTAAAATAATTACGGTTTAGGCTCGAACAAATGCGGAATAAACCTAGCGGTTAATTTGTCAAGCAAAAAACCTACAGCAACTAGGCTCACCTATGTGCACGAACAACTTATGCTACGCAAGATAAACAACTAGGTGATAGCAAGATATATGACAAGAAACAATATGGCTATCACAAAGTATAGTGCATAAGTAAATGGCTCGGGTAAGAGATAACCGAGGCACGCGGAGACGACGATGTATCCCGTAGTTCACACCCTTGCGGATGCTAATCTCTGTTTGGAGCGGTGTGGATGCACAATGCTCCCCAAGAAGCCACTAGGGCCACCGTAATCTCCTCACGCCCTCGCACAATGCAAGATACCGTGATTCCACTAAGGGACCCTTGAGGGCTGTCACCGAACCCGTACAAATGGCAACCCTTGGGGGTGGTCACCGAACCCGTACGCCTTGGCAACCTTTGGGGGCGGTCACCGGTACCCGTCAAATTGCTCGGGGCAATCTCCACAACCTAATTGGAGACCCCGACACTTGCTCGGAGCTTTACACCAGAATGATTGAGCTCAGAACAACACCAACCATCTAGGCGCCAAGGCAGCCAAGAGGAACAAGCTCTAGGGTGCCCAAACACCCAAGAGTAATAAGATTCTCAAACTTTACTTCCATGTATCACCGTGGAGAACTCAAACCGATGCACCAAATGCAATGGCAAGGGCACACGGAGTGCCCAAGTCCTCTCTCAAATCCCACCAAAGCAACTAATGCTAGGGACGGAAAAGAGAGGAAGAACAAGAAGGAGAACACCAAGAACTCCAAGATCTAGATCCAAGAGGTTCCCCTCACCTAGAGGAGAAAGTGATTGGTGGAAATGTGGATCTGGATCTTCTCTCTCTTTTCCCCCAAAACTAGCAAGAATCCATGGAGGGCTTGAGAGATAGCAAGCTCGAAGAAGGTCAACAATGGGGGAAGAACACGAGCTCAAAGGATAAGGTCCAATGGGGAAGAAGATCCCCTTATATAGGTCCGCACGAATCTGCCCGTTATGTGCAGAAAATTGTAGGACCGGTACAACCGGTCCTAAATTTTCTGCACATAACGGGCAGATTCATGGGGACCTATATAAGGGGATCTTCTTTGCCCGTTATGTGCAGAAAATTGTAGGACCGGTACAACCGGTCAAAGCAGTGGAAAAACCAACCTGTAGGAAAAAGCACTAAGCGGTACAATAGCCCGGGGAACCGGTAGTACCGGTTAAACTAAACTAACAGGTACAACCTGTCAACAACCGCCCAAGAATCGTTCCAAAATAGAAACTATTCCGGTGGTAGAGCGGTACATGGCCGGTACAACCTTCAGACCAATTCTGGAGCGGTAGTACCGCTCCAAACACCGGTTGTACCGGTCAAACGGTACAACCTCTCTATGGGGCGGTACAACCTCTCTATGAAAAACAGATAAGATCAAAACAGCCACAACTTTCGCATACGAACTCCAAATTCGACGAAATCAAGTTTGTTGGAAAGCTAAGGACAAGAGAAAACACAATATTGATAGAAATATCAAGAAATATAAATTGTGAAAATATACAAAATAAAATGGTGAGAACACTTTCTCAATTAAGACCGGTAAAAACTCCAACACCGAAAAGACAAAAGAAGAAGCGTATGAAATCGGTTTTCGATGAAGTCGAGCTTGTCATGAAGATGACCTTAATATAGAAATATCACAAGGAGAAGAACCAAACAAGAACCAAGAGAGATATTGCAAAGATGCAATGTTTTGAGCTCTCTACGAATGATACTATCAAGCTACTCATCGAGAGCCCCTCTTGATAGTACGGCAATCGATCCTATAACCCGGTCTCCCACAACTACCATGAGACCGATAAAATAGAAAACCTATCAAGGGCAAACCTTTGCCTTGCACATAGTCCACTTGAGCTGGATGATCACGATCTTGACTCCCTCTAGTTGGACCACCTTTCTTGATTGTGTTGGCTCGCTGAAGACTAGTAGATTGCTCCCCCATACTCCACTATGGGTGAGCCACTCTTTTGCACATCTTCACAAGTCCATTGCTACCGCAATGGATGGCAAGCTTCAAGCACTTGAACTTGCACACTGCAACCTAACCCCACAAAGAACTCTCACGAAGATCATGGGTCAGTACACAAAGCGTGATTGACAATGCTTACCATACCATGGGATTGCTTGATCCCTCTCGGTACATCTTCTACACTTTGTGTATTGATCAACTTGATTCATTATTTGAATTAGTTTTGATCAAACTTGAATCTTTCCAACTCTCTTCATTTGGATGATGTCTTGAAGGTAAACATGAATGATCAGAAACTCTTCTTTTCAAGACATGCTTGCAATAAGCTCAACACCCACGAGACCAATCTTTGGATAATTCCTTAATAGCACCTTGGTCTTCACAAACTCTCCTTGAAACCAACAAATGAACTCCAAGAAAAGCCTATGGAAAAACCCTTCAAATATAACTCAAGGTAACCATTAGTCCCTAGAGATTGTCATCAATCACCAAAACCAAACATGGGGGTACCGCATGTTCTTTCAGTAGGCTCTATAAAGCCCTTGTCCATTCTGATGGGGGGGGGCAATTCAAGAAGTTTACCATAGAATCTTCTTCATTATTATTGCCTTCATTCTACATTTTGTTAAGAGTAAATATAGATGTGACAATATAAGAAAAAATGGAGAATATTTAAGATAAGATGAAGAGTGATGCTACATAACCAACTAGCTATAAATGTAAGTACAGCGATACATGAAAAGGTACATCCAAGAGCAATGCAGAGCTAAACTTCTTCACTACCATCGGTGTTATCCAACCTTATGGTAAGAGTAAATATAGATCTTATGTGTAGAAAATGGAGGGCAAAGGAAAATAAGCTGCAGAGTGATGGTACATGAACAACTACCTGTCAATATAAGTACACTGATAAAGGACAACATGTACTTACAAGAACAATGCAGAGCTAAAAAAATTCATTGGCATTGGATATATTCTACACTAATGTAACCATTCATACAGATCAGATAATTTGGAGCGAACAATTGATAAGCAAGCTATCAAGCATGCTGTTGTCACATAATGAACTAGGTATGTATGCAAGTACAATGATACAGGACAACTGGTACTAACAAGAGCAAAGCAGCGGTCATCATATTTGCGATATCCTATCATTCTTTTCAAACCGGAATTCTTTTTTGAGCAAATTTCCTGCAAAAAAGATCCGTAAGGCACATGCGGAAAAGTAGAAGTTCAAATTGTCATGCGATATCATAGACAGTACCTCATCCTCGGAACGAGACCAGTGCATAACAAGGTTTTTCCATTCAATATCTTCTAAATTTAGCACAGGAGACTTCACCAGAAACTCGTTTATAGACTTGCCATCAAAGTGTGATTTCCTCAGGTAACACTAATACTGCTGCAATGCTTCCTTGAAAAGCGCAAGGAAGCTTTGCTCGTCATGACTATCCAGATTGACCCTCGCATACTTACAACATGTGATGTAAAACATTGATGTGTTCAATCAGCAGAAAACAGGAAAATAATCACCATGAATAATAGCACTTACACGTAAGTGGGACAGGAAGATGTGAAAATGGTGTTTGTCTTCACTATAATCTTCCAGTGATGGGAATATATGCATGTAGTCCCTAACAACATTGAAAGCATTGTCTTTTAAACTGGGAATAATTGGAATGGGGTTCCAATCTGCAAGAATTGTCCATCTCTGCAGTTGGGATAGGTCTTCGGCTGGTGGACTTGCTGTACTTTTTGCTGGAGTGGGATTTTTCTGTGGTACGGCTGATGCTATGGCAACTGAAATCGGCATACCTTTCGTTGGAGTGCAGGTCCTGTGTGGTGGGGCTAGTGGTGTGGCCAGTGAAGTATGGGTACAGTCAGCTGGAGTCGGTCCTACATTTTGTGTCACTGGTTGTACAGCCAATATAAGTGGGGTGCTGTATGATTTCTCTGGCACAACCATGTTTTTCAAGGACTTTGCTGGTGCTCCTTCAGGTTCGGCAATCACCCTCTTCCTTTTTGATGTCTGATGCACAAGACCAACATTTGAGTGAAAAAACATGGTATGATGACAGTTGGAATATGTATTGATAATGTATGGGCATGGCATCTCGACATATATGATGAGTAAACTAAGCAGATGGCGGTGCAACAAATTAGAAGAAATGCAAGACAACATATGCAAGATATGCGCAATCAATAAAACCTTGCCAAATTAGAGCAGACACCTTGATGGGTGAACACGACAGGCCATCTGCCTTTGACTCCTCGAGGTTAGAATAGTCATTAGGATCATATTCTGAACAAGAATCTACAGGTGGGGAGCGTATGAGTTTCATTGCATCCAGAATGGCACTCAATGCCTTGGTGCCAATTTTGTAAGTTATTGCAGTGTTCCACAATATTCTTTTGATGCGCGGATTCTGATATTCAATGTAATTACGTATAATATCTAAGAACCATGAAAACATAAATAGTTGTGAGATTATCTTTGTAATGCAGAGGATATTCTAATATAGGGGCGCCCCTATAAACACTTGTGTGCTATCACCGTATTCTGATGAGAGAACTCATGTGTGCTGTAATATGGTGCGTGCATTTATATAATCTGCCACAAGTACACAAAAATATAGGCTCCAGAAGTAAGGATAGTTGGCAGATGATAGGTTCAAAATATATTGTATAGAGAGTTTATTGCCAAACCATGATAACAAGAGCACACAGCAACTAGGCAGATCATAGTGTACATAAAAGGGGTACACCATAACCACGATATATAAATCGGGAAAGTGGAACTGGCTTGAAAATACAGTGTTATATTGCCGCTAGTAATTGAAAGCCTATCGATCAAGTACATGCCAGCTCTATCAGCTGTTGACTGCAGATGTCCCTGCTTCCCTTCCTGACAAGGAACATACTGTACGTACTAAATACAGAATAACAAAAGAGGAACAGGTTAAAGAAAAGAAGAGGAAGCATATTCTTGAGGTTCCGCTTAATTGCATAAAATGTTGTTTGCCCACTCATGATGAATCACAGTGCCCAAAGAAATGCAATTCCATGCTGTCTCTCTATATGTGGCAATTTTGAACAAGAGTCATTAGGATCACATTCTGAACAAGAGTCAACAAGTGAGGAGTGTATGAGTTTCATTGCATCCAGAATGGCGCTCAATGCCTTGGTGCCAATTTCGTAAGTCATTGCGGTGCTTAGCTTCAAGAGTGGACTGCTGCTAGTGCGACACATAGCAGCTACACAGATCATAGTGTGGATATAACGGGAAAACCGTAAGCATCAGAGTAATATCAGCAAAGTGGAACTTGCTGGAATATATGTGCTAGTATTGCCGGTACAGCTAGAAAGGCTTCAGATAACAGCTCTTTTCAACTGAAGGTGCGGTACTGTTAATATCAGTGTAACTCTCAAAGGCGACACAGGTCCCCGCATTTCCTTGCTATTCTTATAGGATTCAAGTGGGCAAGACTACAAATCCTATTCCCATGTTTAAAAAATCCTACGAATCAAAGAGGCCCAAAGAGTTCAAAGTTTCCATACCAACCGACCGTATAGACCTCTACACTACAAATGTCCCTGCTCATCTTCACTACAAGGAACATACTGTACTACTATCATACTCCCTCCGTTCCAAAATATAAGTCTTGGTAGAGATTTCCACTATGGATCACATACAGATGTATCCAGATACATTTTAGAGTGTAGATTCACTCATTTTGCTCCATATGTAGTCCATGGTGGAATCTATACAAAGACTTGTATTTAGGAACGGAGAGAGTACTTATTAAAGAAGAAC
Source organism: Secale cereale (assembly GCA_902687465.1). Classification (NCBI taxonomy): domain Eukaryota; kingdom Viridiplantae; phylum Streptophyta; class Magnoliopsida; order Poales; family Poaceae; genus Secale; species Secale cereale. The sequence goes on along the minus strand of LR738714.1, from coordinate 174,975,542 downwards.
AGAAGAGGAACATGCTAAAGAAGAGCAAGCAGATTTTGGATAATAAAATGTTCGTTGCGCAGTGCCCAGACATGATGAACCAGAGCGCATTAAAAAAGCAACTCCCTACTGTCTCTCTATATGTGGTGCACGTGCTTTTTTGAAAGTAAAGTAAGAACATTAGCTGACCAATTAAATGTTATTTGTTTTAGTAATATCAGAATCATATCAGATTCGTACTTGAGCAACAAGTTTGGAATTATGAGTGGCACGTTCTTTAGCTTGATGGATTCAGGAGCAGTGCTAAGTAGGTACGATGATGGTCCTGAATATAAAGGCATGTCTGCATTGAAGTTGCGTGACTTTTTTCATTTGTGTCAGTCGACCATTTCAGGTGGTTGGATGAAGATCCTATGTCTTCTAACCCTTCTTCTTCCGCGTCTCTGATTCTTCCCATACAGAACACCGCACGGGCCGTCGGCCGGACTACCGGCCCCCACCGCCTGTGTTCCTCCGCGACCCCCACCCCCACACCTGCCCCCACCCGCGTCGAGTTTTCTTCGTTCGGCGAGGCCCCACCACCGCCCCCACAACCAAATGTTGCCCCTTCGTTCGCATCGACAAACTTCGGCGAGCTCTGAAAAATCGACTGACCCAATTTTGAAATTTAGTCTACTGTGATTTAATTAGTGTGGAATATAAAAGGGGAAAACCATAAGCATTGGTAGTATAGTGCTTAGCGTGCTATGGCGGATCTGAAGGTGCAAACCGGACAAAGGCAACTTCGCAACCAATGTTTGCTCTCAACTAGCAAGTAAGTGATGGACAAGAAATCATAGTAATGCAATGGCGATCTATTTTCTTGCTGCGATAAATAAGTTGAGAAGATACGAAAGAGTACCGCCTCTGGTGCGGTGCCGTGTATGCATCTGCTGAGAATTTGACGGTGCTGCGGTAACGATGGCTGTTGGCGGCGTGGAAGCAGATCTAGGAGGGTAGAAGGTTGCGGCGGGGCGCGTAGGAGCGGCGCCGGCAAGGTGGACGGCGGCGGAGATGAAGCGAGAGGATAGGATGCAAGGATCTCGGTCCGAAGCCGTGGACAAGAGAGGTCAATCTCTTGTAATGGATGGCGGCGTCGGGGTATCAGCTCTGGCACGGTGGAGGAGGATGGCGGTGGATGGGGTGGCGGACGGAGGAGGCTAGGGTGGAGAGGGTGTTTTGGTGCCCACGGAGTACGAATGGGGAAATGGAGGTGGAGAGGAAGGGGGGAACCATGTCTGTAGGGCGCGCTTGTCTCAAACGCGAGGAAATTTACAAACTTAGCCCGTGTTTCAAATTTCCTACGTCACAACAATATTAGTCAGTTGGGGATATGACGGTAATCTCGCATACACCGAATATTTGCCGTCAAGAGTTTGTTTTTGGCGCCCACCGTGTATGAATCAGGGAGGGAGTCAATTTCGGCCAAGGACACACTGTGTTTTGGCGCCCACCGTGTATGAATCCGGGTGAGAGGTGGTTATGTCATGTTTGAGTGAAATTACAAACCTACCCCTATCGAAACCTATAGAAATCGAGCAGATAGGCTTTACGTGGCAGGGATAGGCACTAGTAATTTCCATCTCGCCGATTTTGGTTTCGAGCAGTTACTACGACTTTCCCCGCTTTGTTCAAATTTTGCAGAGTGCACGTTTACCGTGCCAACTCAATTCGAATCCCGTTTGTATTCTATTTTTTTCGGGCGGGATCCATTTTCGATTGGAATAAAATTCTATATACATCAATATATATATATATATATATATATATATATATATATATATATATATATATATATATATATATATATATATACTTTCAAAAGCACAACAAAGAATTCTGCTCCTTTATATGTATAATATGATTTACAAATACAATGATCTCAAAATCATAAGGTTGAAATCAAAAAATTAAACCAAATTATGTTCTACTAAAATGTATGGATCAGTAATATCTACATATTAAATAACATAGATGCGCGTGAATTCATATGAGTATGCATGGTTGATAGATCAATTTTGGTTCGAGTATGGATTACATGTATCATCATCTCGAATTCAAATATTTGAATCCCTTTTATGTTCACTCCTTTCATGCCCATCTCTCTCGCATGCACGCTCCTTCATGTAGCTATCACTCTCTTTTCTCCAGCTCACCCGCACGCTCACTTCATGTTTCTCCTATCCTCGCAAACATGGTCTCTTGACGTCTCCCTTGAGAAGTGTCACTCTCCCTATCATTATACTCCCTTTATACCTAAATACATGTCGTTGGGGCAGTGTAGTTTATACTCCCCCAATGACATATATTTAGGTACAAAGGGAGTACATTACACGGTTTTCATTATTTCTCACGTCTCTACCATTCTCTCGTATCACTAGGTACCTAAGCTTTCTTTTTCACTGCCACACACACAGTCTCCACTCGTCTTTCACTTTTTCTTTCTCTCTATGGGATTCTCTCACACACCTATATGTCTCTAGATATGAATCATACCACTAAAATTACTCTATCTCTCTTGTAGACACAACATTTGTTGCAGCCTTTTTGTCTCCATCCCAGGCTGACATTATTCATTCGTTTACCGATCAGACAAACTCCCCCCCTCTTTCTCTCACACACAGAACTCCTGCTTCCACTCCCCTTCCTGACTACCGTCTCTTTCTCTCACACACAAAACTCTCACTTTCGCACCCCGACTCGTATTTCTCTCACAAACATTTATTGACTAGCCTCTAGATAGGTTTATACACCCGCACACTCATGCTTCCACTATCGCATACATGTCTCTCTCCTGCTCCTTGTATCTATGTAGATTTTTCTTCCCTTCTTGAGACACGCCCTCTCGATTGTGCACACACACACTATCGCCTCATTTTAAGTTGATACCTCTCGCATACACACTCGTTGTGTCTTTGTCACACATGCACTCCGTCCTCCTCTGTCTTTCTCTCTCTCACACACACATGGGATCTTTGCAACAACTAGCAAGATGCCCATGCAAGATGCATTTGTATGAGTAGTTTATCTTGTGGGAGAAAAGGATGAACAAGGGAAGGCCTTACTTGCAAGTGTGGAGAGGGGTGTGGGTATCCTTTTGCAAAATTGCCATAGTTTCCTTCTTATCTGTCAAATATAGATCGGACGGCCTATATTGCAGGATGGCAGGCACACGATCATCACCGACTATGCTTTTTATAAGAGTAGGGATAAAAAACAGAGTTGGTGATGATGGTGGGCCTGCCATCCTGCAATATAGGCCGTCTGATTTATATCTGACGGATAGGAACGAAACTATGACAATTTACCAGCACTCCTCTCCACATTTGCAGATAAGGCCTTCCCTTGTTCATCCTTTTCTCCCACAAGATCTTGATGTTCCGTGCAACGCACGGGCATCTTGCTATTAAGAGTAGAAATTAGACTTATACCACTTCTCGAATCTTGAAACCAACAACATTCCTCTCTTATCTCATCAAAACCGCCAAAGGAATATATTTTGAGTGAAACAGAACAATTTTTTAGTGATATTCGTATTTCAAAACTAGACTTTTTTTCTATAAAATCGGTGAATATGTATTAATCTACTCAGATCATGTGGCAACGCATTGGCACATTGCTAGTAGTTATTAGTATAACTTTTTGGACACCAGACAAATGGTGGAGTACATATACAAAGAGAAGACGCACACAGTCGGTCTCTCGCTGTCTCGCACACACGAGTGTTACGTAAAGGCAACGTTAACAAATAAACCCTAAAACCCTAGGTGCACGATCGCTGCATTTGCGGGTACCGGGTACGTGGTGGAGCGCACCTTTGTAGGAATAGTCAACTCACGTGATAATTTGATCTGTAGGAGTTGATGGTCGGGACCACAGGTGAACCACTTGGAGGTGGTGGCTCGCATGTTGCCACAGATCGAGTAGCCACGTTTAAAATAGCATTTTTTAGCGGGGTTAAGAGTTCCGATTTTCAATGGCACGTTATAAGTACTAAGTAGTTTTTAGAACGATTGGTATGGAGCTAAGATGGAATTCATAGTACTATGTACCTCCTTGGCGTATGGTTGTATGGGTTTATGTTGCGAGATGTTGAACCTAGCAGTTCTAGGGAAAATACTATGTTTAGATTTAGATGTTGGTTTTCAGTAATGAAAATCAGAAGGGGGAAACTCTTCTTTGACTAGAAAAAAAACTACTACCTCTGTTCTGGTTTACTAGTCCCCATCCTATTTTGGGTCAAAGTTTGTCCATGAATTTTACTTGTAAAATGTGAATGGAAAACGAGATTTTGTTATACGCAAACAAAAAAGGACTGGAGGGAGTGATTTCTCTGACACGGACGCGACCTGTCATAGCGCAGGCATTGAATCGGCACACCGGCCAAGAGGGCCCCACTCGCTGCAGGCCCGGCTGAACACGCCTCCTCACCGCATGCAACCGGCTTCAGACTGCCCCGCATGCCTTCATTGAATCCGCGCGTGTGCCCGCAACATGTCCTTCCGTGAGCCGGACCACATTTTAGAACACAAAAAATGACCAAAATATAATTAATTACGCATGGTCTTGACTTGTTGTGCTCGCACTGGTAGCAGGAACTAGAGGTTTTTCTTTATTCATAACTCGCCGCAATTTTTTTTGTCTTTGAAGTGAATCATGGTTGTGGACATTATGTATGAATGTGGAGATATCTGTGAACATGAGTTTGATGTGGAAGTTGAACTTGGAATGTCGGGCTTGCGCGTGAACTATAGCATGTCCAATGCTTCGTCTGTTATTGTTTGGAAAGTAATTGCTCTTATTACTTGACCCGAAAAAAATATTTTGGGCCACTTCAGTAGATGCACGGACATCACAAAAGGCATGGTGACTTGATAAACATTTGAACCTAGCTACTATGAAGGAAATTTTGTATTGACAACAATTTTAGATAGTAGGAGACGCCTAGCCTGCTCTGCCTCTGCTAGCTTATTTCTGGCTTCTTCCATCTCTTCTTTGGCATGGGTGAAGAGAGCATTTGATTGCTCTTCGCTTCTTCAGGAACTCAGCTACATTCTCAAGGGCTGCTGCATGATTTCTTTCAGCCTTTACTAGAGCCACGAGGACATGAACAGCTGACGACTCCACCTGGCTTGTGTGTAATCCAGCATCATCTCGGAATTTGCACCTTGTGTCTAATCCAACATCATTAGGGAACTGGCACCTTGTGTGTAATCCAGCCTCATTCTGGAAACATGATCTCGAGGTTGACCATACTTCCCTCCTCGCAGGAACTGCATCGTGACATGAAGTTACTTCTTTTTTATATAATTACTCAGAGCAACCCAGATCCATTTAGTAGAAGCCAGATAAACAGAACTGGGAGAAGTGATTTCAAAAGGAAAAATATAAAAACAGACTACAAGGTGAGAACACCCACTTCCTACATCAAGCTAAAAACGAAAGCATTAGGACGATTAAGACTCTTCTTATGACACATCGAAGAACACGAGGCTTAAGAGAAACAGAAACTACAACATATACACATCGAAGAACACGAGGCTAAACGAAAGTAATTGAAAGGGTGTTACTTACCAAAGCTCGTTTTACATGTTTGGTGTAGCTCCTCTTTAACTTGCCACACTCCTTGAAGATGTCCCCAATATCCCGTGTTTGGTCTTCATTGCCCCTCCGCATGTTCGCACCCGCGGTTTTAAAATCTCAACATGGTAAGAAAAATATACTACTAGTAATACGCGCGCATCTTGTGGGCAACATTAAAGCACTTGTCTCCCATGTTAGAGCATCTCCAACAGAATCGCAACGCGTGGCGCTTTTAAAAAGTGTTTAAAGTACTAAGATCGAGAAATAGAGATAGAGAGTAGAGGATAGTTCTCAGCATAGATAGATAAAAAATAGATTATTCAACTACTCCTCGTCGTCCGACTCCTTGGTGATGTCCTCCTCCGACGTCTGACTGTAGGCCTGAAGATACCGATCGTCGGATTCCCAGGGCGACGCTGCTCCTATCCTCGTGTTGAATTGAGCATCCACTTTTTGCCTACGCTTGTCCTCGCGATAGGAGACTCGCTCTGCCCTCCTTTGCTCGTAGAACTCGCGCTCGTTGATGATGTCCCGCGGGAAGCGTTGGCCCCACAGCGCCATGGCTTCCTCATCCATCTCGGCGATGCCGAGATGGTGCTCCCGTCTCCGGTGGTCACGACGATCCTTGTCGGTGATAAGCCGCGGCAGAGGCGATAGCTCCTGTGCCTGCTCCCGCGTCGGCACGTTGGGAAGTTCAATGTTCTATGAGGCCACCGGAGGCACCACACCGCTGCGTCATACGCGCGGGCGGCCTCGTTGCCGGTGTCGAAACTGCCAAGGCCGAGGTGCATCCCGCGGAACTGGATCTTGGTGGAGAAGCGGCCGAGGGGCGCGTGCGGACGCCGCGGTATCCCCAAGTTTCCCGGTGACGTGGCGCCTTGGTGGCGCGGCGATGGCAAGGCGAGAAAGAGCGGGGATAGAGTAGTGGCGAGGCACAGAGTGGGGAGAGAGCGGTGGCAAGGCCCAGAGAGGTGGGAGGGCGTTGGATTTTATAAAGCGCGCTGGACTCCGCGCGCCAAAACTAGTGCACGCCTGGCCACTTTTTCCGGCGCGCGCAATCCTTTCCTGACGTTTCTGCTATCTCTACTCTCTTCTCTACTGTTATATTTATTTTATATTTTATATTTATCTCTACTTCTCTACTCCCTATTTATCTCTACTTTTTCCCTAATCTTCTAAAAACAGAGTTGGTGATGATGTTGTTCCTGCCATCCTGCAATATAGGCCATCCGATTTATATCGGACAGATAGGAAGGAAACCGTGGCAATTTTGCAAAAAGATACCCATACCCCTCTCCATAATTGCAAATAAGGCATTCCCTTGTTCATCCTTTTCTCCCACAAGAGAGACTACTCATACAAATGCAACTTGATGCGTGCAACGCATGGGCATCTTGCTACTTCTAAAAAACTATCCATCATTTTCCACACTACTGGATGCAGATGAAATACCTACCCAAACACCGCGCAATACATGAGCGACGCACAATTACAAGCTGATTTTATGTTGGACAATGGAGGCTATAACCAATTACTTTTACGGGAACAATAGCACCCAGGAAATTTGAAGGGTAGGTATGAACAAAATTTGAACTGCACATGTACTGCTAAGTGATTCAATACACACATTACCAATCGAGGAGGAGAACGATGGTCGCGGTGCCCTCTGTGAGTCATGGTCGGCAACGGGAGTCGGTTCATTGTCCACGGCGATGGTGCTTCTGCGCTTGGCGTCGGCTTTCGGGAAGTAGATCCGAGATCGTGGAAGACGGTGCCTGGGAAGAGGCTCCGTGTATGACGATGACGGTGGACCGGCTCCAGTGCGACGTACGAGGTCGTCGATGAGGCAGATGCCCTGCGGTGGATGAGTGCGCCGATGTAGAAGGGGAGGAGCATGAAGGCTACGATGACGTGGAGAAGTCTATTTTGCGGTGGGGATAGAAAATGGGGAGTATTCAGGTGTACTACTCTGGGTGCCGGGTGGGGTTGGCTGGGTAGGGTGAACCTGAAGTTATGAAAACAGCCCCCTACCAACCGTCATCTGTCGACCTGTTCCGAAGGCTATGATGGTAACTTCCCACTGCTCGAATCAGGGTCGCGGGAGATTTTCCCGCTGACCTCAATATTTTGTGACACTGAACTCCCCGTGTGGCATGTTGGGTGATTCGGCTAAGAAACTAGCGAGTAGTACTAGTAAACTCTGCATATTAGGTTTGATCGAAGTCAAACTTCCTAAAGTTTGACCAAGTTCATAGAAAAATATAAACATTTACCATAACAGATATGTATGATGTAAAAGTACATTCAATAATGAATTTAATGGTATTTATTTTTTATTGTATATGTTAATATTTTTTGTTATAAACTTTCTGAGAGTTTACAAAACTTGACTTTTACCAATGCTAATACACAGACATAAATAAAAATGGAGGGTGTACACATTTGTTTTCCTACTATGTAGTGAATTAATCATTTGTTGAAATTGTGAAATAAATATATTAGGCTACTGACTTCGAATGTAATGGTCGATACAATTCAATAGTTACAATCATTGTCGAATTCCAAGATGTATACGAGGTCTATAGTACTTCACAACATGCTCAAACTCGCATAATCCCAGTCAAATGACAATCAAAATGCATTTCATAGTTATTACTTTGTAGGATGCAACAAAACCAACAATAACTCTACATCAACCATTATAAAAGCAACTTTTTGAACATATCCCAATGTGTGAATGAAACGTGCAGAGAGAGCTTGCGAAGATGGAGCAGATAGGGCGGGAAAGATTGTCTGTATGTGGACGAGAGAGTAGGAGACAAACCTAACGAAACAGAGAGAGGGAGATAGCTAGAGAGAGAAAGAGAGAGGAAGAAGTTAGGTCTGTGAGAAAGATGGAGACATGTAATATACGCGAGATGCGTGTGCATCCGGATTTTGTACACGTGGAAGGAGAAGAGACAACATGTTTGATGAGAGAGCTGGAAAAACATGGACCGGAGGGGAAGGATCTCGTGGGTTGAGGGATTGATAAATTTGTGCGGCCAAGAGAGGGATTGCTAATTTTGTGCGAGAGAGAGAGGATAGGGGGAGGAGTCAGTCAGCCGTCATCACATCATCCTACTTCCAAATGGCCCCGCATTCTCTAGCGCAGTGTGGTCGCCGTGTTCGATCTCCTCGATGCCCTCTTTGAAGATTGAGGTGTTGTGCATGCTGGGGTGCAGAGAAGCACAAGCGAGAGTGGTCGCCATATAACCTTGGATGGGGATGAATTGTGTGCTCGGGAGAGGGAGTGTGTGTGTGTGTGTGTGTGTGTGTGTGTGTGTGTGTGTCAGATATTGAGAGAAAACAAACCTAAGGAGAGAAATGTGTGTGTGTGTGTGTGTGTGTTAGATATTGAGAGAAAACAAACCTAAGGAGAGAAATGTGTGTGTATGTGACGGAAAACTACTTGCTAAACAGGGTATTCACGAAGAGATTGTGCGTGTGAGATAGAGAGCGATGTGCGGGCCTCGAGGTGAGCCGGGGTCGGGTGAGGGTGTCAAAATGTGTGCGTTGATGCATGTGTTTTATGCGATCGTGCGAGGGACGGACGAATCGAGAGAGATGGTTGTTGTGTTACGGATGCTCCTCTCACTACTAGAAAAAGGCTATAACTGATATGCACATTAATGGCGCACCATGTATGTGGTGCACCACTGCTATACAGCAGTGGCGCACCAGATATAGGTGCGCCATTAACGACCATATTACTAATGGCGCACCAGGCGTGCGGTGCGACATTACTAGTTTTGTCCTGGCCCCACACCCCTTCCCAGACTTAGCAATGGCGCACCAGGCTACAGTGTGCCATTACTAATTTAACTAGTAATAGCGCACCGCACCCACGGTGCGCCACTACACAATTTTTTTTGATTTTTTTTTCAAAACTAGTAATGGCGCACCGCAGACCAGGTGCGCCATTAGTAACCCTGGTTACCAATGGCGCATGCTTTGGGGGTGCGCCATTGGTAACCTGAGAGCAGATATTTTTTACAACCACCCAAGCTACCACACACTCACTTTCCCCACTTCATTCTCTCCACACCCTCTAGCTTGGTCTCGGCTGCCTCCTCCTCCTCACCTGATTTGCACCATAGATTCACCCAAATTAAGTGGTTAAATTTCCTTTTTTTGATAGGTAAGTAAGGGGAAAGCTTTCTTTATGTTGTAGATCTACTTTTTCCCTCTCCAACATACACACTTTTTATGGCCTAGATGTAGGTATGTTTGTGGTGTTGCATATGTTTGTGTTTGCAGGTACCGGTACTTGAAATGCGATAGTTGCCAATATTTTGCCGGAATGTTGATTCATTTCCGTTTCGGCGAGAATTTGGCACTATGCATTCTTTTTGGTCCTATTTTTAGGCAAAGTCATGCCAAAAAAAATTTGGTTCTAAAATATCGTTTTGCTCTACCCTGCAGGCGACCATGGTCCACACGATGATCGAAGGCATCGTGAATAGGTTTTTGAGCTCCGCGAAGGCCGAGATGCTTAAAAAGAACGAGACGGAGATAAGATGTCCGTGTCGATCTTGCAAGCTGAAGAGCCTTATGGACCCGGATTCTAGCCAGGTGCGGGACCACCTGCTCGTGCGTGGTTTCACAGATGGCTATCGGTGGCAAGGTGATGAAGATGATTATGAAGACATCCATGGGGGCCGGGCAAGAAATAAGGAAGGGCAGCAAGACAATAGCGGCGAGGGCAGGCGAGAAGACGAAGAATCTCCAGGACATGATCATGAAGTAGATGCAGGACACAGTCATCATGTAGCAGATGCCGGACATGATGACGAGGAAGATCAAGACGAAGGGCATGATCATGAAGATTAAGATGCCGGAGCAGACGACGATGGAACATCGATGGGCTGGGTGCAGGACCCTCATATTCAAGAGCTGCTTCTCAAGCAGACGGGTAACGCAAGAGCTGCCGACCAAGAGAAAGCAAAGCTGGATCAACTGGAGATAGACGCGGTTACTCCATTGTATGAAGGATGCAGACCCGAGGATACCCGCCTGAAAGTAACGCTCATGGCTCTGGAGATGAAGGTAAAACAAAAAATGACTGACGCATGCTTCGATGAGAACATGTCATTCTGGCACGAACGTCTTCCCAAGGGGAACAAGTGCCCGACCAGTTTCGAGGAGGCGAAGAAAATCGTGTGTCCTCTGGATTTACCGCACATGAAATACCATGTGTGCATGAACGATTGCATCATTTATCAGGACGAGCACGCGGAGTCTACCATATGTTCGGTGTGCGGCGTCACTCGATACAAGAAGAGGAAGTAAGCTCCTCCAAAAGTGGTGTCGTACTTTCCTATCACTCCTCATCTGCATCGGTATTTCGCGGACCCTAAGCAAGGAAAGCTCCTGCGTTGGCACGCGGATAAGGACAAGAAGAAGCGAGAGGATGACAGAAATGTTGTGGAGATAAATAAAAAGACAAGATGCTGAGTCACCCTAAGGATGCGAGCCAGTGGCAAGCGTTGAACTTTGAACACCCAGAATTTGGGGACGATCCAAGGAACATCGTGCTGGGCACGAGCACCGGTGGAGTCAATCCGTTTGGCAGCAAGAGAAGCACACATAGCACCTGGCCCATGTTTGTGTAGATGTACAACCTTCCCCCCTAGATGTGCATGAATAGGAAGTACATTCACATGAGTATGCTAATTGAAGGGCCGAAACAACTAGGGAACGACATAAATCTATATCTGGGGTTGCTGAAGAGGAGCTAGACACGCTGTGGAAAATGCCATCCAATACGTGGGACGCTGCAGAGAAAGAATATTTCCCTATGAGAGCCGCACTGCTCACGATGGTGCATGACTATCTCGGTTACAGATATGTCGTGGGGCAGGTGGTCCACGGATTTTGTGCATGCATCAGGTGCATGGATGACAGAACGTATCGCCAGCTAGACAGAGATCCCAGGTCTTCGAAAACCGTGTCCATGGAACATCAAAAATGGCTTCGCGACGATGACGCATGGAGAAAACGCAAGGATCTGTTCGATGGTTCAACCGAACACTGAAGACCCCCACGTACGAGGAGCGGCGAGGAAATAGACGAGGTATTGTAAAATTGGAAAGAGTTCCCACCACCAGGAAAGAAGCGAAAGGCGCCAGAGCCGCTGCTGAAGGTATGGAAAATGAGGTCTGTTTTCTAGGACTTGAAGTACTGGAAGATCCTTCATGTGCCTCACAGAATTCATGTCATGCATATCATGAAGAACGTGTGTGAGAGTCTTCTTGGTACCCTGCACAACATGCCAGAGAGGACCAAAGATGGGCCGAAAGCAAGGGCAGACTGGCAATCAATGGGCATCAGGGAGGAGCTTCACGCAAAATGCCCTAATGATGATGATGATGATGATGATGAGGCGAAGAACACGAAAATTTGTCGCAAATGCAAATATGACTGCCCTCCCGCAGAAGGAGATCGAGCAGTTTTTTACCTGCCTCTCAGGAGTAAAACTTCCTTACGGATACGCGGGGAAGATAAGCAGATACCTAGACTCAGCGAAGCAGAAGTTCAGCAGGATGAAGTCTCACGACTGCCACGTGCTGATGACGCGGATACTTCCAGTTGCAATCCATGGGTTCATGGACGCACACGTCCGTGAAACGCTATTTGGCCTATGAAACTTTTTCGACGTCATCTCTCGGAAGTCAGTTGGCATGAGGCAACTCAGAAGGCTACAGGAAAAGATCGTGGTGATACTATGCGAGCTTGAGATATACTTCCCGCCCGCATTCTTCGATGTTATGGTGCATCTGCTGGTCCATATCATGGAGGATATCATCCAACTCGGGCCGACGTTCCTGCACAGCATGATGCCGTTCGTAAGGATGAATGGTGTCATCAAAGGATACGTTCGCAACAGGGCACGTCCAGATGGAAGCATAGCCAAGGGCTTTCTGACCGAAGAGTGCATCTCCTATTGCACGAATTATATAGGCATCAAGAACCATGTTGGTCTGCCCGTCAACAGGCACCTCGGCCGGCTCGCTGGATGGGGTCACCGCGAGGGTCGCCAAGAAATGCATGTCGACTTCAAGGGTCGACTCTCCGACTTTCAAAGAGCAAACCTAGTCATGCTACAACACATACACGTGGTCGATCCTTGGGTGGTAGAGCACAAAACCTTTATTGAGAAGACGTACAATGACCGAGGCCAACAGAGGATGGACAAAGATATAATCAAAGAGCATAACTCATGTTTCACGCGTTGGTTCAAGGAGAAGCTTCTGTCGTACCCTTTACATGAGAATTCTTCCACGGAAGAAAAAACTCATATTCGCCTTGTCTTAGGGCGCCGAGCACAACCTGATGACCTCTGAGGCGTACGATATCAACAGCTACACATTCTACACCGAGGAAAAGGACATGAAGAGCGATTATCAGAACTCCGGGGTAACGATGGAATCCTACACGAGTAACGACAAGGACATATACTACGGAAGGATCGAGGAGATTTGGGAGCCGAGCTACGCTGGAGAGAAGGTCCCGATGTTCCATGTCAGATGGGCCAAGAGCGTCCTAAATGAAGACCAGTATTTCACCACCATGGTTATACCCGAAGCCAAATCCAAGACCGCGGGCGCAAACGTCACCGCGAAAAATGAGCCATGGGTAGTGGCTTCCCAAGTGGACCAATGCTTCTTCATTACCGACCCGTCAAAGCCCAGTCATGTTGTCGTGAGGAGAGGCAAAAGGTGTCACAGCCCTAGGTCAGCCCTTGCCTATCTTGCTTGGTCTTCATGTGCATCATGTTTAATTTCCTCAGAAACTGGAAATGGGGATGTTCAAACCCTAGCACCAATGAATTCAACTAGGGACAAATTTAAAATCTTTTTCAATGAACCCAAAATGCCCTTTGGAATAGTTCATGATTTTTGGATTGATTAAAAACCTCTGCCAAAAATGTTGCACATATTTCTAGGATCATTCTGGATTTTTGAATTAAATCTTAAAGTATTTGCATTGGGCATTTAAATGCTACTAATTATTTTAAATGTCCAATTATTCATGATCTAAAATGTTTACTGTTGGAAATAATCCAGATAGTATCCTCAAGCAGTTTCATGAATTTTGAGCTTGTTTTAGTATTTTAGATAAAGCCAAAACAAATGCAGAAAATAGAACACAGAAATTAAAAAGAGAGAGAGAGAACTTACCTATAGCTTACCTGGCGCAGCCCACCTAGCGCCCAACTGGCCCAGCACTGTAGCGGCCCAGCCCACCTCCTCACCGCGTCGTCTTCCTCCTGCCAGTCGCAGCAGCTCGCTGTCGCGCGCGCGCTCGCTCCTGGCCAGCTCCTGCTTGCCACCTCCTACTTCTCATTGCGCCTGGAGACGTCCAGGGACTCCCTAGTCCCTCTCTCACTCTCCCTCGCCTCAATTTCCCCCTGGCTCCCTCCCTCGCCTGTTCTTCGCCTTGGCCGAACGCCACCATCGCAGCCGCTCGCCGTAGCCATGGCCACATGCCACCCCTCGCCCTGCTGTTGAGCTCAGAAGGATCGCCGCGCCCCCCTAGTCCTCAACACCGAGCCACGCACCGCGGGAGGCCCTGCACCGTCTCCTTTTGGTCGTCTTCAACCTCGGGAACCGCCGGATGTCGCCGGTCGATTCGCACCGTCGAGGACGCCCCCGAGCACGTTGGCCTTTCCTACGGATTCTCTGTGAGCTCCCGTCCTTTCCCCCCCTCTCCATTTGCCTTCTTGTGCACTACAGCGACCACACCGAGCTCAGCCGCACCCGCCGCCGCCACCGCACGTCGCCGTCGTGGCCACAACCACGTTGGTTTGATTCCGAGCATGCCATCGTCTTAAGTGCACCCCTAGAAGCCTGTTGCACCCCCTAGCTCCGCCCCTAGTGCACCGCTGCGCCGTTTACATCGTCGCCCGAACTCCGGCGACCGCCAAGATCGTCGCCGGCGATAACTTCGGCCACCCCAGCCTCCGTCATCGCCACCGTTGGATGCGCCACTCCGCCCTCTTCCCGTAGCTGCTACCTGCGCGCCAAAAGAGCCTCTGTAGGCGAAACCCGACGCGCTCCGCCGCATCTAGCCTCGCCGGCGTCGAGCCGCCGGTGGGTTTGGCCACCCTTGACCACGGCTGGACCCCCCCCTGCGACAATGACATGTGGGGCCGGCGTTGGACTAATTAGCTTAGGTTGTTAATTAGGTGCTAATTGCGGTGCTTAGTTTTGTGAGCCAATGACAGGTGGGGCCAGCCCCTGTAAAATTAGTTTAGTTAAAACTAAACTTAATTAGGCCCTGAGAGACTGACATGTGGGCCCAGGCCCCACCAACAATTTAGTTAGTGTTAGTTTAAAAACTAACTAACCCTGTTAGCTAGTAGTGTCACTGACTAGTGGGTCCCACTGGTCAGGTTTGACCTTGACTAGCCTCTGTTGACTGCTGACATCACAGTGATGTCATGCTGATGCAATAAGTGTTTTCTGGAATTTTAAAATAAATCTTAAATGATTTATTTATTTCAGAAAATAGCCAAAACTTCTAAAAATCACAGAAAATAAACCATAACTCAGATGAAAATAATTTATATATGAAAATTGATCAGAAAAATTCAAGGAATCTGTTTATGGCATTTTCATGCATGTTTGAATAACTTACAGCCACTGTTTAGGACAGTTTGAATAAATGGCATTTGTATAGTCACATATAGAGTTGAATTTGAACCTTTGATTCAAACCAACTTCATTTAACATGGTTGCTAGTTGCATTAGCTCAATCAACAACATATTGCCATGTCATGAGCATGCATCATATTATCGCATTGCATTGATTGTGTTCTCTCTTGTTTGCCGATGTTTGTCCCCTCTCAATAGACGCTGTTCCGACGATGTGATCGATGACATCGATGAAGACTCATTGATATCTTCAGAAGTGCCAGGCAAGCAAAACCCCATTGAGCATTCCGATACAATCCCACTCTCTCGCTCTTGCTCTCTTTTACTGCATTAGGACAACAACGCTACAATTGTTACCTGCTGCGGTAGTTGAACCCCTTTCCATTGCATGACCTGTCATTGCCACAGTAAATAGTTGAAACCCACTAGTATGAGTAGGAGCTGTTTGAGCCATGTTGTGCCTACTCATTGATGCTTTCTGGTTATGCCTGCTATTACTTAGAGTTGTGTCAGGTCTGATTCATCGGGGATGAATTGGAATGTGATGAACATGTCCTACTGTGTGTGAGCTAAGTGTGTGAACACGATTTGGTAAAGGTAGTGATGAGAGGCCATGTAGGAGTACATGGTGGGTTGTCTCATTGAAACCGTCCTCAGGAACTGAGTTCTGTGTTGGTTGATCCATGAAATAGCTACTACCACATATTGGGCCCTGAAATATGACCCTGCTCGACTCATTGACTGCCCTTGTTCTCTGTCCAGGAGTTGCAACTAGTTTCTGGTGTTTGTAGTTTACTGGAGGTCGTGCGCAGTGCTGACCCTCGGGGTGGGCTATGACATGGCAGGTACGTGGCACAGTGTACCGGTCGCCCGTTTGGTGACGCGGGAACCCTGTACACATCGTTTGGGGCCGTGAGCGACACCCCGGCCGGATCTCCCCACGGATGGAACCCAAATAGGAGATAAACCTGGACGAGAGACTTGAGTGGTTGGTTAGGTCGTGGTCTACACCCACGTCGGCTTTCGCTTGAAGTCTGCCGAGCACATGTCGTGTGCAGACGCTAAGTTGTGGAAACATGTGTGAAGAAGTACATCCCTGCAGGGTTATATATGATCTATTCGAATAGCCGTGTCCGCGGTAATGGACTTCTGGGTTGCGTATTACAGTTCATAGACAAGTGAAAGTGGATACTCTAAAACACGCAAGATAAGCGTGAGTGCTATGGATGGCCTTCTCATAGGGAGACGAGAGCGGATCCATAGTGGTGTATTGATTGGTGAATATGTGGACTCATGTGCGCCACCTCAAAAGAGTTACTTGCAGTCGTAGTTTAGGATAGCCACCGAGTCAAGCTGGCTTGCTGCAGTCAAACTCCACCACCCCCTTTGTTGATACTGGTGCATATGTAGCTAGTTCTGATGTAAGTCTTGCTGAGTACCTTTGTACTCACGTTTGCTTAATTTATGTTTTTGCAGAGAGACTTCAGTCTCGCTAGTGGTTCCGCGTGGACTTCGACGTTTAGCTTGTTACCTCAGCTACGATCTTGTACCCTTGGGAGGGTCTTGTAGATAGTCAGGCTTTTCAGCCTTTTTCATTTGTAGTTGTCTGTACTCAGACATGTTATGCTTCCGTTGCGTGTATGCTCTGTATGTTGGGTCATGTGACCTCTGTTTGTAATAAATGCTATGATGGCTCTTCTGGGCTTTATCTATATGAGTTGTTGAGTTATGTTTTGATGCCATGTTGTACAGCACATACTTGCATGTTATGCGTACGTCTAATGTGTATTGCTATGTGTGGGATCCGACACCTAGTTGTTTACCCTTGGTAGCCTATCTTACAGGGAAATGTCTCCTAGTGCTTCCACTGAGCCTTGGTAGCTTGCTACTGCTCCGGAACACTTAGGCTGGCCGACATGTGTCCTTCTTTGTTCCTGTGTCTGTCCCTTAGGGGAAATGTCACGCGTTGTTCCTTTAAGTCCTTGTAGCTTGCTACGACTTGGGTCCATACGTTGATGACCGACACGTTCGTTGCTGGGTCATGTATGCCTGTCTCTGTAATTTAGTGCCACCTTTGGTTTATAACTAGTCATGTCGGACCGGGTTCTTTGTCATATGGATGCTAGCGACACTATCACATACGTGTGCCAAAATGCGCAAACGGTCCCGGGACAGGTAAGGTGGCACCCGTGGGGATACCGTGCGTGAGGCCGCAAAGTGATATGATGTGTTACAGGCTAGACCTGTGTGACTTAGGATCGGGGTCCCGACAAAAGGAATATCATCGGAATGGATGGAGTCGCCAATGAGAAGATTTCGACAAGTACTGCGACTCGAAGATGGAAGATGACGACGACGATGAAGTACCATACACTACGAGAAGAAGCAGGACCACCCTACTTAAAGACGTCCGTTCAAGAGAAGAACTCAAGGGGTTCCGGGGCTAAATTATTCAACCGTGAGAAAGAAGGGCAAGAAGATTGTGAAAATATAGCTAAGATGGAATCACGACGTGTCAGCCGCGTGTGTGTGTGTCAGCGCGCGTGGCAAGCTCAATTATTACATGCAACTAAATTATTACATGTATCATTGATTTCAACCATGTCATCTGAATATAAATCTTTGCAAAATGGTTTTATCACTCCATTTGCATTTTCCTTTTCTTTTATCTCAAATCTTAAATTATTACATGCAACTAAAAATGCAAAAAAAAATAGTAATGGCGCATCAGAAGAAGGTGCGCCATTGCAATCACGGTTCTTATGGCGCACCCCTAAAAGGTGCGCCATTGGTATACCAACGTTTATGGCGCATCCCCAAATGTGCGCCATTGCTAACCCTCCCCCTCACTAAATATAGAATCCAGCCGCCCTCCTCTCATATCCTCTCCCCTCCCCTCAATCCCAATCCCCTCCAAACCCGCCGCCGCCGACCACCTCTCCCCCAACCCCACCGATGACCTCATCTCCTCTAGCACCATCGGCGGCGACCAGCGCCAGATCGACCGTGCGGCTCGTGCGGCGCGGCGGCGGCCACCACCAGCAGCAGCAGCAGCGGACACCAGCGGCTCGCGCGGCACGGCGACGACCGCCAGTAGCAGCAGCAGCAACGGACATCGGCGGCTCGCGCGGCGCGGAGGCGTCCACCAGCAGCAATGGCTATCCCTTGGTTAGTCTCTCTCCCCCTCTCTCCCCCGCTTATCCCCTGGTCAATCAATCAATCATCTACTAGTAGTTGAGCATTTGCCAAAAACAGAGGATGGGTATAGAATACTTCACTCAGCGAACAACACTGCAGCAAATCCGGCAATGTTGGAGTTGGTAGTCGATGCGAACACGGAATAATGCCCACAAACTAATCGCTGGCAGCGTGTAGTGGTACAGTGGTACTCTCCTATGTAACACATATGGCTACACGATTACCAGTAGTCATTTGTGTAGTGTAGGTGCATGGTTATTCTTTGCCAGGTTACTGAACTCTGAACTTCAGGTGTTTCCTTTGACAAGACGTCAGTGCATCAAAATTGTTCCTTCACCTGCTTAAATTGCAGTCTACATATGCAGAGATGCAGAAGTGGAGCTAACAAGCTAGCTTCGCAGTTGCTATCCTATCAGGCTATAATCATCACCATGTGCTCACTGTCTAATAAGCTTACATGAAACTTTAGCAACTGTTGCTACAAATGAATGGTAGCCTGCAGCCGCTGCGACTGACTAACTAACTAGCTAGCTGTTTAGTGTTTGGTCAGTGGTGCCTAGAACCGTGAACATTTCGAACGTAGTAGTCTTCATGGAACTCCGGCAACCCACGCGCCTCTGCCTTGACTTCTTTCACTGCACTGGCGCTTCTCGTCCTCTCGCTCTTGCTTACCGAGCTTGTAGTAGAACCCTTGACCAAATCATCGCTTGGTTTCTGCAATCGTGAATACAAGCTAGTTAATTAGCATCTGCAGAAAGTATCCAAAGATTGAGATCGACGATGAACATTTTCATAATAGCTCCAACTCTCTATAAAAAAATATATTGCACAGGAAGCATCTGTTTCCATCTCTCTATAAAAAGGTTTAACATTTGGCTGAATTGACTCAAACGAGAAATGGGAAAAACTAACAACTCAAACAGTAAATGCCATATAAATGTTGGAAACTGCAGTGATAATTGATCTGTGTGTTTCATTTATGAGTGGTATATATGAGCTAATTCTCTCCGTTTCCTTGGGGAAAAGTTGTTCTTTGCTTGACTACAAGGAAAATGCTTGTGCGTTGTTTTCTATAATATTGCATCAGTTGTTTAAATGCTTGTGCCATCATGGCCCCTGACTTTATGCAAACTAAAAAGTTCATCTGAAAAAAGATATTTATGCATATGACAACTCCACATTTGTGATATGGCACACAACTTTGAGTTAGCTAAATTTAAGTGAGTGCTATCATCTCACAAACTATATATTGGTGATTGCCTAAGTGTGGATGCCATGACGATTCTTCCTACACTACAGAAGATTAAACATCTTTGTGTTTTATCTATATATTGAGAATCTTGGTAATAGTTTATTTTTTATATTATATACAGTAAAAAAATAGTTTGCTTCTGATTCGTGCATCATTCAAACCACACCATATTCTGGTATTCGGAGCTTAAGAAAATGACAACCTTTCTTGCTTTTTGTCATAACCTACACAGAGGAGTTGTTTATTAGTTAATGCAAAAAAGGCATCATCTCTCTCCATCCGGTTAAAATGAACCAATAATGATTATTTAGTTAATGCAAAACTATACTTAGTTGTGTGCTACTGTGTATCTAGAAATGAAATGCCTAGTAAGTGGTGCTAGTTGGTGTGCTGCTTTTGGTAGCAGTTTCTAATCAGTGGATGTTTGGCGCGCACTCTTATATTATCAATCATGCTTAGTATTGTTTCATTACTAGTGTCATATAATTTATTATACTTTAATTAAATGTTGAATATGACTCCTGGTTGTTAATGCAGTTTGGTCATGACATATTTTGTATTTCTCTGCTATGTTCCACTTATTAATGACGGTAGTACTGCTATTCATGTGAAATGCTGGCGGCTTCTGATGTGAAATGACCCATTTCTCCTAAAATGTTGATTAATTTCCGTTTCAGTTGAGAATGGGGTACTCCTAGGTCAAGAAAATTAGCAAAGGTCATGCCCAATTTTCTTGACCTATAAGGTGCCCGATTATCAACCGAAACGGAAATATTCCTCTGAACCTTTTTTCCTATTTAGAGTGAACATGGCCAACAACGATGAGGCCGGGGGTTCAGGCAAGAAATTCTGGGAGCTATCGCAAGAGATGGAGGAACAACCTCACCGCTATGAGGACACCGCGGAAGACACCGGTCCCGACTACACAACCCCTAGTGGCGTCGGGGATGACATCACTGACGATGGTGCCTCCAGGGATGCCACCACTGATGATGGCAGCTAATGCACAGATGGCAGCCAACCGAAGAGGTAACGGAAGGACCGGCAGCCGAACGTGCTTGGCACCGTCAAGGAGGAATTTATTGAAGTGACCTCTAGTGGGTATCCAACGGCGCCCAAAAAATTAGTCAGTGGGTACTCAGGACAACTCGGGTGCATTCTCCGAAGCACCGTCTCGATCAACATCGAGAACCTAAGGCATCGTGACCGAGGGAATTTGCGCAACCTCCTATTCACGAAGCTGCACGAACGATAGAAGTTCCCCGGTAAGTTCGCAAACACACGCTTCTTAGAGAATAAAGTGAATAGTGCCGCCCTCACGAAGATGAGCAAGGCCCTCGCTACTTGGGTGAAGAGAATGATTCTAAGAGGTGATTGTTATGAGAAGATCAAGGAGAAACATCCTTCGATGAGCGAAGCTGACTACCAGGAGTTCAAGATCAAGTGTGAGAGCGAGGCATCCGCGGAATCAAGTCAGTGGGGAAAAGATATGCGGGACTTGAACTTAGGGGTCCACACACTCGGTCCCGGTGGTTACAGAGTGGCGGAACCTAAATGGGACAAGGAGGACGCGGAGCGTGCCAGCAAGGCCTACCACCCCTCTTCGATAAATACCCTGAAAAGGAGACCATGAACTTTGTAAGGGCCCGGTACAAGATGGACCCGAAATCAAAGGAGCTTACCACGGATCCGAAGGTGAAGGCGCTTGAGCTTGTTCTGGCGCAGGAAACTGATAGCAGTAGCGCGGGCTCCCCGTCTGGCCCTTGGGACAAAACTTTAAATAGAGCATGGAACGTAATGAAAAACAAGGATAAGTTCAGTATGCCGTCGTGAGCTGGTCGTGTGGCCAGCAAAGGCTTGTCCACGAAATGGTTGGAATACTATAAGGCTGGGCGAAATGAGAGAAAGACGGAAAGCCAGGAGCGTGATGTTAAAGAACTCAAGGCACAAGTGGTGCGGATTCCGGAGATGGTCCAAGAGCAAGTGTGAGACCAAGTGGGAGCGACGATCACCGCCATTATGCTCTTCCTTGCTTGAGGGGCTGCGGGGGTGGATTGCGGGCGGCCAATAGGGGACGCCCCCGATTCCCAGCTTCACGGGCAGCAACTCGCACAACGCGCCGACATTGGTGTCTCCGGCGGAGGCGGCATTGGTGTCTTCGGCGTCGGCGCCGGCATTGGAGCTTAATGCACCCGGGTGTGAGAAGAATACGCTGGCCGGCACCTCGGCAGCAAGCGGCCCCTCCGTAAATTGCACGCCCACCGTTGGCGGTGTCTCGACATTAGACGAGCTCGACGCCATCATGGTAACTAAGCCTCGGCCGATGACTTCATCTCCTAGCCTTTGACTGGGCATCCCTGACACCCTACATGTTTTCGCAGGGCGCCGCCAACGTTCCATGCACTATCCTACACTTCGTGGACGACGAGTTGATCAATGTCGCCAAGTCCAAAATCATTGAACTGGGCAACCGCGTGTTCCACAGTACTCCGATGCCACCCAACGTGCATAGGGTTCAACTGGTTCGGGTGCTGCGGGGCTGCGACGACTTGTTACCTCCGTATCGACCCCCTGGGGCCGAGGAAGATGATGTGATGACCCTCATCGCCTACTTAAACTGGTCCATGCTTTGGCCACAGAGCCAGATTCGTTTGGGGGCGGGGGACACCACCCCACAGACAACACCGCCAATCGTGCCGGCGCCAAGCCATGACAAGACCGTCGCAACGCTACCGCCGTCAGCTGATCCGAACATGCATATGGCGCAGGATCCGGACGATGGCGACGGTACATTTGACAACGTCGATAAGTACATCAACGAACATGGGTACGGTGACTAATTCTTGGGGCCTCCTTCTCAAGAACCCAACCCTGCAAAAGACAATCGCGATCTAGTTGGTACCGCGTTGAAACCCAATTGCAACAGGCATCATCTGGCGTTCAGTTCTCAGGAGACGCCTCCAGCTGACGCCTTCACCAAGACTCAAATAGCTGAGGTGCGGAATATTATCAGCCCCAACAGACTCAAGAAGGTGGTCTCTGAGCAGAACTCGATCCCATTATAGCAGAAGAAGCAGAAGGGACGGAAAATAAAAACAACAAGGGTGCGAGCCAGCCGGCACCGAGTATGATCTGTGCTCAGGACGGGCCACCAGTACCTAAGGATACCTCGAGGAGGGTGCATGTGGTGGGTAGGCCGATGCTACCGACTAATCTGCTCAATGTTGCAACCGACGCTATGCGGAGTCTGCATGACTGCATTATTTATATGGAGAAGCGGCGTCTCTCCGAGAATGATGTGGCACACCTGGTTTTCGTGGCCATGGTGCCACAGGGCAAGGGCTTTGTCGATAGCTCCATCGGGCGTATGATCGTCCTGCGGTTTGATGACATCTTCGCTACGTTTAATCTTCATCAGCTGCACTACACCTTCATTCGGCTATTTTCGCTCAGTATGGAGATGCACATCATTAGAGACCAGACCCCGGACATCGTGATAGTCGACCCCTTCTACATGCGTGCCAAGATCTTGGGCATCACTGGGGACCGACAAGTCACTAGTTCATACCTCGAAGGCGTCATTCTGTCGAACGCAGATAAGGATAACTTCCTCGTGCCTTACTTTTCCGAGTAAGTCATCCCGTCACCGTGCCGTAACATATGATTTCTTAGATTTCGATCGTTCTTTTTTTTCTAACATTCCGTGTTTTGTGTAGTGACACACATTGCACACTCATCCTCTTAAGCCTGAAATATTCCATGGCCATATATTTCGACTCAGGCCGTTAGTCTAAGAAAGACTACTCAAATGTGAAGAAAGTTCTTGATGATGTTCTCCCCGGATACGCCAAATCGGGAGGCACCTTCGAGAGGCCAATTTGTAGGTACGGCAGCCACGTGTTCACCCACGTAACGATGTTCCCCTGTGTCAAGCAGCCGCCGGGCAGTCAGAAGGATGCCTACTACGCCCTCCATCACATACGGGCGATCGTACGGAACCATAATCACATTATGCTACCAAATGATCTCAAAGCATGGGCCTCATGCTTGTCGGAAATCCAGGATGAGGACATCAGACAAGAATTCTTTCGCATCCAGTCGGAGTTTTCGGAAATCATCTATAAAGATGTCCTTAGTACCTCGGGGCAGTTCCACCTCAAATGTCAACCGTCCAACAGTGAAATAGATACAACGCAAAAAATGCAGGATGACAACGACCGCACATTCATGACCATCACAAAAGACGGCGGCTTCATCCACGCGCCGGTCCCTGAGTCGCGTCGAAAGCAGTATTGATGCTATGTAGTTCTGAAATATCGGTCAGCTCATTTTGTAATTAAACTTTAATGAACTTGTATGTCTCTTTAGTTTGGTCAGTCGTTCAACTTATATATAATCGATGCTATTTATTAGTAGGACCATGAATCATGCTATTAATGTGTTGCTTTTCTCTTCCGATCCTTTTGTTGCATACTTATATATTCCTTATATATTATCTGTGAATTGCTGCTAACGTTTTGTTTGTCTAGTGCATAGAGATGCCGTATTATGTCGTGTACAAGGGTGAGGTTCCCGGAGTCTACGACGACTGGGAGGAGTGTCAGAGGCAGGTTCACCGTTTCAGCGGTAATAGTTACAAAGGGTACACCACTAAGGCGGAGGAAGAAGGTAGATATGCGCGCTATCTAGTGGGAAAGTGGAGGGAGCGGAGGGGGAGCCAGATGAAGATCAGTTTCATCGCGATGATGCTCATTGTGACCGCAACCCTCTTCTATGTGATGGTAGTTTTGATATCGACTTGTAATGCGAAGCCAAACTCGCTACTCACGGTCTTGAGACTTGTAATGTTCTAACTTTGTTCGGTATTTTGAATTCAGAGACTAATATGATGAATTGTATTCGGAGACTAATCTTCTATTGTATTCGATAAATCTACTATTTATATGTTGTGTTGTTTATATTCTGTGCTGTAATGTATTTTGTAACCTGTGTAAATATCAGAAAAGCAAAAAAAATCCTAATATTCTTAGTAGTGGCGCACCATATTGCACTTTAGTGGCACACGGAGATAAACACAACAGGGACGCATTATCAGTTAGTGCGTCATTAGTAACCTAGAGCACAAAGGTACACATGGCTCCTTTAATGGCGCACTACGGTGCCTAGTACTGTGCGCCATTAGTGTCTTGGATAGTAATGGCGCACCTGGTGGTGTGCCATTCCTAAAAACATACTAATAGCGTGGTAATAGTGGCGCACCTATAGTGCGCCATTGATGGCCAAAATAGGTGGGTCACTAACATCCCTTTTTCTAATAGTCTCTCTCTCTCACACACACACACACTCACAAACACACACACAAGTAAAATGGAAGACCATTCTCTCATGTATACACAACGTATCGGCATCTATCTATGTCTCACTCATGCATTATCATTTGCACATTCACACCTCTCTATGTCTCTATAACACGCACACCGTCTCCACATTGCCCTTCCGCCACAACACACATATGGACACATACACACGTTCTCTCTCAGTCACGCACACAAAATATACACGAACTGGAGCTAAATTCAAATATATGGAAATATTGTAGTATTAAGAACTTTTCCTGGAAAAAATATTGTTGGATCGACCGCGCGGCCGCGATTCACGCGCTTGCACAGGATTCCGTATCGTGGCTGTGGTAACTAATAAAAGAGTTGCCTAAGTCTAATGTTTACGTTTACTAGTACGGTTTTATTTTAAGTTTGACCAACCCTATATAAAACTAAACTAAGCTCCCATACGCGCACTCATCAATATGCCGCCATCGCTATTGCGCATGCCGGCGTCCGCCTGCTCCGGCCAACAATTTCTCGCCCATCACCGCCGTGTCGCCGCCAAGCCGAAGGCTCGCCCGCTCACGTCGTCTGCAGTCCCTCCTCGCGATGCCGCCGCGCTGCCAAGCACACGAGCAGCTAGTGGAGCCGCATCTATGCATGAAGTGTACGAAGACGAGGACGAGCGCGTGCTCCAGCACGCCGGCGAGGAGGAACTAGCATGTCATTGTCGTCTCCGCCCGCGCAGAGGATGCGCGCATGGTGGCTGTCGCGGCGGAAGCCGGTCGCACGTGCGTCGAGTCCAAAAACCGGGTGCGCACGCGTAATCTACCTTCGAGACCATGAATGCCACATGGATCCTGCAATCTGAAGGAGCAATTTGGGTCAGTCGACTCTTGTGAGCCGTTTGATGCAACATGGATGGCTAGAAGGGCTTCTTCAACCACACGGTTCATCTTCTCAACCCGCCACATTCCTACCGTCACGTGCGGGGTCAGACTCATGTGCAACGCCGCCCTCTACACTAGTACTACTACATCGGTCGTGGTTTATCCCCCGCAGAATTTGACTGGAGATTTAACTGACAAAATGTTAGTGTATGTCAACAAAAACAATATCGTTGGATTCGTATTTGAGCATAGTTTTTAAAGGTATAATTTTGGGTGACATGCATCTTCATTCATCGTACTATATATAATGTTACTTCAATTTTTGGTCGTACATTGCACGGAAGAGTGAAATGCATTCATCGCGGAGTTGTTTATTTTGACAAAGGATGTGGGGGTCATTTCATGTGTAACGGGTATCGATAGGTTTGTTCGGATATTATTTCATCTCTAGAGCTCACAAACATCCGGGTGAAATAGATAAAAAATTATCTTTTGCAAACAAAAGCGTTCAACTGTTCAACCTCGACCCAAAACTTGTGAAGAAATAACTCTTATTGTGCTTTGCAGGAAATGATCTTCAAGAATTGGTTTTTGAGTATCCATTGTTATACATGTTGGCTACAGATGACATGGCACTTTCTTATAGTCAACAGTTGGCTATCCTGTTTAAGTATTAACCATGCCCTTATACACCTAGATGGAGGGATTAAATCACGATGACTTGAAGGGGGCAAAGGATATGTAAGAAATGGTTGATCATATGTATTTCACCAGTACTGTAGAAAAAAATTCATACATGGAAGATTCTAGACTAAACCATAAATGGATACAGTTTTATTCATGCGCGATACTCCAATAGAGCAAGATCATGCATGGAAGTCTCCACATGCTTAGACAACAGATTACATTCAGCGAAGACTAATGATCAACATTTAAATTGATAATTCAGATGTCCAGGTGAACCTCCTTGGAGTCCCGGTGCACATTGTTCGGGGTCAAATAATACCGTGCGTCTTCCATGTCCACATCGGCGGGAAGGTCCTAGCTCGACAGAGTCCAAGTCACCTTGAAGTAGCCAGTGTCGCCGCCCACGTACCTCCGAGGGGAAGTAATAGTGAGCACGCACCCATACATCGGCCTTGTGTCAGTGTCAGCGTCAGCGGCGTCGCCCCTGACGCACACTAGAGAGATGTGGCGGCAGCCTGCGTGGGCATCGCCGGTGCCCACGATCAAGAGGAAGATGCTGCCATCCTCCTTCTAGACTAGCAGGTGGCGATGATCCTCCAACGACTCCGGCACGGTGAACGGGTAGCATGTCTCGTACTTGATGTTCTTCGCCAAGGGCCAGTAGTGATCTGCGAATTATAAAGACATTAGGCTAATAGTGTTCTTCAATGGCGGTCTCGCCTATCTGATAGGTCACTGCGGTAAGTGGATAAATCTGCACGTCCATCGCACGATCATACATCCTCCATTGTTCTCTGATGCCATTGATGATCGTTCGCACATACCGGACGTGTTGTTTCACGGAATACAATCACAGTCACTGCAAGGTCTTTGAGCAGGATCCCAGTTTCTCTAGGCCTTCAGGAATTTTTGACTAGAGGTTGGTAAGTAACCTTGGTACACACTCTCTGTTTGTCGGACTGAATTATCCGATTAACCAGGAGATAACCGATGGCAAGGATCATGATGGTAGCGCGGTTTCGTTCATCAGGCAAAACTGCGTGTACACAACGTACCATGCATCTCTGCATGCACCATACCTTGATATGTGCGGCCACGCTTTGCAACCCAAAGTATGAGAGAGGGTCGCAAGTATCAGACTTCGACCCGCTGGCTGGAGTTTCCCCTGTCAGGCCCCCATCTGGTTCAAGCCCTCAGCCAATCTCCATAGCTTCATAAATAGTAACGTCTAACTGAGCCAACTAGTTAGATGCGTAGACTTGTGTAGTAGGATCTTTATTTAGTTTGATGCATACACTTGTTCTTTTTTGGTAGCCCTTTTGTAATGATGGGTGATGTTTGGTTTGGAAGAGAGAGTTGCGTCTTCACTCTTCTGGCCTACTTACTGCTTCTGTTGCACCCCTAGCCCTGGATGCTGCTGCTGCTGTTTTCAATGTACAATCAATAGTATATTTCGTCTGTTGGTTGAATAAATGTGTTGTTAGAACGACAAACACAATGTTTTGGAAGTCGTTGCACGGTGCGATCCTTTAGTGCCCCGTACCGTACGTAGCGCATACTATTTTACATACGGAACACATTTTCCACTTGTTGATAACATGCAGCCCACTGATGAAGGGCTAATAGAGAAGCCCATAATTAACTATAAGGGAGGCTCTCACATGAATCCGGCCCAGGTACATGCTCATGGTCCCCTAAAAATAAATAAGTAATTCAGTGGAGCAAACTATAAACTGGGCTGTGTGGTCTATGTGGCCCGTCTAACAACATGACCAGCCCAGTAGTTTTTTATTTGGGAAAATAGATAGCCCAATATTTATTTTTGAAGAATACCTAAGCTAGGCCTATTTGTTTTCTCCGACTTACTGTGCTGCAAATCTATCAAGACGAGGAGGGATGCATTCCGGCCTGGCCAAAGAGTATGGTTAGTGTCTGTTAAAATTAATATCAAAAGGGGTTGAAAATTCCAGAAAAATTATAGCAAATGGGATATTAGTTTTTTTTGTTCTTCACTGATATCTTATACCCATTTCATTGGATTTAACATGACATAGCACTAATTTATTTTTAAATATGTTTTAGTATGGCTACTAATTTTTTGATTAAGAATATTTTGTTCCCAGCAAAAATTTGCGAATTTTCAAAATTTGCCACATATTTAGTTAATTTGTTTAACCCTGGTACTAACCAGAAAATGGGCAGCAATTCTAAAAATGGAAAACGGGCTGCAATAAATTCCATATGAATTAGAAAATGAGTAAAATATAAAAATAATAGCAAATGGGCTGTACACGCCACAGATTTCGAGGCTGACTTGTTTACGCAAGGCTTTGTCAGTCAACACACGATTCTAGCAGGAGTGACTGTTGGATGTCCATCCAACGACCAATGTGCTTCTTCAATCTCTGATCTTCCTGCTCCAGCCGCCTAACCAACGCCGGCGGGACTGCCGGCTCCCTCCTCTTGTGGCCCGCTGTGATGCCACGCCGGCATCCCTGCCTCACTCTAATCCCTCCGCTTGCCTGGCAGCACGCAATCAACTGCCTCCTTATTACGCGAAAAATTGATTCCTCCCGCTGACATCTGGGGCGCACCGGTTGGGAGGCTGACATGTGGGCCTACTAAGTTGACGCATACACATTGCTTGTCAACTTAGTCAACAGACGATTCTAGCAGCAGTAACTGTTGGATTTGAATCGAACGGTTCTACTGCTTCTTCAATCGCTGCTCTTCTTGCACCAGCCATCCAAACTAGTGCCGGCGAGACCGCCTGCTCCTGCCTCCAGTGGCCGGCTGTGCTGTCGTTGAGGCCTCATTGCCCCTACTACTCCCACCGCTAGCCTGGGCCTGCGGCAACGGCAACCGCACACCACAGCTGAACCAGTGAAGCCTCGTACTCCTCTCTGCGTGGGCATCCACTGTCGTGTCTTCCACGACTCCGCATCGTCCCCTTCCTAGGCCTCGTCGTCGTCCACCGCCTTGGTGCTCTCGGGGCAGTGTAGTCAATGGCCGACTTCCATCGGAAGAGTACTGTACGTGGAGAGGCTGACAGCTGGGTCCACGGCCACATCCTAATTTTTTTGTGATTTGCCAAGTAAGTAGCTTTGTCAGGCCTGTTGGGCTGCAAATCTTTCAAGACGAGGAGAGCTTTCATTCGGCTGGCCGAGAAAATGGCCTATTAGTAAAGAGAAATGGGTTGTACATTTTTAAAACACATCAAACCGGCAATTAGTTTCAAATTTCTTTTTTTCATTTCGAGATTTTAAATTGCATTGATTATTATGCGTGGACAATTTGTTGGATTTTATGTTGATATATATTTATTTTTAAAATCAGTTTGGACGTGACTTGAAATTTTGGGATTAAAAACAGTTCGGACCGCACAGAAATATGCAAAATTTAGTATAATTTTTTAACCGTGGCCACAATATGGGCTGTAATGCTAAGAAAAAGAATATGGGATCTAAAACAACATTAAGAATTAGCAAATGGGCTGTAAATTATTAGAAATAATGGCAGATGGGTTGTATGATGTTTCCCACAGATTTGAGGCTTTCCAAAAAAAAGGTTGACGCACAAGCAATGACTGTTGGATGTCCATCCAGCGGCCGTCGTGCTTCTTCAATCTCTGCTCTTCCTACACCAGCCGCTCAAACAAGCGCCGGCGGGACTGCCTGCTCTCTCCTCCCCGCGGCCGGCTGTGCTGCCGTGTAGGCCTCACCGCCCCATCGTACTCCCATCGCTGGCCTAGCCATCCCTCTACTCACCGACACCTCCTATTATTCTCCGGTGATGGCAGACGAACCAGTAAACCCTCGTACAGTCGTACTCCCCTCCGCGTGGGAAACAACTGTCGAGTCTTCCCTGGCTCCGTGCCGTTCCATTCTTAGGCCTCACCGTCGTCCCGCGCCCTGGTGCTCTCGGCTCGGCCTGGTCAACGTGGTCAACGACCGACATGCATCTAAAGTGGACTATACGTGGAGAGGCTGACAGCTGGGTCCACGGCCGCACGCAAGGGAATGCCTCCTTATTAACCGCAAAATAATAATTCCTCCACCTGACATCTGGGACCCACCAAACGGGCCTCTGTATTTCACGAAAAAAACGTTACCGCCGCTGATAGCTCGGACCCACCAGCTACATCTTCGCATGCAAGGAAGTGCCTCCTTATTACGCACAAAAAAATGAATACTCCCCCTGCTAGCTAGGACCCAGTATAGTGGGAGGCTGACTTGTGGGCCTACTAAGTTCACGGGGACGGAGGGCTTTGTCAACTTAGTAAATATGCATGATTCTAGCTCCATTGACCGTACGATGTCCATCCAACGGCCGTAGTGCTTCTTCAACCTCTGGTCTTCTTGCTCCAGCCGCCCAAACCAGCGCCGGACGTGCCTCGCGCTCCTGCCTCCCATTGCTAGCTGCGATGCCGCGGAGGCGTCACCGCCCCTACTACTCCCACCGCTGGCCAGACCATCCCTCTACTCACCCACACCCCCTGTTATTCTGCGGCGACGGCAGCCTCACACTGCAGCCGAACCAGTGAACCCTCGTATACCTCTCCGCGTGGGCATCCACTGCCGCGTCTTCCCTGGCTCCGCGTCGTCCCCTTCCTTGGCCTCACCATCGTCTACTGCCTTAGTGCTCTCGACGCGGCATGGTCAATGTGGTCAATGAACGACTTCCATCGAAAGAGTACTGTACGTGGAAAGGCTGACAGCTGGGTCCACGGTCGTAGCAAGGAAGTGCCTCCTTATTATGCACCAAATATTTATTCATCCACCTGACAGCGGGGACCCACCGGACGGCCCACCGTATATCATGAAAAAAATGTTTCCCCCTAACTACTGGGACCCACCAACTACATCTTCGCACGCAAGGAAGTGCGTCCGGGCAAAAAAATGATTCGCCCCCCTGATTGCTGGGACCCACCAGCTACATCTTCGCTTGCAAGGAAGTGCCTGATAGTCGGGACCCACCTGGTCGAAGCATATGTAGCGTTGTCATTCCGGTCGCGAACGTGTACGTACATACTGGTCGTTGTAGTTGTGCGCACGTGTCGTAGTAGAGGCACACACATAGCATGTACACATACGTACAACGGCCAGTGTGCAAGAAAGAAAATACGGCCACGTACGTACATACGGGTAGGGTCTCAAACGCCTACTCGTGCATACGTACGGCCAGGGCTCGTGTACATGGCTTGGTCGGAACAGTGAAACTGCGTCGTCGTCGTGTTCATGGGGAAGCAATGGAATGCGTCATGTTCATCGGGAGGCAACGAAACGCATGGGAGCTAACCGTCTTGGACAGAACAGCCGATGGAAACAAGGCCTGGCGTACCATAGAACGGAGGAAACAGCCTTGTGTTCGACCGGCCACGGTCAAAACGGGATCATGTTCATCGGGAGGGGTCTGGCGTACCGCAAAAAGGAGGAAACGGACCTCCTATGGTCAGAACAGGGGTCTTGTTGATCGGGAGGGGTGTGGCGTACCGCAAAATGTAGGAAACGGACTTGTGTTGGAGCGCTACAGTCGAAACGGGGGTCCTGTTCATCGGGAGGGGTGTGGCATGCCGCAGAACGGGACTCCACAGGATACTGTTCATCTCCACCGTCGTCCCCCTTCAGCCTCCACGGGCTACTGTTCATCCACCGTCGACCTCCTCCTGCCTCCACCTACGACTGTCCAGCCTCCACCGCGCGCTACTCCATCGGCTACTGTTCAACCAACCCTCTCCACGGGCTCCGCGTGGTCCCCTTCCTAGGCCTCGCCGTCGTCCATCGCCTTGGTGCTCTCGGCGCGGCGTAGTCAATGTGGTCAATGACCGACTTCCATCGGAAGAGTACTGTACGTGGAGAGGCTGACAGCTGGGTCCACGGCCACAGCCCAGTTTTTTTGTGATTTGCCAAGTAACTCGCTTTGTCAGGCTTGTTGGGCTGCAAATCTTTCAAGACGAGGAGAGCTTTCATTCGGCTGGCCGAGAAAATGGCCTATCAGTAAAGAGAAATGGGTTGTACATTTTAAAACACATCAGACCGGCAATTAGTTTCAAATTTCTTTTTTTCATTTCGAGATTTTAAATTGCATTGATTTTTATGCGTGGTCAATTTGTTGGATTTTATATTGATATATATTTATTTTTAAAATCAGTTTGAACGTGACTTGAAACTTCGGGATTAAAAACAGTTCGGACCGCACAGAAATATGCACAATTTCGTATAATTTTTTAACCGTGGCTACAATATGGGTTATAATGCTAACAAAAAGAATATGGGCTCCAAAAAACCTTAAGAATTAGCAAATGGGCTGTAAATTATTTGAAATAACGGTAGAAGGGTTGTATGATGTTTTCCACAGATTTGAGGCTTTCCTAAAAAAAGGTTGAGGCACAAGCAGTGACTGTTGGATGTCCATCCAGCGGCCGTCGTGCATCTTCAATCTCTGCTCTTCCTGCTCCAGCCGCTCAAACAAGCGCCGGTGGGATTGCCTGCTCTCTCCTCCCCGCGGCCGGCTGTGCTGCTGTGCAGGCCTCACCGCCCCACCGTACTCCCATCCCTGGCCTAGCCATCACCCACACCTGCTGTTATTCTTCGGCGACGGCAGACGAACCAGTAAACCCTCGTACAGTCGTACTCCCCTCCGCATGGGAAACAAATGCCGAGTCTTCCCTGGCTCCGTGCCGTTCCCTTCTTAGGCCTCGTCGTCGTCCATCGCCCTGGTGCTCTCGGCGCGGCGTGGTCAATGTGGTCAACGACCGACATGCATCTGAAGTGGACTGTATGTGGAGAGGCTGACAGCTGGGTCCACGGCCGCACGCAAGGAAATGCCTCCTTATTACCTGCAAAATAATGATTCCTCCACCTGACATCTGGGACCCACCAAAAGGGCCTCTGTATTTCATGAAAAAACGTTACCGCCGCTAACAGCTCAGACCCACCAGCTACATCTTCGCACGCAAGGTAGTGCCTCCATATTACGCACAAAAAATAAATACTCCCCCTGCTAGCTGGGAGCCAGTATAGTGGGAGACTGACTTGTGGTCCCACTAAGTTGACGGGGATGGAGGGCTTTGTCAACTTAGTAAATATGGACGATTGTAGCTCCATTGACCGTACGATGTCCAACCAACGGCCGTAGTGCTTCTTCAACCTCTTGTCTTCCTGCTCCAGCTGCCCAAACCAGCGCCGGTCGTGCCTCGTGCTCCTGCCTCCCGTTGCGAGCTGCGATGCCGCGGAGGCCTCACCGCTGGCCAGACCATCCCTCTACTCACCCACACCCCATGTTATTCTGCGGTGACGGCAGCCTCACAGCGCAGCCGAACCACTAAACCCTCGATACCTCTCTGCGTGGGCATCCACTGCCGCGTCTTCCCTGGCTCCGCGTCGTCCCCTTCCTAGGCCTCGCCATTGTCCACCGCCTTGGTGCTCTCAGCGCGGCGTGGTCAATGTGGTCAACGACTGACTTCCATTGGAAGAGTACTGTACATGGAGAGGCTGACAGCTGGGTCCACGATCGCAGCAATGAAGTGCCTCCTTATTACATGCAAAATAATTATTCGTCCACCTGATAGCGGGGACCCACCGGACGGGCCACCGTATTTCGTGAAAAAAATATTTCCCCCTAACTGCTGGGATCCACCAGCTACATCATCGCACGAAAGGAAGTGCGTCCGAGCAAAAAAATGATTCGCCCCCCTGACTGCTGGGACCCACTAGCTACATCTTCGCATGCAAGGAAGTGCGTGACAGTCGGGACCCACCTGGTCGAAGCATATGTAGCGTTGTCATTTTGGTCGCTAACGTGTACGTACATACTGGTCGATGTAGTTGCGCGCACGTGTCGTAGTAGAGGCACACACGTTGCATGTACACGTACGTACAACGGCCAGTGTGCAAGAAAGGAAATACGGCCACGTACGTACATACGGGCAGGGTCTCCAACGCCTACTGGCGCATACGTACGGCCAGGGCTCGTGTACATGGCTGTGTCGGAACGGAGAAACTGCGTCGTCGTCCTATTCATGGGGAGGCAATGGGATGCGTCGTGATCATTGGGAGACAACGAAACGCGTGGGAGCCAACCGGCTTGGACAGAATAGTCGATGGAAACAAGGTCTGGCGTACCGCAGAATGGAGGAAACGGCCTTGTGTTCTACCGGGCACGGTCGAAACGGGATCCTATTCATCAGGAGGGGTCTGGCGTACCGCGAAACGGAGGAAACGGACCTCCTACGGTCGAAACGGGGGTCCTGTTGATCGGGAGGGGTGTGGCGTATCGCAAAACGTAGGAAACGGACTTGTCTTGGAGCGCTACGGTCGAAACGGGGGTCCTGTTCATCGGGAGGGGTGTGGCGAACCGCAAAACGGGACTCCAGAGGATACTGTTCATCTCCACCTTCGACCCCCTCCAGCCTCCACGGGCTACTGTTCATCCACCGTCGACCTCCTCCTGCCTCCACCTGCGACTGTTCAGCCTCCACCGCGCGCTACTACACCGGCTACTGTTCAACCAGCCCTCTCCACGGGCTCCATGTCGTCCCCTTCCTAAGCCTCGCCATCGTCCACCGCCTTGGTGCTCTCGGCGCGGCATAGTCAATGTGGTCAATGACTGACTTCCATCGGAAGAGTACTGTACGTGGAGAGGCTGACAGCTGGGTCCACGGCCACAGCCCGGTTTTTTTGTGATTTGCCAAGTAAGTCGCTTTGTCAGGCCTGTTGCGCTGCAAATCTTTCAAGACGAGGAGAGCTTTCATTCGGCTGGCTGATAAAATGGCCTATCAGTAAAGAGAAATGGGTTGTACATTTTTAAAACACATCAAATCGGCAATTAGTTTCAAATTTCTTTTTTTCATTTCGAGATTTTAAATTGCATTGATTTTTATGTGTGGACAATTTGTTGGATTTTATATTGATATATATTTATTTTTAAAATCAGTTTGAACGTGACTTGAAATTTCAGGATTAAAAACAGTTCGGACCGCACAGAAAATGCAAAATTTCGTATAATTTTTTAACCATGGCAATAATATGGGTTGTAATGCTAACAAAAAGAATATGGGCTCCAAAAAACCTTAAGAATTAGCAAATGGGTTGTAAATTATTAGAAATAATGGCAGATGGGTTGTATGATGTTTTCCACAGATTTGAAGCTTTCCTAAAAAAAGATTGACGCACAAGCGGTGACTGTTGGATGTCCATCCAGCGGCCGTCGTGCTTCTTCAAACTCTGCTCTTCCTGCTCCATCCGCTCAAACAAGCGCCGGCGGGACTGCCTGCTCTCTCCTCCCCGCGGCCGGCTGTGGTGCCGCGTAGGCCTCACCGCCCGCCGTACTCCCATCGCTGGCCTAGCCATCCCTCTACTCACCCACACCTGTTGTTATTCTCCAACGACAGCAGACATACCAGTAAACCCTCGTACAGTCGTACTCCCCTCCGCGTGGGAAACAATTGCCGAGTCTTCCCTGGCTCCTTGTCATTCCCTTCTTAGGCCTCGCCATCGTCCATCGCCCTGGTGCTCTTGGCGCGGCCTGGTCAACGTGGTTAACGACCGACATGCATCTGAAGTGGACTGTACGTGGAGAGGCTGACAGCTAGGTCAACGGCCGCACGCAAGGAAATGCCTCCTTATTACCCGCAAAATAATGATTCCTCCACCTGATATCTGGGACCCACCAAAAGGGCCTATGTATTTCAAGAAAAAAAATGTTACCGCCGCTAACAGCTCGGACCCACCAGCTACACCATCGCACGCAAGGAAGTGCCTCCTTATTACGCACAAAATAATGAATACTCCCCCTGCTAGCTGGGACCCAATATAGTGGGAGGCTGACTTGTGGGCCTACTAAGTTGACGGGGATGGAGGGCTTTGTCAACTTAGTAAATATGCACGATTCTAGCTCCATTGACCGTACGATGTCCATCCAACGGCCGTAGTGCTTCTTCAACCTCTGATCTTCTTGCTCCAGCCGCCCAAACCAGCGCTGGTCGTGCCTCGTACTCCAGCCTCCCGCTGCCAGCTGCGATGTCGCGGAGGCCTCGACGCCCCCTACTACTCCCACCGCTGGCCAGGCCATCCGTCTACTCACCCACACTCCCTATTATTCTGTGGCGACATTAGCCTGACACCGCAGCCGAACCAGTGAACCCTCGTATACCTCTCCGCGTGGGCATTTACTGTCGCGTCTTCCCTGGCTCAATGTCGTCCATTTCCTAGGATTCGCCGTCGTCATCCACATTGGTGCTCTCTGCGAGGCATGGTCAATGTGGTCAACAACCAAGTTCCATCCAAAGAGTACTGTATGTGGAGAGGCTCACAGATGGGTCCACGGTCGCAGCAAGGAAGTGCCTCCTTATTACGAGCAAAATAATTATTCCTCCACCTGACAGCAGGGACCCACCGGACGGGCCACCGTATTTCGTGAAAAAAATGTTTCCCCTAACTGTTGGGACCCACCAGCTACATCTTCGCATGCAAGGAAGTTCGTCCGGGGAAAAAAATGATTCGCCCCACTGATTGATGGGACCCACCAGCTACATCTTCGCATGCAAGGAAGTGCCTGACAGTCGGGACACACCTGGTCGAAGGGTACATAGCGTTGTAATTCTGGTCGCGAACGTGTACGTACATACTGGTCGATGTAGTTGCGCGCACGTGTCGTTGTATAGGCACGCACGTAGCATGTACACGTATGTACAGTGGCCAGTGTGCAAGAAAGAAACTACGGTCACATACATATATATGGGTAGGGTCTCGAACGCCTACTCGCGCATACGTACGACCAGGGCTATTGTACATGGCTGGGTTGGAACGGAGAAACTGTGTCGTCGTCGTGTTCATGGGGAGGCAACGGAATGCGTCGTGTTCATCGGGAGGCAACGGAACGCGTGGGAGCCAACCGGCTTGGACAGAACAACCGATGGAAACAAGGCCTGGCGTACCGCAGAAAGGAGGAAACGGCCTTGTGTTCGACCGGCGACGGTCGAAACGGGATCCTGTTTATCGGGAGGGGTCTGGCGTAGCGCAAAATGGAGGAAACGGACCTCCTCCGGTCGAAACGGGGGTCCTGTTAATCGGGAGAGGTGTGGCGTACCGCAAAACGTAGGAAACGAACTTGTGTTGGAGTGCTACGGTCGAAACGGTGGTCCTGTTCAGCGGGAGGGGTGTGGCGTACCGCAAAACGTGACTCCACAGGATACTGCTCATCTCCACCGTCGACCCCCTCTAGCCTCCACGGGCTACTGTTCATCCACCATCGACCTCCTCCTGCCTCCACCTGCGACTGTTCAGCCTCCACCGCGCGCTACTCCACCGGCTAGTCTTCAACCAGCCCTCTCCACGGGCTCCTGTTCAACCACCCCTCCACGGTCTACTGTTCATGTGACGCCCGAAGACCGACGTCCGAGAAGATTCCAGATGTTCCGGGTTCTCCCATGTGTTTCTTTCGTGCTTGTGTTATTTATTTTTGCTTTGCATCATGTCATCATGCCATCATGACTTTAATCTTTGCATCTCACTTAAATAAATTGTGTGGACCTTTGGTCCATTTAAATCAAGGGAAGGATGACTTCTCTTTATAACATATCCTCCTAATATTATGGAGCTATTATAAATAAATATTCCATTGTTTGGGATCACCGTAACACACTTGCATAATTTTTCCCCATGCCTTCTCTTTCTCTTTTCTTGCCTCTCCTATTTTTTCGTGGACCGTGGACATTTTTGCGAGTCCAGGAAAAATAACCTCTTGCCCAAACTCTACTCCTAACCCCCTCTTTATTTTCCTTTATTTTTCTTCTCTATTTTCTTTTCTTCTTCTTTTCTCTCTATTTATTAGGAGAGAAGCCAGTCCAGCTGGGCCTCCTAGCTGCCATCAGCTTCCCAGGCCCAAGAACCACCTCAGCCAGCCTCCAGGCCTCAAGGCCCACTTAATCTTCCGCATAACCCTAGCCTAAACCGAGCCACTCATCTCTCCCCTCGCTCTCCCTCCCAAGCGCCTCCAGGCCTCGCTCCTCTCGCGCCCCCGATCCCATCGATTCCCCTCCTCTCGTTCTCTCGCCCGAACCCATCGCCACCCATCTCTCGATCTCCCCTCGCCCTTTTCTTCCACAACGCCGAGCGTCTCCATCCCCAGCGCCTGGCACCGGCCACCGGCGCGCCAAGCACCGGGCGTCGCCTCGCCTCCGCGCGATTCCAGCGCCTCTAGCGCGCCCCTCCAGGCCGGGTGCCCGGCCTCGTCCAGAGCCCCCTCGAGCAGCCCACGGCCACGAGCAGCTCCCTGCGACGCCCCAGGCCCTGCCTCGTCGACGTCCCCGCCACGGCCTCTGCTCCGGTCGCCTCTTCCCGACAGCACCGGCAACGGCGACCGCGGCCAGCCTCCGCCGCTGAAGCTCTCCGCGTCGCCCTGACCTCCAGCTCCCTCAAGCCAGCCTTCCCCGCCTCCGCGCGGCTCCTCTTCCTCGTCTCAAGCAGCGCCTCGTCTCCCTCCTGTGCTGCATGGTCGCGCCGGCCACCACGACAGCGCCGCCGCGCCTCAGCCTCCTCGCTGTGTGCCTCCCTGCCCATGTCTACCATCTGTTGCCTATTGGCGTTGACTTCAAGACAGCAGCCGCAAGACCCGTGGGTGCCAAGTTCTCTTTCGGAGACCTCCTCAAGACCAGGAATGCCAAGGCCATCTTTGAGATTTGTTTCGCCAAGTTCAACCTCCGACGATCCCGACAAGTACCACGACGACCCGAACATCTACAGAAAACGAGTACATCTACCGACGCCAAGTACCCCTTAGAGTCGCCGACGACCTTCAAGTTTGACTACACGGCCACAAAATGACATGTGCAACTACTTGCACCGAGGACCCATGTACAACTACGTTGCCGAGACCAAGACCGCAAGTACCACGACGTACGTGTACGACTACCGTCGCCGGAAACACCAAGTACCCCTTTGTTGAACAAGAACGACAAGTTCGGAGACCTCAAGTACCACGACGAACGTTTTGAAGCGCCAAGTACCGCGACGCCCGAAGCACTCGAAATCGTCAAGTACATCTACGAAACGAGAGCGTCTACTTCCACTACAGTCGCCCCGTGTACGACTATGAACGGAACGACTACTTCCACTACGTCCCTCGACGACTCGAACCGCTTCGAGAATGAACGTTCCGAAGGTATAACCCCGAGACGATGACCCGTGGATGAATGCTTGTTGTGTTGTATGAGATGCTCCACTTGTGTGCTCCGCGCCCGTATCGTATTTTGTTGTGCTCCTCGGTTGACTCGTCGCCGACTCGTGGGAACCCGGTGTCGGGATCACCCCACCTTTTCATCTTGTTCGACTCGCTCACGCCTTCTTTCTTTTTCCTCGGTCTCTCAATGAGTTACCGGAACCGAGATGTTGCCGTTGCATCATTTCCGGATTCGTCGCCGTGGCACCCTTTCTTCCACCACGGTGACTAATACTCCTTATCATCTTCTTATCTCTTCATGTCAACTTTTAATAAAAATTGCATAAACTTGATCATGTCATCCGCATCATGTTAACAACATTATATGTGTGAATTGTTGTTTGCTTAAAAATTACTTAACATGCACATGAGGAGTTTTCCGGATTTGTTGTTGTTATTTTCCGGCCTCATTTAAAATGCATAAATAGGTAGTTTGTTTTGCTTCACCTCTTGCCATGTTAACCAACATTTAACCTTGTCTTGTAAATAAACGAGAGTCAACTAAATAAATAAAATGTGGTGTTTCGTCAATATGCAACTCGTTGCATATTGAGCTCCACTTAACTTGTAGTACTTGTTTGTGCACTTTACCATGACATGCATATTTAAACCGGACATGCATCATACTTGTTTGTGCATCTTGCCATGGTTATGATATGAGTGTTTACAGTGTTGTTTGCTTCTTTCCAGTTGCTTCTCTTGTTAGCTTCGGTTCCGTTCTGGAGTTGTGAGGATCCGTTCGACTACTTCATGGACCCGTTCTTCTCCCTTGCGGAATCCCAGGCAAGATGATCATACCCTTGGATACCTTTACTACCATTGCCATGCTTAGTTGTCTCGATGCTATCGTTACATGTCGCGCTACCCATCTTTTATTGTCAGCCTCTCCTTGTTGCCATGAAACCTCTAACCTTTTGACACCTTCCTAGCAAAACCACTGTTTGGCTATGTTACCCGCTTGCTCTGCCCCTCTTATAGCGTTGTTAGTTGCAGGTGAAGATGAAGATCGTTCCAGGTGGGAACTTGTTGTTGGAATATCACAATATCTATAATTATTATTAACACACCTATATACTGGGCATGGGCGGAAGGCTTGGCCTTTTGCTCGGTGTTTTGTTCCACTCATGCCACCTTAGGCGCCGATAAACCGGCATTATGTTCCTTGATTTTGCGTTCCTTACACGATGAGTGGATGTGGACCCCTTGACAGTTCATCTTTGAATAAAACTCCTCCAGCAAGGCCCAACATTGGTTTAATTTGCCTCATAATAACAACTTAATTAATTAATTAAAATTGCATAGGGGGTCGCGTCACCTGGTTCTTAATTCTACATAACAGGGGGGCCAGTGCTGATGGTGTTGGTCCCAAACGGGGGTTATGCGGGGCCACCACGGGGAAACTCGAGGTTTGGTTTTACCTGTAGGATCGCCCATCCGGTTGTGGCCTGAGACTAGATACGCGCGGCTACTATCAGGGGGTCGACACACCGGGAGGTCTTGCTGGACTTCTTTTACCATTGTCGAAATGTCTTGTGCACCGGGATGCCAAGCCTGATAGGATTTTCCCTAAGATAAGGGGTGATGATATTATATTTATCACTTCAGCTAATCGTGAGAGCTTGTGATGGGCTAAGTTGGGACACCCCTGCAGGGTTATGATCGTTCGAAAGCCGTGCCCGCGGTTATGTGGCAGATTGGAATTTGTTAATGTCCGGTTGTAGAAAACTTGACAGAGGATCCGAAGTAAAACACACAACTGTGTGAGTAACCATGACTGTCTCTTTTCACTTTGAGAAGAGAACACGGTGGGGTTATGTTTGACTCGTAAGTAGTTCAGGATCTTTAGCGATCACTACTAGTTGCGACCGTTTGCGTATATGCTCATCTTATTCTTGTACTCGTAAGTTAGCCACCATATTATGCTTAGCCGCTGCTGCAACCTCACCACTTTACCTCTTCCTACCCACAAAGCTTTGCTAGTCTTGATACCCATGGTTATGGGATTGCTGAGTCCTTGTGGCTCACAGATACTACAACACCAGATGCAGGTTCAGCCGAGAATGATGCAGGAGCTTGTTCAAGTACTTCCCTGGGAGCTCGACGAAGAGAGTGGCCGTATGCTTGTGACGTTTTCGACGATCAGTAGTGGTTTCTACTAGGGGCGATTCGGACCTGTGGCTTTATGTTGTTTTTTTGGTATCATTCTTTTGGATCTTCGCCCGTAGTCGGGTTGTGATGTTTGAATGATGTTTTGCTTATGTAATGTATTGTGTGAAGTGGCGAATGTAAGCCAACTATCTCCTTTTGCAATTTAATCCCTCTTTTACATGAGTCGTGCAAAGATACCAAACTTGAGATAATTCCAGAATGGGCTTATACCTTTAAGTCGTGCCTCGACACGTAGGAGGTATAGTCCCATCCTGGGCATTACAAGTTGGTATTCAGAGCCTTCTCCGACCTAGAAGCCCCCACTGATTGATCGAATCGTTGACGGTTGAGTCTAGGCACACACTTGAAAATGTTTTGAGTCCTATATTATATCAGAGAGTAGGATTTCTTTTGCTCCTCATCCCTTTTCACTATGGTGAGGACTCCTGACGATTACTCTTGTCTCTTCTACTCTCAAAAATTCACCATTTTTTTCAGGATCACGCGGGTATTGTTTGGATTGTTCCGATGTCTTTGTGACGAGAACATTGTACTCGATGCCTCCTGTCATTAGGGGTTGTGGCAGTGTCCCGGGGAGTTGAGCTCCGAGGTGTTGTCGTCACAAATATATCGCATCAGTTCTAGAATACTTAAGACGGCCGACATCGAAAACTCTCCTATGCGGTTAGTGGCAAGATAACCCCGACATCACCCAGTACTGGGGAGGTAGTTCGGGAGTATTGCCATAGCTTGTATAGTAGATGCGTTTCGAAGGTCCGAGGTAAACGGTTTCCGGAAATAACTGGTTATGTGTTGAAGGATGGATACAGCTGGATGTAGGATTAGAGTTGATTGCGCGGTGCTTCCCTTGTATCCCCAACACCTGATTGCATAACTGGAAACTTTCGGAAATTAATAGGTGGGTTCATCTAGTAGCTCGTAGGCATTCTTCCAACGAATGCATGATATGGAGTTCGGGGTTCTACATTGAGTGAAGTAGTTTTATGGGCTTGTTCCGATCGGGAGTTGCATCTTAAAGGGTCCTTGGCTATGCTGATCCGGGGATTGCAAAACCCTTTTGTAACACGTTCCATGAGCTTTCAGCACGAATATGTGGAACGAAGCTTCTATCTTTTATTTGTTCTATCTGCTCCTTGTTGCTTTTATTTATCTTTTGTTCTTCCAAGTGGCTTATCGACAAGTTGATGTACCTGCGGAATTCATTCGTTCATTCTTTGCTCAGATGATATTGTGAAGATCATGTTGCAACATATCTATCTTTTGTTTTTGTTTTGATTCTGGTATTCGAGTTGCTTCGATGTCAAATGTTGATTCCATACCTTTCTTAATCGGTGTTCTCATATTTCTATGGGAGTGCTAATTCTTCTTGACCATCGAGAGTGTCATGTTAAATTCTTATCAACCGGCGTCTTTTGCTTCAAGTTAATCCGATCTTTTCATCATCTGCAAGATCAACTCTCAGTCTTTTCTCAACGGTGTATGTTTCATTCATCCCAAGTTGTCCTTGTTTTCCCCACCCTCCCACCCTTCTTCTTCTCGGAGCAAGAAATTCTTAGATGAAGTATCCATTTTATTCACATGAGTTCTTCATTCTTCCCTTCAATGTTCTTATCCGTTGATTTATCGTGAAGATGCTCAAGAGCTTCAAGTTCATCATTCTTTTGTTCTCAAATTCTGCCGGTGGATGTAATTCAAGATTTCGGTGTTGATCTTATCCTTTTCCTCTTTTCACAATGCTTTCTTATTCCGGTGCACCAATTAATCATTCTCCTCTTGCTATTCATATCCGGAGTGCTGAAGATTCATAATTCCATTCTTAATCCGTTCAAATTATTTTTGAGGATTGTCATCTTATTCAAGCCATTTAATTCAACCGGTGCAATATCTCTTCAACAATCTTTTCCAACGGTGATTTCTTTAGTGGGCACTAACCCACATGTCTTTTCCCAGGATCTTACCTGACTCTTCTATTTTTCTGGAGTTATACTCAAATTCTTTTAAAGTGTGACGTAAGAATGATTCCCATCAGTCACATACCTTCTCCAAGATCGCTT
Source organism: Secale cereale (assembly GCA_902687465.1). Lineage (NCBI taxonomy): Eukaryota > Viridiplantae > Streptophyta > Magnoliopsida > Poales > Poaceae > Secale > Secale cereale. The sequence goes on along the minus strand of LR738714.1, from coordinate 174,931,451 downwards.
TCAAATTATTTTTCATCATCGGTTCAACCTTTTTAATTCTTCATTACGGAGGGCCTATACAATTCATGGTGGTGTATCTCATCGTCTACTCAGATTTTGAAGACCGAAGACGAGTTTCTCTTAATCCTGGCCCGTTCTATTCAAGATTCGTGGTTCTAGCTTCATGCCATCCTCATTATTGTTCCGTTTGTGAGGAATTCTTTTATACCATCCAAAGCATTTCATGAATTCTTCTTATTGTGATCCTCCGAAGGCCATCATTTCAGAATATTTCTTCGTTCTCTGTTTGCAACTTCGTCCTCCAACTATTCTTCATTGATGTCTCTTCGTTCGTCTCCATATTTTACGGTGGTTCTTTCAAGATTACTCTTCCGTTGTTATTGTATTAATTCACTCGTTCTTTTCATAATTCTACCGGTGGTTTGTTGAAGATTTACCCAAGTTTGTGCGAGATCTCTCTTTAATTCTTTCCAGCGAGAATAATTAGTATGCCAAATCCGTTGCTTGTCATCAATTTAATTTGAAGAAGGATAAGCATACATTAAATCTTATTCTTTTCCCCGAAGTGATTAATCTCTTTTTCCAGAGTTTGTTCATCATATCATATTTCGGTCCTAAGTTGTTCATCTTGTTTTCCGGAGCTCCAGGTTATTTCTATTACATCATTTCAAAGCTCCATCTAATTCATCGCAGGCCTTGAATCTTATTCTTTTCATATTTCACTTCTCATGCTTTCATCACCGGAGTTCTTCATGGTGGTTCATTATGATTTAATTCATCCTTGAAGTCTTCATCAAGATTCTTGTTGGAGCTCAAGCATTCTTCATCATGTATTCCAATTGCAATTCTTGCTCCCTTATCTTTTGAGGTGGTGTTATGTCATTCTTGACAATTCCTTCATGTTTCATGATTCACGAGTTATCAAGAATGAGATATTTAAAACAATCATTTCTTTCTCTTAGGAGTTCCTTTTGCACCCCTCATTTTTATTCGTTGGAGTAATCTTGGGTTGTATTTCACCTAAAAGCTTTCCTTGAGAATTGTTGCTATTATGGTGCTTATAAATGACCCAAGTTCTTCATTTATCATTACGGTGAATTAAGTTTATCGTCTCCTTGTTGATCTCAATCCAATCAATATTTTCGTCAGTGGCTGGTTGTCAACTCTTAATTTTGAGATGTTTTCCATAAGCCCACATCAAGCTTATTCGTTTCGTTGTTGATTTTCTCCATCAAGCACATTCAACCCTTCTTTGTAAGGAGGATTTCCTAATTCATTTGTGGGAGAAGTTGTCGTTTTTCTTCTCCATTCATTTTTTCGTTGATCTATATTCTATTCTTTCATTCCGGAGGCTTTGTGATGTTGCTCTCTCCAAGCCATCATATCGTTTTATCGAGATCATGTTCTTTCCCTTGCTTATCATTTAACGGAGTGTTGTGTTCTACATTCTAGTTCTCTTATCTTATCAAGTTTGCCTCTCTTTGCAACCGGAGTGATGTCTGAATCCTTCTTACCACTTGTGCCATTCTTTTAATTATCTCGGAGGCTGTGAGTTGTCGTTTTCATCAAGTATCATCCCAACATGGCAAGTTCTTGTTAATTCCTTCCAGTTTCAGTCGGAGTGCTGTCCGAATTATGTCATTCTTATTCCATGGTTATACCATTGCAGTTTCATATTCTTTGGTTCGTAAGCTCTTGTTTAATGTCTTTCAACCTACAAGGTTCTCATTATGTTCCTTGTTCCTCTTTTCGAACGGAGTTTTCATATTCGTTCATCTCTGTTGTATTCTTCTTTCATTTTGGTCAACCTCTCAGGTTCGTGCTTTCACTCGTCTGTCAAAGAAGCAACTTTGTTTTACCTCTTCCTTTTTCATTTTATCCAGTGCCATCTCCAGGATCTCGGGTCGAGATCCTCTGTTAGTGTCAGAGAGTTGTGACGCCCGAAGACCGACGTCCCAGAAGATTCCAGATGTTCCGGGTTCTCCCGTGTGTTTCTTTCGTGCTTGTGTTATTTATTTTTGCTTTGCATCATGTCATCATGCCATCATGACTTTAATCTTTGCATCTCACTTAAATAAATTGGGTGGACCTTCGGTCCATTTAAATCGAGGGAAGGACGACTTCTCTTTATAACATATCCTCCTAATATTATGGAGCTATTATAAATAAATATTTCATTGTTTGGAATCACCGTAACACACTTGCATAATTTTTCCCCATGCCTTCTCTTTCTCTTTTCTTGTCTCTCCTATTTTTTCGTGGACCGTGGACATTTTTGCGAGTCCAGGAAAAATAACCTCTTGCCCAAACTCTACTCCTAACCCCCTCTTTCTTTTCCTTTATTTTTCTTCTCTATTTTCTTTTCTTCTTCTTTTCTCTCTTTTTATTAGGAGAGAAGCCAGTCCAGCTGGGCCTCCTAGCTGCCATCAGCTTCCCAAGCCCAAGAACCACCTCAGCCAGCCTCCAGGCCTCAAGGCCCACTTAATCTTCCGCATAACCCTAGCCCGAACCGAGCCTCTCATCTCTCCCCTCGCTCTCCCTCCCGAGCGCCGCCAGGCCTCGCTCCTCTCGCGCCCCCGATCCCATCGATTCCCCTCCTCTCGTTCTCTCGCCCGAACCCATCGCCACCCATCTCTCGATCTCCCCTCGCCCTTTTCTTCCACAGCGCCGAGCGCCTCCATCCCCAGCGCCTGGCGCCGGCCACCGGCGCGCCAAGCACCGGGCGCCACCTCGCCTCCCCGCGATTCCAGCGCCTCCAGCGCGCCCCTCCAGGCCGAGTGCCCGGCCTTGTCCAGAGCCCCCTCGAGCAGCCCGCGGCCACGAGCAGCTCCCTGCGACGCCCCAGGCCCTGCCTCATCGACGTCCCCGCCACGGCCTCTGCTCCGGTCGCCTCTTCCCGACAGCACCGGCAACGGCCACTGCGGCCAGCCTCCGCCGCTGAAGCTCTCCGCGCCGCCCCGACCTCCAGCTCCCTCAAGCCGGCCTTCCCCGCCTCTGCGCGGCTTCTTTTCCTCGTCTCAAGCAGCGCCTCGTCTCCCTCCAGCGCTCCATGGTCGCGCCGGCCACCACGACAGCGCCGCCGCGCCTCAGCCTCCTCGCTGTGTGCCTCCCTGCCCGTGTCTACCATCTGTTGCCTATTGTCGTTGACTTCAATACCGCAGCGGCAAGACCCATGGGCGCCAAGTTCTCTTTCGGAGACCTCCTCAAGACCAGGAATGCCAAGGCCATCTTTGAGATTTGTTTCGCCAAGTTCAACCGCCGACGATCCCGACAAGTACCACGATGACCCGAACATCTACAGAAAACGAGTACATCTACCGACGGCAAGAACCCCTTCGAGTCGCCGACGACCTTCAAGTTCGACTACACGGCTACAAAATGACATGTGCAACTACTTGCGCCGAGGACCCATGTACAACTACGTTGCCGAGACCAAGACCGCAAGTACCACGACGTACGTGTAGGACTACCGTCGCCGGAAACACCAAGTACCCCTTCGTTTAACAAGAACGACAAGTTCGGAGACCTCAAGTACCACGATGAACGTTTTGAAGCGCCAAGTACCGCGACGCCCGGAGCACTCGAAACCGTCAAGTACATCTACGAAACGAGAGCGTCTACTTCCACTACCGTCGCCCCGTGTACGACTACGAACGGAACGACTACTTCCACTACGTCCCTCGACGACTCGAACCGCTTCGAGAACGAACGTTCCGAAGGTATAACCCCGAGACGATGACCCGTGGATGAATGCTTGTTGTGTTGTATGAGATGCTCCACTTGTGTGCTCCGCGCCCGTATCGTCTTTTGTTGTGCTCCTCGGTTGCCTCATCGCCGACTCGTGGGAACCCGGTGCCGGGATCACCCCACCTTTTCATCTTGTTCGACTCGCTCATGCCATCTTTCTTTTGCCCCGGTCTCTCAACGTGTTACCGGAACCGAGATGTTGCAGTTGCATCATTTCCGAATTCGTCGCCGTGGCACCCTTTCTTCCACCACGGTGACTAATACTCCTTATCATCTTCTTATCTCTTCATGTCAACTTTTAATAAAAATTGCATAAACTTGATCATGTCATCCGCATCATGTTAACAACATTATATGTGTGAATTGTTGTTTGCTTAAAAATTACTTAACATGCACATGAGGAGTTTTCCGGATTTGTTGTTGTTATTTTCCGGCCTCATTTAAAATGACTAAATAGGTAGTTTGTTTTGCTTCACCTCTTGCCATGTTAACCAACATTTAACCTTGTCTTGTAAATAAACGAGAGTCAACTAAATATATAAAATGTGGTGTTTCGTCAATATGCAACTCGTTGCATATTGAGCTCCACTTAACATGTAGTACTTGTTTGTGCACTTTACCATGACATGCATATTTAAACCGGACATGCATCATACTTGTTTGTGCATCTTGCCATGGTTATGATATGAGTGTTTACCGTGTTGTTTGCTTCTTTCCGGTTGCTTTTCTTGTTAGCTTCGGTTCCGTTCCGGAGTTGTGAGGATCCGTTAGACTACTTCATGGACCCGTTCTTCTCCCTTGCGGAATCCCAGGCAAGATGATCATACCCTTGGATACCGTTACTACCATTGCCATGCTTAGTTGTCTCGATGCTATCGTTACATGTCGCGCTACCCATCTTTTATTGTCAGCCTCTCCTTGTTGCCATGAAACCTCTAACCTTTTGACACCTTCCTAGCAAAACCACTGTTTGGCTATGTTACCCGCTTGCTCAGCCCCTCTTATAGCGTTGTTAGTTGCAGGTGAAGATGAAGATCGTTCCAGGTGGGAACTTGTTGTTGGAATATCACAATATCTATAATTATTATTAACACACCTATATATTGGGCATGGGTGGAAGGCTTGGCCTTTTGCTCGGTGTTTTGTTCCACTCATGCCACCTTAGGCGCCGATAAACCGGCATTATGTTCCTTGATTTTGCGTTCCTTACACGATGGGTGGATGGGGACCCCTTGACAGTTCGTCTTTGAATAAAACTCCTCCAGCAAGGCCCAACATTGGTTTTAATTTGCCTCATAATAACAACTTAATTAATTAATTAAAATTGCATAGGGGGTCGCGTCCCCGGG
>LR738714.1:174866408-174926345 GCA_902687465.1 Secale cereale | reverse complement strand
GGGGGGGGGCAGTGCTGATGGTGTTGGTCCCAAACGGGGTTTATACGGGGCCACCACAGGGAAACTCGAGGTTTGGTTTTACCTGTAGGATCGCCCATCCGGTTGTGGCCTGAGACGAGATACGCGCGGCTACTATCAGGGGGTCGACACATCGGGAGGTCTTGCTGGACTTGTTTTACCATTGTCGAAATGTCTTGTGCACCGAGATGCCGAGCCTGATCGGATTTTCCCTAAGATAAGGGGTGATGATATTATATTTATCACTTCAGCTAATCGTGAGAGCTTGTGATGGGCTAAGTTGGGACACCCCTGCAGGGTTATGATCTTTCGAAAGCCGTGCCCGCGGTTATGTGGCAGATTAGAATCTGTTAATGTCCGGTTGTAGAAAACTTGACAGAGGATCCGAAGTAAAACACACAACTGTGTGAGTAACCGTGACTGTCTCTTTTCACTTTGAGAAGAGAACACGGTGGGGTTATGTTTGACTCGTAAGTAGTTCAGGATCTTTAGCGATCACTACTAGTTGCGACCGTTTGCATAGATGCTCATCTTATTCTTGTACTCGTAAGTTAGCCACCATATTATGCTTAGCCGCTGCTGCAACCTCACCACTTTACCTCTTCCTACCCACAAAGCTTTGCTAGTCTTGATACCCATGGTTATCGGATTGCTGAGTCCTCGTGGCTCACAGATACTACACCACCAGATGCAGGTTCAACCGAGAATGATGCAGGAGCTGGTTCAAGTACTTCCCTGGGAGCTCGACGAAGAGAGTGGCCGTATGCTTGTGACGTTTTTGACGATCAGTAGTGGTTTCTACTAGGGGCGATTCGGACCTGTGGCTTTATGTTGTTTTTTTTGGTATATTTCTTTTGGATCTTCGCCTGTAGTCGGGTTGTGATGTTTGAATGATGTTTTGCTTATGTAATGTATTGTGTGAAGTGGCGAGTGTAAGCCAACTATCTCCTTTTGCAATTTTAATCCCTCTTTTACATGAGTCATGCAAACATACCAAACTTGAGATCATTCCAGAATGGGCTTATACCTTTAAGTCGTGCCTCGACACGTAGGAGGTATAGTCCCATCCTGGGCATTACAGTTCATCCAGCCCTCCACCGTCTACTGTTCATCCAGCCCTACACGGGGTGGTCCTGTTCATCCAGCCTTCCACGAGGTCCTGTTCATGCAGCCCCAACCGGCTCGATCGATCGGGGTACTGTTCAACACCACGAGGTCCTGTTCATCCACCCCACCGGGAAATGTTAATCCAAACCCCCCCCCAGCAACACTCACTGTTCATGCAGAGGCAACATCGATCGGCTTCAGTAATCAAAACTAGCGAAGGAATCGCTCGATCGGGTTGAGTTAAGAGCAATTGATCGATCGCTCGGGTTCAGTAACGCGTAGCCTGCACTGCAATCGCTCGGGTTCAGTTAGAGCCCAACGCCTCGCTCGGGTTCAGTTAGAGCCCTACGCCTCGCACCCACGCGCGTGCGTGTATGAGAGAAACGCGCATCGCTCGGCCCCGACTACCCATCGTAACCGGGAACACCCCGATATTTTCCTCGACCTCGCTTCTACCACAGTTTTTTCGGTCATGGACGGCCCAAAGAATGGCATGCAGCTGCGTCTCCTGCCCGCCCAGGACGAAAAGCCCATTTTCTCTCATCATTTTTTGTCAAAGAAGTAGGACCCCACAACATCTATGATGATACCGTGTTTTGTCACAATTAGTGTCATAGAAGTGTCATAAGTATGACAGAAAAAAGTTTCGTTAGACCCAAAATGTCACGGATGTGTCTTTTTTTGTAGTGATCATAGGTAGTTCCCAAACAGAAAATAAAGTTTATTCCTTTTCTGCCAAACTTTCACAAGCCAACGCTAGCCGAATCCACGGTTGCCTTCCATACCAACACTTTCCAAGGAATTTATTATTTGACAACATAAAGTAAATTTGTTTTTCATTTCGGGACTGGGCATTCCTAATACCTTTGCCTTACTCTCGTGCAATGACAAGGGAATAAACACTCATCGTGAGAATAACACATCTAGCATGGAAAATATTGGCCACCCCTCACCGCCTCGCGAGCGGTACAGACACACAAAAGGAAATTTATTTTGAAAATTAGAGATGGCACATACAATTTTTCTTAGAACGACAAGGAAATACCGCATATAGGTAGGTATGGTGGAATCATGTGGCAAAACCGGGATAAAGGATTTTGGATGCTCAAGTAGAGATCATACTTACTGCAAAATTTAGGTTAGCAAGAGATTGAGCAGCGACCAACCATGAAAAAAATAATCTCGTAAGCGAACAATGAGAATAAATAACACCGAATAATGCGCCACCAGTAGCATATAATTTCGTTGCATAATTATTGACTTTCGTGCTTACACAGGGAATCACTATCTTTAACACTAATATTCTTACTAGAGCACAATTACTCATCAACATAACTCACATATCACATCATCATGTCTCAAAACTATTACAAGGAATCAAGTTTATTTTGTCCAATGATCTTCATGAAAGTTTTTATTATATCCTTCTTGTATATCTTTCATTTTGGGAGTGATTTTCATCTGTTGCTTTTGATAAGATCAAACAAATATAAGTGAAGATCATCAGCATAATTTTTCTTCTTTCTCTCAAAATAATTTAAGTGAACCAAGAGAGAATTTAAAAAAAAATTACTAACTCTCAAATAATTTTGAGTGAAGCAAGAGAGTATTTCTTCAAAAATACTAAGCACACCGTGCTCAAAAAGATATAAGTGAAGCACTAGAGCAAGTCCATTGCTCATAAAAGTTTAAGTGAAACATAGAGAGCAATTCTAGCAACTCATGGCATAATTTTGGTTCTCTCAAATGGGTGTGTACAGCAACTCATATCAAACAAGACGCTCCAAGAAAAACACATATCATGTGATGAATAAAAATATAGTTTCGAGTGTAATACTGATAGTTGTTGGAATAAAGCAGGGATGCCACTCGGGGGCATCCCCAAGCTTAGTTTGTTGCTCATTGTTGGATAATAGCTTGGGATGGCGGCGCATCCCCGATCTTTGGCTCTTCCATCCTTCCTTCATCCACCGTAAGATAACCCAAAACTTGAAAACTTCAATCACACAAAACTTCAACAAAACCTTCGTGAGATCCGTTCATATAAGAAAGCAAACCCCTCCATAAGTGTTGTATCAAACCAATTCATATTTTGTTTGTATTTTATCTACTGTATTCCAACTTTGTATGGCAAAATCTCATCAAAGAAAACCATGGAGCCATCAACATAAGCACACAACACAAAGAAAACGGAATCTGTCAAAAACAGAACAGTCTATAGTAATCTGGAAGTTTCGAATACTTATGAACTCTAAAAATCTTGAAAAAATAGGGCCATGCTGGAAATTTTTATATTAAAATTCTACAAAAATAATCTACTAAAAATCAGTTTTTTATTAATAATGAGAATTTTACTCGTGAGCGCAAAAGTTTCTGTTTTTTTCAGCAAGATCAAATCTACTAACACCCAACGTGTTCCTAAGGCTTTGCTTGGCACAAACCTTTATTCAAACCACAAAAACACATCTAAACAGAGATAATAGTCGGTTTTTTATTGAAAACAGAAAGGAAATCAAAAAGCAAAAAGATACAAGTTGGGTTGCCTCCCAACAAGTGCTATCGTTTTACGCCCTTAGATAGGCATAATACCAAGATTTCAAGTATTGTCAACCTTGTTGGATGTTCCATAAGTTTCCCTCATTATAGATTCATAAGGCAATTTGATCTTGGTTCTAGGGAAGTGTTCCATCCCATTTCTCAAGGGAAATTGGAATTTAATATTCCCTTCTTTCATGTTAATCACCGCGCCAATAGTGCACAAAAACGGTCTACCAAGTATAATAGGGCAAGACAAATTGCAATCGATTTCAAGAACAATAAATCTATGGGTGCATAGTTCCTATTTGTAAGAATAAGAACATAATTGATCCTCCCCAAAGGCTATTAATATCTTAATCCGCCAGATGCAAATAAGACAGCAATCTTCAATATTAGTAAGACCAAGAACATCACCAAGAGAATTCGGAGTCGTGGAAACACTAGCACCCAAATCACAGAAAGCAAAACACTCATAATTTTTAATTTTGATATTGATAGTGGGTTCCCGTTCACCATGGAACTTCCTGGGAATTGAAACTTCTAATTCCATTTTTTCTTAAAAAGCTTTCATCATAGCATCAACAATATGTTCAGTAAAAGCTTTATTTTGTTCATAGTCATGGAGTGAATTAATCATGGATTGCAACAAAGAAATACAATCGATCAAGGAACAAATATCATAATTAAAGTCTTTGTAATCCAACATAGTGGGCACATCACTAGCTAAAGTCTTGACCTCTCCAATCCCACTTTTATCAATTATCTCAATAATATTTTCACCCTCAAAAATATTGGGACGCCTTCTACCTAATGTTGACTCTTCTTCAGTCCCTTTATCATTAAGTTGAACTTTACTAATGTCAGGACCCCCGATCCTAAGTCACACCGATCTAGCTTGTAACACGTCATATCACTTTGCGGCCTCACGCACGGTATCCCCACGGGTGCCACCTTACCAGGCCCGGGACCGTTTGCGCATTTTGGCACACGTATATGACAATGTCGCTAGCATCCATATGACAGAGAACCCGGGCCGACATGGCTAGTTATAAACCAAAAGTGGCACTAAATTACAGAGACAGGCATCCATGACCCTGCAACGAACGTGTCGGTCATCCATGTATGAACCCAAGTGCTAGCAAGCTACATGGACTTAAAGGAACAACGCATGAAATTTCCCCTAAGGGACAGACACAGGAACGAAGAAGGACACATGCCAGCCAGCCTACGTGTTCCGAGTAGTAGCAAGCTACCAAGGCTCAGTGGAAGCACTAGGAGGCATTTCCCTGTAAGATAGGCTACCAAAGGTAAACAACTAGGTGTCGGATCCCACACATACCAAGAATTTCAATCATACACACAATATGCTCAATATGTGCAAATACAACATTGCATCACAACAGAACTCTATGACTCAAAGTACTTTATTTAAGAGGCTTCGAAGAGCCATACATAACATATCCATACAGGTAGGGGTCACATGACCCAACACTCAAGTCATACAATCATACAAGCACAAGCGAAAGCTAACATGTCTGGGTACAAACAACTTGGAAATAAAACAGGCTTGGTGTAGCCTGACTATCTTCAAGGCCCTTCACAAGCTCAAGATCTCTGTCTGGGTAGCAAGCTACTCGTCGACGTCAACGTCTATGTAAAACCCATCAGAAGGGGCAGGGTTCTCCTTTGCAACAGTTATTAAGCAAACATGAGTACAAAGGTACTCAGCATGTCTTACAACAGAACCTATCATACAAGAATCATTATCAACAAGGGTAGTGGAGTTCGTAGCAGCAAGCCAGCTTTGACTCTTGGCTAACCTATACTACGACTATCAGCAGATTGCAAGATAAGACTACGCGCACGAGTCCTCTACTCACCACAACAATACACCACCGTGGATCCTCTTCCATCATCCTACGGAAGGGCCATCCACGGCACTCACACTTGTCTTGAGGCTTTTAGTAGTATCCATCAACTTGTCTATATACTGTATAAGTAACCAAGTGGTCCGTACCGCGAACAACAGCTATTCGAATAGATTGGTAACCTTGCAGGGGTGTACTTCTTCACACATGTTTCCACCACTTAGCGTCTGCAGACGACATGTGCTCGGCAGACTTCAAGCGCAAGCCGACGTGGGTGTAGACCACGACCTAACCAACCACTCAAGTCTCTCGTCCAGGTTTATCGCCTATTTGGGTTCCATCCGTGCGGAGATCCGGCCGGGGTGTTGCTCACGGCCCCAAACGATGTGTACAGGGTTCCCGAGTCACCAAACGGGCGCTCGGTACACCCGGCCACGTACCTGCCGCATCACAGCCCACCCCGAGGGTCAGCGCTGTGCACGACCACCAGTATACTACAAACACCAGAAACTAATTGCAACTCCTGGACGGAGAACAAGGGCAGTCAATAAGTCCAGTGGGGTCATATTTTAGATCCCAATGTGTGGTAGTAGCTGTAACTTGAACCACACATACAGATCTCAGGTCCTATGGATGGTTCCAATGAAACAACCCACCATGTACTCCTACATGGCCTTTCATCGATACCTTTACCAAATATGTTCCACACTTCCCTCTCTTTATCGAGCATGATCATTTCACTCTGATCCATCACCCAGATGAACCAGACCTGACACAACTCTAAGCATAGCAGGCAATATAAACAAATAGCATGGTGGAACACACATCACATGGCTCAATCAACTCCTACACATGCTAGTGGGTTTCAACTATTTACTGTGGCAATGACAGGTCATGCAAACGAATAGGGTTCAACTACCGCAGCAAGTAGCAGTTCACACGTTGTTGCTTTAATGCAGTAAAAGAGAGCAGGAGCGAGAAGATGGGTTTGTATCGGAATGATCAATGGTTGCTTGCCTGAAAGAGTGGTTGTCGGGTACTGCTCTTCAGTTGGATACGCAGAAGTATCCTCGGGAGCAGGACCTACCACGGAGAACACAGACAATACAATAAATATAAAACAAATGCAACAATATGATGCATGCTCATGACATGGCAAGATGAATGTGTTTTGGGCTAATGCATCTATAAACATAAAGGTTTGAGCTCATTTGAATCAAAGATTCAAATTTATACCCAAACTATTATTTATTAAAGTGCATTATCATGTTTTAATGTGAACAGCAAGGTTAACTTGCTCAAACGTGCATGAAACCAGTGCCATTGGAAAGATTGGATTTTTCTGATCAATTTTCATATATAAATCTTTTCCATCTGAGCTACTATTGAATTTATGTGATTTTTTTGAAGTTTAAAGCATTTTTTGGAATTTCCTGAATTGTTTTAAATCAATTAATCCCAGAAAAGCATTTACTGCGTCAGCATGACATCATGCTGACGTTAGCAGGTCAACAGACCAGGTCCAGGTCAAACCTGACTGGTGGGTCCCGCGTGTCAATTTCACAGGGGCTAATCCCGGTCAAAACTGGAGTTGACTGGGTTTGACCACGCGGAGGGGCCCACTGTCAGTGGCTGTGGTGGTTAAACTAAACGTCATTAGTCCCTAACTAAGTGGCCACGTCAGCCCGCCGGAGTTTGGCCGGCGACGACCATTTCGCGCGGCGGAGGCTCGCCGGCGTTGCTCGGGACGGCGCTACAGGCTGCAGTTTGCGACGGGGTTTGGTCCTACGGCGAGCTAGAGCTCATGCGCTTCTAGTGGTGGTGGTGGCTGGAGCTAGGGTGGCCAGAGCTCGCCGGAGCAGAGCTCGTGGCGGCGGCCGGAGCTCGGGCACCAGTGGGTTAGGCGTTGCGGGGCACGGGCGAGCAAGGGGAGGGGCTCAACGGCATCCTGGTGAGGTCAGGAGCACGATGAGGCGCTCGGGCGTGTCCAAGTCCCACTAGAACGACGGCGGTGATGAGGACACCGGCGGTGAGCTCGGGGGCTTGCGGAACGGCGGCTACAAAGCGTAATCGAGCTCGGGGAGAGGGTGGTTCGACGTGTGAGCTCACAGCGGTCGCAGAGGGCGTCGACGCGGGCTTGGGGAAGGCCGGGCGGCGACGTACAGGCAGCGGCGATCTCCGGTGCCGGAGGTTGAAGACGACGGCGAGGACGATGCTATGGGGCTTCCGGCGTCATGTGCGTTGGTGGAGAGCTTCAGGGCGACGCGGCGAAGCCGATGGGTGCATCGGGGAGGCGAGGTGGTGGCTTAGGGCGCGGTGGCAGCGAACGGCGGCGACGAGCCCACTCGATGGAGCTCGGCAGAGAGGGATAGAGGAGGGGGGGACATGGGGGAGAGTGAGAGAGAGGCCAGGAGCTGCGTGGCGGCACATAGAAGCGTCCAGGGCGTCGGGGAAGCAGGCAGCCAGCCAGGAGGTGGCCGGACGCGTGCGTGCACGCCGCGGCCACGCGCCCTGTCCTCCTGGCGAGAGGAGGAGGACTACTGGCGGTCGCCAGCGGGCTGGGCCGTGCTAGGCCAAGCCGGGTAAGAGGCCCAGGTAAGTGGGTTGTCCCCCTTTCTCTCTCCTTTTTCTATTTTCTTTCTGTTTTGTTTCTTTTTCATCTTTGTTGAATTAGTAAAAATGCTAGCGCATTTTTATAAATCACAAAACTAGTCATGCCCACTGTATATAATATGAACATCATGGAACATTTTAGTTTATGATTATTTGGGCACATAAAATATTTTATAGCATTTAAATGCCCAAATGCAATTACAATATGAATTAATCCAGAGACCTTTGGATGTCCTAGAAAATTGTGCACCATTTGTGGCAGAGGTTTAAGACAAGGCAAAGATGATGAACATTTTTTAAGGACATTTTGGGTACATTGGAAAAGATTTTATTAAACCCTAGTTGTTAGAAGAGGGGTGCTGGGGTTTCTGTCATTCCCATTTCAAGTTTCTGTAGAAAGTAAACATGATGCACACTCTAACTAGTCCTAATGCAAGCACTGACTAGGGATGTGACAACTAAACAAAGAATCAATCGAAGAAACACCAATCATTTTAATGTCTTCATCATTTTTATGAAAGTAATCACTAGAAAATGCCTTTTCTAAAAATTCTTGTTTAGATCTAACCATGTCGGTTCTTTTCTTACTTTCATCCATAGAAACATAAAGAGCTTTAATAGATCCTTCAACTTTAGGCACAAAAAATTTCAACTTGAGATTTTCTACATCATGAGAAATCCAATCAATACTCCTAGACATATCATCAATCCTATTCAATTTTTCTTCTATGGAAGCATTGCAACCTTTTGAGTATTTATAAATTCTATAATATTATTCTCTAGATCAGAAGTGTTCCTACTATTATTATAAGATTGATTTCCATAGGAATTACCATAATTATTAGAGGAATTACTAGGAAAAGACCTAGGATTAAAATTACCTCTATAAGCATTATTATTAAAATTATTTATAGAGGTAAAGTTCACATCTATAGCATCACCAGTTTGCTCAATCAAGGTTGACAAAGGCATATCATTAGGATCAATAGGATCACTTTTGCTAGCAACCATTTTCATAAGAGCATCAACTTTCTCATTCACAGAATCAATCTCAACCACATTGATCTTTTTGCTTGTCAGCGCCCTTTCGATATGCCATTGCGAATAATTCGCCATAATATTATCAAGCAATTTGGTGGCTTCACCCAATGAGATTTCCATAAAAGTGCCACCAGCGGTGGAGTCCAAAAGATTTTGAGAAACAAAATTCAACCCCACATAGAAAATTTGTATGATCATCCAAAGATTAAACCCATGAGTTGGGCAATTCCTTAGCATCATTTTCATCCTTTCCCAAGATTGTGCAACATGCTCATGTTCAAGTTTCTTGAAATTCATGATTTGGGTTCTAAGGGATATATTTTTGCGGGCGAAAAATATTTAGTGATAAAAGCATCTTTGCATATGTTCCAAGAATCAATGTTGTTGCGAGGTAAAGAAGAAAACCAAATTTTTGCATGATCTCGCAAAGAAAACGGAAACAATTTCAATTTCACAATATCATTGTCCACATATTTTTTATTTTGCATATCACTTAATTCCAAGAAGGTATTAAGATGGGACATGGCGTCCTCATTAGGAGTGCCTGAAAATTGATCTTTCATGACAAGCAGTATTAATATCACAAGTCTCCGCACTTGTGGTGGGAGGAGCAATCGGAGTGCCAATAAAATCATTGTTGTTGGTATTGAAAGAATCACACAACTTAGTGTTCTCTTGCGTAATTTTTGATCAATTGTAAACAAGAACACAAGTGGCGATAGATCCGACTGGAAAAATAGCTAATGGAAAAGAGAGGCGAATAAAACGGCAAATATTGGTGAAGTGGGGGAGAGGAAAATGAGAGGCAAATGGCAAATATTGTAAATTGCGAGGAGATGAGATTTGTGATTAGGAACCTGGTATATATTGAAGGTCCTCCCCGGCAACTGTCGGTGTTCTGGGAACAGGGGTACCCAGACTAGCCTGCTTGCGGCCCGTTACTTGGCTCCATCGGCGTCCTGGTACGGCCCAGCTTTACCAACCATAGCTCAAGACCTAGCGAGGGACCAAGCCTTGCGAGGTGGATGACGACAAGACCTCCCCGGCGACAGCCTCTCTAGGCTTCCTCCCAATGAGTGAAGATATCTATGCAAGGCGCACCTCGTGAGGTTCAAGTGACGTGAGCCATGACGACCAAGGCCAGGTGGGCGCCAGCGGGCGCAGTGTGCCAGTTTCCCCTTTGGTGCTAAGGGGGCAAGCTCAGGCATGGAGTCCCGAGGAATCAAGCAAAGGTTTCCATATTGGTGCAACATGACCAAGGACCATCAGGATGGTAGAATGGAGGTCATCATGGAGCCCGGTGTGGTGTCACCACTAGAGCCTTTTGGCAGGCGAAGACCACTTTTTTTAGGATAGCTTGTACAAGTTGTTCCCCTTGAAATTTGGCCGTTGTGGGATCCATTCCCGCAGATATTTGGGAAGGGGACCTAGGTCGCTATAAATAGGACCTAGCCACCACCATGGAGGAGGATCTCGACTCATCTGATCTGATCGGATCCATTCCACCTTACACACTACACAAGCTCAGCCGAGCCCAAGAACACCTCTCCTCCGGAGGCTGTTCATCCCTTGTACTAGTTCATCCTCAGCCCTTTGAGGCAACCACCACACACACACACACACTAGAGTAGGGTATTACACCACAAGGTGGCCCGAACCAGTATAAACCATTGTGTCTCTTGTTCTTTGAATTCGTCGAGTTTGGTCATGGAATCGTAGGGCGAGCGCACTGGGGAGAGACATTTCCATGTGCGCATCCTAGAGTTCGAACATCTCAATGTGTCGGCGTCATGGGAACTAGGGTACCCAGACTTTCCTGTCTGCGCGCCGCAGCGCGCTCCTGCTACGGCCTGGTACGGCCCAGCTGACCGACCAGCTGCTCAAGACCCTCGCGAGGGGGCTAGACCTTGCGAGGAGAACGACTTCAAGACCACCTCAGGAGCGGCCTCGCCTAGGTCGCTCCGGAAGGGTGGAGAATCCAAGGACAAGCCTGCCTTAGGAGGAGGCAGTGATGCAAGCAATGACGCACTGTGCCAGTGGGTGCCAGCGGCGCAATTGCCGTTTTGGTGCAAGGGGGACAGCGTAGGCGCAGGATCCCGAGGAGTAGGACAAAGGTTTCTCCATTGGCGCAACAAGGCCGAAAACCGCAAGGACGACAGGGAGGATGTCACCACCGAGCCCACCGCTGCATCACCGCCTGATCCTTTTGTAGGTGAAGACTGCTTTTGTCAGGGTAGGAACGTCCTAGTGTTCCCGCTCAAAATGGCCGTTGTGGGATCCCTTCCCGCCTAAACATTTTGGGGGAAGAGGACCATGGCCGCCTATATAAGTAGCTAGGATCCCCACTATGGGAGGGATAGATGGAGTAGATCCATAAACTCTGCCTTCACGCAACGGATCAAGAACTCTTGCCTCCCGACCCTCCTGAGCTCTCCTCCTGAGCTCAGGAACCACTGTAATAGTTCATATTCTAGCCCTCTTGAGGCCAATCCACCAAAGCAGGAAGTAGGGTTTTACACCACATGGTGGCCTGAACCTGGGTAAACTCTTGCGTGCTTCACTTGTTGTTTGCTTGAATCTCTTCACTAGACGATGGCGAGATGCTAGGTAGACGTGAGTGGGAGAGATCTTCGTTCACCCCCTGTGTTCGAACTTCTTGGGTTTGCGGAGAACGTAATCCGACATTTGGCGCGCCAGGTAGGGGGCGTGTCGAAATCTCGCCTCTCCGACGAGCTCGTCCCGCTCTCGTCCGTAGACCCCACGTCACCCTGCTTCAACGGATCGCGACCCTGATGCCGGAAGCACATCAGATGCGCGCGAAAGCACGCGACGCTCGCGCCCCTCGAGCGTCGCCCTTTGGCTACAGGACTCGCCGTCACCCGGCCTTGATCGGGGCCAACGGCACGATGAGCATCACCGACCTGCCGCCCAGGGACCGGCAACACCCACCGCCCACACGACACCAAAGCCGCGCAGCAGCGCGGGCCGCCGAGCACGCTGCAGCAAGTTCGCGGGACCGACACGAAATGGTAAACATGAGGGCCGCGCTGCTGGTGGCGAGGGAGCTGCTAAGGTTCCCGTTACTCGATGCCATCCACGACGCGCTGCTCCTCAGGGTGGCCGAGCTCCTCGATGCCGCCAGCACCGGAGCCGAGCCATTCTACTTCCACACAACAACGCCAGGAACCGGGTGCCGCGCCAGCCGCGGCCGGTTGCCCGTGTAGTCATGACCTGCGGCGACCTACGAGGGCGACATGGGGTATGATCCCCTGAACCCTGCGTATGACGCCGCCCCTTTTCCTTGAAGCCCTTTGTACTCAGGTACCGTCCCCGCCGAGGAACCATCATGAGACAACCGCAGGACTACGCCCGACGACGGATGCGATCAGGCACCGGCACGAAGGGGCTCAAGGGCAGAAGGCCGGGAACAGACCTCCCGCTCTTAGCCCTCGACCCTCCGCCGTCGCCATCGACGGCCATGGAGCACGAATCAAGCACCGCAGGTGCCTGCAAGGGCCGGCACACGCGGCAATGGCTGTAGGACTCGGGCTGGCAGCATCTCTGGCCCCGGGCCTCGGCAGGCCAAGGAGACATCGAAGGTACCGCGTCAGGACAGAAAGGGAAGGGAAGGCTCGGGTCAGGCCCTCGTCCCCTCCCGCGTGACCCGTCGCGCATGAGCCCGCCCTAGATTTCAACAGGGGCTCGCCGACGGCGGGTATGATGCGCGTGGGGAGGGGCCTTGTCTCCCTCCGTCCAGCCTCAAGACGCCGCGCCTCCCGGCGCACCATCCCCCGGGCTGTGGAGGGTGCGTCTGGAGGCGGTACGGCAGCCCGTCCTACAAAAACCGGGAGGGCCCAAGACCGCGGCACCGTCCCCCTCCTCATGAAATCCCGTATTCGTTGGGCCCGACCCTGATCAGGAAGGGCTCAGGGGCCATTAGGAGCGTGGGTAGGGCGGGGTCCCCCTCGCACCTCAGGACGCCGCATCTCCGGACGACGTTGACCCCCAGGGGCGAAGCGCACTCGGAGATCGCGTAAGCGGTGTACCTAGTGCTTGGCAGGGGGGCTATAACCAAGGTCCCATGAACCCACTATGCGCAGTGTCCCACCTCATGAATGCCGCCTTCTGGTGAGTTCATGGCGAGAGCTGACTAGCGCGGGCGGGGCCCTCGAAGCGATGGGGCGGGCACATCAGAAGATCTCCGCTCGTGACACTCTCACGTAATAATGAGTGGGGCTATACACACCCCGGAGTCCCCGGAGCGTCGCCCTAGGGCCTCGGGGGCTCCCTCCCACGTCCTAGTTGATGCACCATGCTCCGCGCTGGCCGTCAACACTGCCCTCCAATGGTATGCCCACACCCGCCGGTGGTAGCCCTACGCTCCGCGCTGGGGAGAAGACCGAAGACCTGCTCAGGGGCCGGACGCGACCCCTCCTTTTTGCAATTCGCCTTTCCCTCCTCTGTATCTGCTTTTTCAAGCCGATCCCTCGGCTGCATGACTCATTTCTTGAAATAAAGGGGGAGAGTTTTTCGTCCGTGTTTTGTGATTTTCGCTGAGTTGTCCTTTTCCCAGTCCATTTTTTGCATTGCTCGGCTGAGCCGGACTACGTCCGTGACCCCGCCCAATCACTCCTCGCAGGTAGGGGCTGAGGCGCGGGCGCACGTTCTGTCTGGTCCACGGCCGGACCGCCAATCTCTCTTGCGCCCACTACAGGTACTCGCGAGGCGTGCCCAGACGAGGTCAGCGGACGCTCCTCTCAGAAACAAAACGTCAGAAGGGAGTGCCTAGACCCATTCATATAGTGCTCAAACCCATTCTTACATCATCAAAATATCAAGTCTTGTGACATTCATATTACCCGGCTCTAGAGCCACAACCAAAAATAAACTTCTAGCAGGAGCTAGACTAAGCATCGACATCTTTGTCAGAATCGTCGGTGTCGCCCCCTCAAGCACCGGCGCATCATCGATGGCTGGAACGAGCTCCGTCACCAACACGTCCACGTGATCGCTCACCGATCCCTCCAAGGGGCCAGCTGATGGCTTCTCGCCCCTCGTTGGTTACCCCAAGTGGAAGGTTCGAGATGCAGTCTAGCGGTAGTTTTCCCTTGGCAAAGATACCAAGTATCGAATTCCCCTGAGACTCCAAGGTTCAACAAGAAGGTGTCAACTGCTAGCGGCGCAACTAGCGATCGACCGGACCTGGACACAAATACAAATAACTTTGCTCCCAACGAGTAAAGAGAGGTTGTCAATCTCTCCGGCCTTGTCGTTTACAAAGGATCAAAAGCAAGAGATAATAGTGATAGGTATGACTGCAACTAGTAAGTAAGAACTGAAAGTAAATAGCGGATGTGATCAATCATGGTAATATGGACCGGGGTCCCATGATGTTCACTAGTGATGTCTCTCTCCCAAAAGACGATAAAACAGCTATGTGAGGTAAACCAATTACAGCTGGGCAATTGATAGGATTATGTGCGCAAACCAATGCTAACTACGCTGCAAAGAAAGGTAGAGGCTCAAAAGCATGGGTGGTACGCCAAGGCAAGTAGACCGAAATCCATCTGCATCTACTACTAATCATCCACCTTGAGATATCTATCCAGAACATCTCACTGGTATTAAGTTGCGAGTCCCACCCATAGTGTAAACTCAAAGCAACAGACAACTGCATTAAAAGAACTTTGCGTAAAGTAAACAATCCTTGCACCCGCGAGTACAAGCACCGTTGTTTTCCCCCTTTTGGCAACAGCACAGCCCCTAGACTCATGTTTCTGTCACTCAAGCTAGTCATTGAGGGGCATGAACCCACAATCAAGCATAACGTTCCCTCTTGGAGTTACTACCTACTACTTGGCCAAAGCAATAAACAGCAACAGAGAACATGCAAGAATTACTCAAGAACATAAATATAAAAGAGGTAAGTCAAATATATTACTCACACACAATCTGAACATAATCTCATAATCCATCGGATCCCAGCAAACTCATCATAGCAACAGCATAAGGATTACATATATGCCTCGATCATGTAGGGCAGCTCACGAGGTCTAATTAGTGAAGAACAAAAAGGGGAGGAGAACATCACATAGCTACTGGTCATGGACCCATGGTCCAAGGGAGACTACTCACAACTCATCTGGGAGGCGTCCATGGTGGTGGAGAGGCTCCCGGTGGTGATCCTCCCCTCCGGCAGGGTGCCTGGAAGAGTTCTCCTGGTGCACCCGATCTTGGAAGCGCGGCGGCGGCGGCGGCGGAACAGAGATGAGATCGCAAAAAAGGGTTCCGTCCTCGAGGGTTTCGGGACGCGGTGTAAATATATGCCAAAGGGGGGCATCAGCGGAGGGCTGGGGGCCCAGGCGCCCCCCCGGCGCGGCCAGGAGGGGGGCCACGCCCCCAGGGCGCCTGGAGCCCTGGTGGCCCCCCTCCGGCCCTACTTTGGCTGCATTGAAGCTTCCGGAACGCTGATTTTTTATATAATCTTTCTGGATTTTTCCTGGCAGTTCTCGTAACGTGAAAACCTGAAATACAAAAACAACCGAAAACAGAAACTGGCACTGGGGTGCACTTAGTTAATAGGTTAGTCCAAATATGATCAAAAGTGTATGGAAGTGTATAAATATCATAGCAATATCACACAAAAGAGGCATGGAGCAAGCAGAAATTATAGATACGTTTTGGACGTATCAACATCCCCAAGCTTAATTCCTGCTCGTCCTCGAGTAGGTAAATGATAACAAGCATAATTTCTGTGGTGACATGCTATTAACCATATAAGAACTTTTCATAGTCATATGACAAAAGCTTACTGAGACAATGAATCTATAGTAATTAAGTTGCCTCATGAGAAAATCATAAAGAACTGAGAGTTTTACAATATGATACTGAAACATCAAATAGATTTGCAATGAACATGATGTGCAAATATGATAAAGTGATATCTAGCTTGCCCCCTTTAGTGAAGCAAAACATAAATGCAGGGGCACCTCCAAGGTTTAAGTCATGACTAGATACAATGAATTCAGAATAAACGATATCATAATCATGCAAAAGACAATGGTACTTTGGGACAATGCACATTACACTCGGAATGACAATCATGCTCTCAATAGTTGGTGCTTTAAAGAAGGTGGAGACTCTCGAACCGTGGCTTTTATTGGCAAGGTCGAAAACCCGTGGTCGAAAACAAAAACTAATCATGTACCAGAGCTCTTGGTTTTAAAAACAGAGGTAATAATTATTATTTTTAGAATATGCATATTTCGTCAACGAATGCTAGCAGATAACTCAATTACTTCTTGAGCTGGACAAGTTTCGAGGAACGGCTCCCGAATGAGGACGATCACATCCTCTTAATCTCCTTTGTTTATCACTGCCAAAGTTTTCTGATTTCTCATGAACAAAGCGTGAAGGATGGTTTGTTTGTTGTATAATTTTTTAATGAGCCGGGCGCACTCTATGCCAGTTCCTTCTCGTATTATGGGTTTGCACATTAGACATGCAATCCCGGGGTGAAGCTTGTCCAACTTAAAAAGATCATGAATTAACTACTACTTCCTCATGAGCTAAAACAGAGGCACAAAAGAGAAATGCCTTTTTTGAATAATTTCGAGATGGTACATGAAAGTCTTCGTTAGGAATGGCAGGTAAATACCATGTATAGGAAGGTATGGTGGACTCATATGGCATAACTGGTTTAAAGGATTTTGGATGCACAAGCAGTCAGTCCGCTTAGTACAGGCGAAGGTTAGCAAAAGACTGGGAGCGACCAACTAAAAGAGCAATGACGGTCATAATCATGCAGAGCGACAAAGCAACATTGAATCTGGCATGGAAGTTATATCGCTACTCAGAAATTAAAGATCATCAAGGCTTGATAGACTTTCTTTACAGTCTTAAATATGCGTGAGCATATGCCAAGTCAATCAAAATAAATTCTTGAAGGAAGATATCACTAAACCATACCACATCATAGGCAAACAAATCATGTTGGTACTTCAATAACACATTGAGAACCTCCCAGCTATTTGAGACTAACCATAAGAAAACATGAACTACTAAGCATCATTATGCACATAGCATTTTTATCATAGACATATCAACCAGTGCAACAGAAGCCAACTCTCTTAACGAGATAAGCATGATACTAAAGAGAGTTCCAGCGACCAACTAAACAAAAGCTCTTTAAAAAGATAAGCATGAAAGCTAAGAGCTAAGCATGGCAGTAGCTATTGAAAGACAAAGAACATACACAGCAAAGATAGACATGAAAATTCTATGTTGTGTTCTAAGTTGAAGTGGAGCGTGTTTCTCTCCCACACAAAGAAGGCTGAGTTCCAACTCGTTATGAAAAGCAAGCAAAGCTAAAGAAAACTAAAAAGAAAACTAAAAGCAAGACGCTCCAAGCATAGCACATAACACATGAAGTGATAAAAATATAGTGGAACGAAAGACGAACTGATAATTATTGATGGAGAAGGGGATGCACGGGGGCATCCCCAAGCTTAGACGCTTGAGTCTTCTTGAATATTTCTTGGGGGTGCATGGGGGCATCCCCAAGCTTGAGCGTTTGACACTCCTGAATCTTTTTATCATCTTCCCTCGCACACTTGAAAACTCCCTTCATACATAACTCATCATAATCTGATTAGCGAGGTTAGTACCCATAATAAAATAATTGTTCCTTGCTGGAAATAAGGATATTCTTGAAGGTCTACTGTTTCTCAAGATTGCCAAAAGGTTTTTGCAAAGAAAAAGCAAGCTCAAGGTTTGCAAAATGAAGGATAGGCAAAACAGGACAGAATCTATGAAAAACAGACCAGCAGGTAGTAAATAATTTTTTCGTGGCACTTCTGCAACTCAAATCAAAAAACTCAGAACAGATGCCCGAAAGCCAATTGTATAGAGCACGCTGTAGAGAAAATTCAGACCAAAAAGATGAAATGGTGATTTTATACGAATTTATCTGTACAAGGATAGAATCTGTTTCCTGGACAGCACGTCACAACTTTTGAACGTTCTTGCAATGAGAGGCTACACTTGGCACAAAGCTGAAAAGTAAAGATACAATGATGATGCTACTGTAGTAACAACATCAAGACACAACAAAAGAAAAATAAAATTTTGTTCATTGTGGGCTGCCTCCCAAAAGCGCTTTCTTTTATGCCTTTAAGCTAGGCATAATGCAAACAGATCAAGTTTTATCAAGAGTAAAGAAATAGCTAGCCCGTATAACAGACTCAAAAGGTAACTTAATCTTCTTTCTAGGGAAGTGTTCCATCCCTTTCTTGAGAGGAAATTGGAGTTTTATATTCCCCTCTTTCATGTCAATGATGGCACCAACGGTGCGAAGAAAAGGACGTCCCAAAATAATTGGACATGAAGGTTCACATTCAATATCGATAATAGTAAAATCAACGGGAACATAATTGTCATTGACAATGATAAGAACATCGTTGATCCTCCCCAAAGGTTTCTCTATGGAAGAATCAACAAGACGAACACCAAAGGAACAAGAATCAAAAGGTTTCAATTTAAGCATATCATATATTCTTTTGGGCATAACAGAGGTACTAGCTCCAACATCACATAAAGCATAGCAAGAGAAGTTATTCAACTTAATTTTAATCATAGGATCCCAACCATCTTCTAGCTTTCTAGGTATGGAGGCTTCTACCCTAAGTTTCTCCTCCCTAGCTTTGATGAGAGCATTAGTGATATGCTCTGTTAAGGCAAGGTTAAGTGTGCTAGTGCGGGGATCTTTAGACATCTTGTGAAGGAAATCAATAACTTCGGTAAGGGTGCAATTATCAAAATCAAGGTCACTACTATCAAGTAAAGTGGTAGTGGTGCCCTTTAGGCTCACTTGTTTGGTAGTTTCTATGGTCATAGCATCACCATTAATAGGTCCAATGGGACCAGGAGTGCATTGGGTGCTAAGAGTTTGGATATCCTCAATAACTTGGATAGTAGCAACAGTGTGGTGGGTAGGAAGGTTCTTAATTCTATCTTCTTCCTCCTTTTCTCTAGCCCATCTCTCTTTAAGTTTAGCCAACATCCTAACGTTTTCATTAATTTGCACTTGAATAGCATTCATAGGAGTGGTCTTCCTCTCCTCAAGAGGGGAAGTTCTAATTTTAAGCAACTCTACCTCATGAGCTAAATTGTCTACCTTCGAAGAGAGATTATCTAGTTTGTTTAGTTTTTCTTCTACACTCTTATTAAAGGCTTTTTGGGTAGTGATGAAATCTTTAAGCATACTCTCTAGTTTAGAAGTGGAGTTCTTGGTGCTAGGATAAGCATTGTTGTTCCCATAGGAATTAGAGGGGAACGGTCTAGGATTGCTACCAAAATTACTCCTATAAGCATTGTTATTGAAATTGTTTCTAGAGATAAAGTTCACATCTACTTGTTCTTGAGCAATCAAAGAATTTAAAGGAACATCACGAGGATCAATTGAAGATTGCTTGGAAAGTAGAGACATGATCAAGTCAACTTTTTCATTTAGGTAGGAAATCTCCTCGACAGAGTTTAGCTTCCTACCTATTGGAGCGCGTTCGGTGTGCCATTGGGAATAATTGGTCATCGTCTCATCGAGAAGCTTCGTGGCAGCACCAAGTGTAGTTGACATAAAGGTTCCTCCCGCGGCCGAATCTAACAAGTTCCGCGAGGTAAAGTTCAAGCCTGCATAAAAAGTTTGGATAACCATCCAAGTAGTCAAACCATGAGTAGGGCAGTTCTTGACAAGAGATTTCATGCGTTCCCAAGCTTGGGCAACGTGTTCATTATCCAATTGTTTGAAATTCATTATGTTACTCCTTGGTTGGATAATTTTAACAGGTGGATAGTACTTTCCAATAAAAGCATCTTTGCACTTGTCCCAAGTATCTATGCTATTTCTAGGAAAAGATTGAAACCAAATTTTAGCTCCTCCTCTCAAGGAGGAAGGAAAAAGCTTAAGCTTAACAATATTACCATCTATTTCTTGGTACTTTTGCATATCACAGAGTTCAACAAAATTGTTTAAGTGTAAAGCAGCATCATCTCCAGCACCGGAGAATTGATCTTTCATAACTAGGTTCAGTAAAGCAGGTTTAATTTCATAAGAAGGTGCTGAAGTGGCAGGTGTAGTGATAGGTGTGCAGATAAAGTCATCGTTGTTATGACTAGTGAAGTCACACAACTTGGTGTTCACGGTGGAACCCATAGCAGCAAGCAAGCAAGAGAACTATTTTTTTGATTTTTGATAAAGGATACTAAAGCAAAAACTGAAAGGTAAACTAACAAGACTAAAAAGCAAAGGTAAAAGATAGTGTGCAACTCCCCTATCTTGAAGAGTGGAGTCCCCGGCAACGGCGCTAGAAAACTTTGCTAGATGGCTTCTCGCCCCTCGTTGGTTACCCCAACTGGAAGGTTTGAGATGCAGTGTAGCGGTAGTTTTCCCTTGGCAAAGATACCAAGGATCGAATTCCCCTGTGACTCCAAGGTTCAACAAGAAGGTGTCAACTGCTACCGGCGCAACTAGCGATCGACCGGACCTGCACACAAATACAAATAACTTTGCTCCCAACGAGTACAGAGAGGTTGTCAATCTCTCCGGCCTTGTCGTTTACAAAGGATCAAACGCAAGAGATAATAGTGATAGGTATGACTGCAACTAGTAAGTAAGAACTGAAAGTAAATAGCGGATGTGATCAATGATGGTAATATGGACCGGGGTCCCATGATGTTCACTAGTGATGTCTCTCTCCCAAAAGACGATAAAACAGCTATGTGAGGTAAACGAATTACAGCTGGGCAATTAACAGGATTATGTGCGTAAACCAATGCTAACTACGCTGCAAAGAAAGGTAGAGGCTCAAAATCATGGGCGGTACGCCAAGGCAAGTAGACCGAAATCCATCTGCATCTACTACTAATCATCCACCTTGAGATATCTATCCAGAACATCTCGCTGGTATTAAGTTGCGAGTCCCACCCATAGTGTAAACTCAAAGCAACAGACAACTGCATTAAAAGAACTTTGTGTAAAGTAAACAATCCTTGCACCCGCGAGTACAAGCACCGTTGTTTTCCCCCTTGTGGCAACAACACAGCCCCTAGACTCATGTTTCTGTAACTCAAGCTAGTCATCGAGGGGCATGAACCCACAATCAAGCATAACGTTCCCTCTTGGAGTTACTACCTACTACTTGGCCAAAGCAATAAACAGCAACGGAGAACATGCAAGAATTACTCAAGAACATAAATATAAAAGAGGTAAATCAAATATATTACTCACACACAATCTGAACATAATCTCATAATCCATCGGATCCCAGCAAACTCATCATAGCAACAGCATAAGGATTACATATATGCCTCGATCATGTAGGGCAGCTCATGAGGTCTAATTAGTGAAGAACAAAGAGGGGAGGAGAACATCACATAGCTACTGGTCATGGACCCATGGTCCAAGGGAGACTACTCACAACTCATCCGGGAGGCGTCCATGGTGGTGGAGAGGCTCCCGGTGGTGATCCTCCCCTCCGGCAGGGTGCCAGGAAGAGTTCTCCTGGTGCTCCCGATCTTGGAAGCGCGGCGGCGGAACAGAGATGAGATCGCGAAAAAGGGTTCCGTCCTCGAGGGTTTCGGGACGCGGTGTAAATATATGCCAAAGGGGGGCATCAGCGGAGGCCTGGGGGGCCCAGGCGCCCCCCCGGCGCGGCCAGGAGGGGGGTCGCGCCCCCAGGGCGCCTGGAGCCCTGGTGGCCCCCCTCCGGCCCTACTTTGGCCGCATGAAAGCTTCCGGAACGCTGATTTTTTATATATTTTTCCCGAAATTTTTCTTGCAGTTTACGTAATGGGAAAACCAGAAATACAAAAACAGCAGAAAACAGAAACTGGCACTGGGGTGCACTGAGTTAATAGGTTAGTCCAAATATGATCAAAAGTGTATGGAAGTGTATAAATATCATAGCAATATCACAGAAAAGAGGCATGGAGCAAGCAGAAATTATAGATACGTTTTGGACGTATCACCAGCGACCGCCTCAGGCGCAGGCTTCAGCAAGGCCCCAAAGTCCGTACGAGAGTCAAGACGGAGCAAGTTGCCAAAGATGTGGGAGACCGCACGCCTGAGGACGCCGCAACTCTGCTCCTCAACAAGCTGCCGAGGCTTCATGACCCTGCCTTCAAGACGCTCCACCACTCTGGTGAAGAACCCGAGATACCCGGTGTCATCGTCAACCAGAGGGTCGTCGACCCTCGAGTCAAGAAGCTCACTCATGGCTTGGCCGGCCCGGTGCTGCAGGGCCTCGATCATCTTCAAGCGATGTGATGCATTCCACGGGCTCGCGCGGCCTCCTCAGAATTCCGGGCCGCGTGGGGTGGAAATGTCTTCCACTTGCTTGTGAAAGCAGCACAGTTCCGCCCTGGCAGTGGCGCGGGCCTTCTCTGATGCCCGCTCGCGGCGCTCCGCCGCTGCACGGGCCTCCTTCGACACCTGCTCACAAAGCTTGGCTGCGGCGCGAGCCTTCTCCAACACTTGCAGATGGCGCTCGACATTCCCAGTTTGCTCTTGAGAGCCGTGACCTCCTTCTGGAGCTCCTTGCACTTATCAGCAAAGCGAGTCTCGTGAAGCCCCAGCTTCTCGCGGTAATCCTTCCGCAGACACTCTGCCTCCCTGGCAGCCTTCCTCGCGTTGTCCTCGCGATCATCAAGGTTGCCCTCGGCTTCGGCTATCTGGCGCTCCATCATCTCATGGCGTTCGCGCTCCATGTTTAGCTCCATCGCCTCGAGTGCCAGCACCTCCTCTCGCGCCGAGAGGCCTGCCGGGCTGCATCATCGGCCGCAGGTTCCGCGAGGGCAGCCCTTCGTGCGCTAACCTAACGCTCGAACGCGGCGTTCGAGGCTTCAAGCTCGTGCTCACGCTCCTCAGCTGCTGCGCGGCGGCGGTCGGGTCTTGGGCCTCCTCCAGGACATGGTCGCAAGCCTCCTGAACCGCGGCGCTGGACACTTCGGCATTCTTTAGGGCGGTTTCGTGTTGCAACTGGCTCAGGTTAACGGCGGTCCTCAACTGGCGCTAGCCCTTTGCCAGAAGCAGACCCTCGGCCTCAACGAGCCTATCCACTTCAGCAACCATGACCTCGAGATCCTTCAGGGCGTCTGACGCCTCCCGCACAAGATCATGACGGACCGCGCTCCTCCGTAGCGCAAGTTCCAGGAGGCGACTGGGATCATCCTCGACATCCGTGCTGCCCAAAGGGGGCTCATGTTCTCCCTCTCCTTCAGCGTCTGCCTCGGGGATAACCCCAGGAGCGTGCGCTGCCTCCGACACGAGGGGCAGGCGTGGTCCTGATGGGCGGTCATCCGTCCGGGCCGCCTCAAGAGCTTGCTTATCCACGGTGAAGACAAGCCCCAGGGCACGGGACGGGCCCCCGACGCACCAAGAGCTACTTTGCCCCAGAAGCACTTGGGGGCTGGGAGCATGACCTACGTAATAAGGTCCGAGCCCGGCCTCGAGAACCCACACGAGGCCTCCCGAAGACCCAACATGGTCCAGAGGAGGGATGCGGGCAGAGGCTTCTACGAGCCTCGCCGAGCGGCTCGAGAGTAAGCTAGAGGAGACCCTGCGGAGCAAGGGGTCAAGAGAACCATATTGGGAAAGACAGGAAGAGCTGAGGGACACACACCTGCCCGGTACAGTCAGCTTCATTCTCTTCAGAGCCCTCGGGGTAGGGCCGTAGCTGCACCTCAACCTCCGCCTCTTGTCTAGCGCTACGAAGGACGACAAGAGGCCGCTTGAGGCAGATGCGCCTAGGCTCGGGGCAGGGCCGCGGCGGACGCCCGCGGCCGGCGCTCCATTCCCCGATGCGACATCCTCTGGACTCGCCTCGACCGGAGACTGCTGCACGTCCCCTTCAGTCACCTCAAGAGCCAGCGGTGCCTCGGTACCTTCCGCCACATCCGTCGATCCGAGAGGGCCTTGTGCCCCTAGCCCGAGTTCGGCACCACCGGCACATCGGGAAGGTGGAATTGGGGGCTGTACGCAACATCATCAACGTACACCCGCTGTCGGCGAAATCCTGTTGTGGTTGGGTGAAGCGAGAAGTCGATTCCGGAGGCAGCAGTCGCCTCCACCACATGCAGTGACACGCACCCCGAGCGCTCCCCTCTGTCGACCAAGGAGAGGGCGAAGAAGTGGCGAAGTAGGGCCACAGCCAGGGAAACGCCAACGAAAGCTTCACACAGAAACGCGAAGCCGGAGAGGAGGATGATGGACCCAAGGTCCAGGTGCAGCGCCCGAATCCGGTAATGCGTGAGCACAGCATAGAAGAAGGCGGAAAAAGGGGGGAGGAGACCCCCAAAGATGGCATGGAGATGAAGCTGGATGTCCCTGGCGCCTAGCTCCGCCATATGCCGGGAGGCAAGCCAGACCCGGGTCGCCCCCACTCATTAGATGCGTGAGCAAAGGCACGACGCACCTTGTCCAGACCCTCCTGTTTCACCACGAGGGAGCGGCCCAGCGCCAGCTCGAGCGCCAGCGGCGGCATGGCAGACTCGCCGCCCCTGCTGTTCTTCGCCCTGTGCGGCATGGCGGCAAGGAAGGAGCAGGATAAGAAGGCAAGTAAAGGGAGAAAGCGATTGGAGGGCAGGAAAGCAGGGGCGGCAGCAAGAAGTCCATCTATCGGTTGTGCGATTGGCAAAATGCACGACTGCCAAGACTGTGTGGGAAGCGGAGTTGCCCACGTCCCATCCAACTGTCACGCGCCAGCCTGGCTCGCAGCCTTTGGGGCCCGTGGCACTTCGTCCTCGACTAAGGCTTCACTTCGAAGCCAACTCCACGCGCGCCTTGGGCCCGGGGGCTATTGTCGGCGTCCTGGGAGCCAGGGTACCCAGACTTGCCTGTCTGCGGGCTGCAGCGCGCTCCTGCCATGGTCTGGTACGGCCCAGGTGACCGACCAGCTACTCAAGACCCTCGCGAGGGGGCTAGACCTCGCGAGGACAACGATGTCAAGACCTCCTCAGGAGCGGCCTCGGCTAGGTCGCTCCGGAGGGGCGGAGAATCCAAGGCCAAGACTCCCTTAGGAGGAGTCAGTGACGCAAGCAATGACACACTATGCCAGCGGGTGCCATCGCGTGCCAGTGGCGCAGTTGCCGTTTTGGTGCAAGCGGGACAGCGCAGGCGCAGGTTCCCGAGGAGCAGGACAAAGGTTTCTCCATTGGTGCAACAAGACCGAAGACCGCAAGGACGACAGGGAGGATGTCACCACCGAGCCGACCGCCGCGTCACCGCCTGATCCTTTTGTAGGCGAAGAATGCTTTTGTCAGGGTAGGAACGTCTTTGTGTTCCCGCTCAAAATGGCCGTTGTGGGATCCCTTCCCGCCTAAACATTTCAGGGGAAGAGGACCCTGGCCGCCTATATAAGTAGATAGGATCCCCACTATGGGAGGGAGAGACGGAGCAGATACATAAACTCTGCCTTCACGCAACGGAGCAAGAATTCTTGCCTCCCGACCCTCCTGAGCTCAGGAACTACTGTACTAGTTCATATTCTAGCCCTCCTGAGGCCAATACACAAAAGCAGGAAGTACGGTTTTACACCACAAGGTGGCCTGAACCTGGGTAAACTCTTGCGTGCTTCACTTGTTGTTTGCTTGAATCACTTCACTAGACGATGGCGAGACGCTAGGTAGACGTGAGTGGGAGAGATCTTCATTCACGCCCCTGTGTTCGAACTTCTTGGGTTTGCGGAGCCTGTAATCTGACACAATCGTCTGTGGAACCCGAAATCCGACAGCAACGGCGCCAGAAATTCCTTTTGATGTCGCGTAAAGCTACGTAGGTATTTCGCCAAAGAGGAAGGGATGATGCAGCACAACGGCGGTAGGTATTTCCCTCAGATGTGAAACCAAGGTTATCGAACCAGTAGGAGAACCAAGCAACACAATGTAAACAACACCTGCACACAAATTACAACTTCTCACAACCTGACGTGTTAAAGGGGTTGTCAATCCGTTTCGGGGTACGGCGCCTGAAGATACAAAAACGGACATGAGAAATTTGAAGTAGATTGATAGATCGAACGCCAAATAAAAAAATAAGAATAAATTGCAGCAAGGTGTTTTTGTTTTTTTGGTTTAGTAGATCTGAAAATAAATGCAAAAAAAAAAGTAGATCGCAAAGTCAAATATACGAGAAAGAAGACCCAAGGGCCGTAGGTTTCACTAGTGGCTTCTCACGAGAAAAATAGCAAACGGTGGGTAAATTTTTTACTGTTGGGCAATTGATAGGACCTCAAATAATTATGAAGATATCCAGGCAATGATCCTTACATAGGCTTACGTCCAAGATTAGTAGACCGACTCCTGCCTGCATTTACTACTATTACTCAACACATCGACCGCTATCCAGCATGCATCTAGTGTATTAATTTCATGGAAAAACGGAGCAATGCATTAAGAACGATGACATGATGTAGACAAGATCTGTTTAACTATGGAGTTAGATACGGATCTCGTCGTTTTATCCTTAATAGCAACGATACATACGTGTCAGTTCCCTTTCTGTCACTGGGATCAAGCACCTTAAGTTCGAACCCACTACCGGGCACCTATTCCCATTGCAAGATAAATAGATCAAGTTGGCCAAAAAACAAATATTGGAGATGAAATATGAGGCTATAAGAGATCTTGCATATAAGAGATCAAAGAAACTCAAATAACTTTCATGGATATTAAAAGATACATCTGATCATAAACTCAAAGTTCATCGGATTCCAACAAACACACTGCAAAAAGAGTTACATCATATGGATCTCCAAGAGAACATTGTATTCAGAATGAAAAGAGAGAGAGAGAGAGAGAGAGAGAGAGAGAGAGGAAGCCATCTAGCTACTAATTGCGGACCCGTAGGTCTACAAGGAACTACTCACGCATCATCGGAGAGGCACCAATGGAAGTGGTGAACCCCTCCGTGATGGTGTCTAGATTGGATCTGGTAGTTCTGGTCTCTACTACGGCTGGATGAATATTTCATCGACTCCCCTAGGGTTTCTGGAATATTGTGGTATTTATAGAGCAAAGAGGCGGTGCGGGAGGCCACTGAGGTGGGCACAACCCACCTGGGCGCGCCAGGGGGGGGCCTAGCGGGCCCTGGTGGGTTGTGCCCGCTTGGGGCCACCCCCCAGGTGCTGGCTAGGCCCATCAGGTGTCTTCTGGCCCATAAAAATTCTCCAAAAAGTTTCGCGGTGTTTGGGCTCCATTTGATATTGATTTTTGCGATGTACAAAACATGCAGAAAACAACAACTGGCACTTGGCACTATGCCAATAGGTTAGTACCCAAAAATGATATAAATTGACTATAAAATGATTGTAAAACATCCAAGAATGATAATATAACAGCATGGAACAATAAAAAAATTATGGATATGTTGGAGACGTATCAGCTGTCGTAATTTTTTTGTTCAATTTGAGACAATCTGCTTATGAAAAGTTGCACAAACGAGGAGCCAAGGTATTTTGGAACAAAGACATGTCATGTTAACATGAATAGTTTCACTATTTAAACCATGGGCATTAGACCTACATGTTGTGACGCGCCCTACTTCTGATCAGCCGGTGCCGTCCAAGCAAGCTTGTAAGTCGAGGGGAGGCGTGCGAGCAGACCGCTGCGCCGGCTGACTGGGAGGCGTGCGAGCAGGCTGTTGCGCAGGCTCATTGGGAGGCGAGCCCTTTGACCAGGCTTCACCGCCCACCTGCCTCCCAACTGGCCCCACTTTTAATGGCACCGGTGTCATAGTTTAAATCACCGCCGCACTCCTCGGTCTCGCTACAATCTTTTCTTTTCCTCTCCGATTCTCCTCTCGTCTCCCTCCAACCAGCCCGACCTCACCTTATGTCATGCTGCATCAAGATGTGCTGCCGTTAGTCTTCCAGTTTCCTGAGGAAGAAACACAACCGGAGTCGCAAGAACATAAGGCGCTTTGAGACAAGCTTGAACTGTCCTTGCGGGAAGACGCCACGCCTGTCTCCACACCCGTTCCAGCTCCCGTCGCCGCGCCTATGCGAGCGCCCATCCCCGTGGCATTGATGGGATGGAAGCCGCACATTGTCGTGGAGCTTGAAGCCGCGGGGTTCCATAAGATCCCTGCAGACTATCACGCGCACGTGCACCTGCCTGCGCATGTGCCTGCGCATGCACTACTGTGCGTGCCCATGCTTGTGCCCGTGCAAAGGAATGTCTTTACCGGGCCGTTGCCAGCACACATCCTCGCGTCGGTGTTAGTGCCACCCTCAGCGGTATGGATCACCACCGTCAACTTCTTCATTGCACCAACGTCAGTCGCCGCCTCACACCAGTTGTCTGGCTGCTGGAGAGGAGCCACTTCCCGCTGCAAGACGCCGCTGTCCTTGAAGATTGAGCCAACGTCAAAGGTACGCCAACACCACCATAAGACGCCGTCGCTGCCGGTTAGTGGCCCGACGACACACATGGCACGACAGAGAAGCTGCTTCCCGTCGCAAGACGCATTTGCCGCCGCCGCGTGATATAAAATTTGCCATGAAAGACGTTCGGATTGCCGTGCTTAAAATTTGAACGTTTGGAATTTATCAATTTAAATAAAAAAACTCATCGAACGATATGTATTCTTTCTCATCGCAAAAATTTCATATCAAATGCCACGTCAATTCCAAATACTTTTTTAGGGAAGTCAATTTCAAATACTTGAAGGCACGACCAGTCCTCTTGTTCGAGCACTATGCGATACATCTATTTATCCACGCATTTAGTTAATAGTAGATTAATAGTTCAAACTCTAGCCTAACTTGTTTGTTATAGTCACCTTAGTTGCTAAGCTTGTTGCATATATACTTACTACTACTGGTACGTGAAACTAGTGCCGTAACTTGTGAACGCGTCCAGATATGGTTAACGGCAACATCGCCCGCGCGTTCTTCGAGTTTTTCCCGTCTAAACATAGAAGGGGACGAGAGAGAGCAGACATAGAACCCACAAGTATGTGAAGGGGAATAGTACATGCTGATGAGACGGTCCCACTATAATGAACTAAAATTAATATAAAACATGTTATCCGTTAAATAGGCCGTGGTAATATAAAAATATTATGTCAACGAAGGGGAGTACAATAAACGCTGCTACTATGTTGCCTATTGACGTGCGGCTGGAAGGCCCTGCCCGCATGTTCGATCCTCGTCCTTTTTCATTTTAATTTATATATATGGGTTCAAATTTGTTCCATGACAGGTGGACCCTCGATGTGTAGTTTGTAGGACTTTAACTTCTAGGTCAAAATTTGTTCCATTACAGGTGGACTACCGATGTGTAGTTTGTAGCTTATTTATAATAATAAAAGAGAACATCATGGCTTTTTGCAAGAATACCATAGTGCAACGTGGAAGGTGAGAAAGGGCGTTCGAGAGGGCGCTGACCAAGCCGGAGGGAAATCAATTGGGGGAGGGGCGGGGATTGCAATGGTGTTTGTAGTACTTGTGGGTCGAATGCTACAAAAGTATAATCTAAACCCATCGGAATAAATGCCTTCACACATTAATCCAAGGTTGGAGTCCCCCTCATAATGTAAGTAGCTCCGGCTCTTCGAGGGATGGGGAGGTAGCTTCAATGTGTGGAAGAGATGGTGTGAGAAAGCGAGGTCAATCGAGACATATATAGAGAGAAACAAAGTGAGTGTGGCCCGACATTCATTGAAAAGATATATATTCTCTAGAGAGATATTGTCAGATTGAGCTTTCGGGGAGGGTGAGGGCTGTAAGAGAGAGCTTGAGAGATGATCCAGTCACAGACAGGTAGATATATCGTTTGTACGCCGGAGGAAGCAGGGTCAATCGATACATAGATAAGTTGAGGGAGATATTGAGCGAGTGTGGCTCGTCATGCGGTCGAAAGAGTGAGATAGGTTGGAGTGAGTGACCTAGATAGAAAATGTGCATGAGAGAGTATACAATATGAATATGTCGAATTCGGCCAAACATGGAGATATATCAGTGTGTGAGAAAGAGCGTGGTCAATCGAGACATACATAAAGAGGGAGAGATGGAGCAAGTGTGGGCCGCCGAGAGGTCGAAAGAGTGGGATGGCTTGGATAGGCTGACCTAGATAGACAATTTGCATGAGAGAGTATAGAGTGTGTTGATTGCGGCTCGAAAAGGGAGATATATCATTTGTCCGTGAGAGAAAGTGAGGATAATCGAGACATATATAAAGAGGGAGAGAGATTGAGCTAGTGTGGTCTGTCGTGCGGAAGAAAGAGTGAGACGGTCTCGAGAGAGTGCGTTAGATAGACAATGTGCGTGCATGCGCGCGAGAGGGGGGTCTAGATAGGTAATGTATGTATGTAGAGAGAGCGTGGGAGGGAGAGAGAGAGAGAGCAATGGCGGTTGTGTGAGAGAGATGCATTTGATGAACTAGTGGAAAAGGGGGTTGTGTATTTGAGATATTTAGAGATCGAAACATGGAGAGACAGAATGAGCGTGTGTCAGAAACCAATAGCTTTCTAATGTGGTTAGGTGATGAAGATTGATCGACAGAGTAAGTATGTATCGGGTGTGTGAGAGAGATACATTTGTTGACAGAGTGGAAAAGGTGGGTTGTGTATTTGACAGAGTTAGAGATAGAAACATGGAGAGATAGAATGAGCATGTGGCGAAACAAATAGCTTTGTAAGGTGGTTAGGAGAGGAAGATTAATCTATACAGGAAGTATGTAGCGTGTGTGCTGAGGGAGGGGTGCTAAAAACAACATTTGAATGTAGATAGTATTAGACTTAATATTGATGTTTCAATTTAGTGTAAATTGTCATATTTGAATTGAGGACCATGCATATGGCCTCCATAATTATTTTGAATTCTTGCCATGCTAGGTTTGTAAATGTTGATACCGACTCGATTGTTGTGGTATTTTGTATGTGTGTGGTCCTATGCTTGAATCCATCCAAAGTTTTATCACTAAAATAGTGTTCATCTTATACATATGAATTTGTATTAAAAAAGTAGCATGTATACCGTGAAATGCGAAATCCACGTTAGAATTGGAGATCGCTATGTGACAAACACACTATAATTCAAAGAACTCCTCATTAATTAATTTATAGTATTTCATTTTGAAGGTCTAATTATTTGCAAGGAAAACACGGGCATGGTAATACATACATATTTGTTTGCTAATTAAAGAAGATTCGTTTGCATTCTCAAATGTAGGCGCACCATGAAGACCAGCAGGGTCGTGACGTGGCTGTCCCGTGTGTTGTACGGTTGCTAGCACCCACCCCTCCCTCCCCCCACCCGCCCCAAAAAAGAATGAAGACAAAAAATGCGCTTCCACATTTTGGATTTTAAATATCTGGCGGCCCCAATTCCAGCCATGCAAAATCTCCCTTATCCCTTGTCCCCTTCGGCGCCCCGACTGCTCAAATCCCTAATTCGCTAAAGTAAGAGAAACAAACACCCACCAAAGGTGGAGGTGCGATGATGTGCTCATTGTATATTGATATGTAGTTTGCACATTGCTTATAGGTGCAATTAGACTTGGATATTTTTGGCCAGAGAATGAATAATTCAAGCAGGTATAGTCCATGTTGGTAGTCCTTGTCCAACATGTTATATTTTGTGTTTTATGGTGCTTACATCATCTAGTGGTTTATAATCTGGAACTACTTTGGATCATTAGCTGGTTTTCAAAGGGCATGTACCTTCACATTTCTCAAGTTATGTTGATTTTCGGAGTGCCAGGGCCTTCAGATTTTTTAAGTTAAATTTTTGCCCCTGGTAACTTGAATTCATGGATCCGCCACTGCACACAAATCATACACGCATGCCAGTATGAATTAAATGAGATGTAGGGACTTACGCTACCTCGTTGTATAGACTCACTTCAGCTTTGCTTGTGCTTGGGATATTCCATGTACAGGTCCATGTTACCTCTTGCTTGGATGTGCAGGATATGTGCTCCTTGCATCCCCCTCTGCATTTTTGGCACGATGAATGGTTAATCAAATGAGAGGAATCGACCTTGTTGTTGTACCGGAGGACAGGTACTTACAAGGTTATGCCGGCGTGAAGGATGTGTACCAAATCCCGTAGCGCCGTTATGCTTCGCTAAAAAATGGTTTTGCTTTCTTCAGATGATATCTCCAGAAGAAATAAGAATTAAAATCAGGGTTGCATAGGCATGTAAGCTAAGAGAGAAGTAAAAGAATATCCAAACATCATTGGAATAGTGCACATGGGAGTGATATGTGGATACCTAGTTTGGGCCAATGTTTGGTCAAGCTCGCCTAGAGTGCGGGTCACTTCAGAGCCGTTGAGGGTGATGCACTAGCGTTAGATGGCCGCGTATGGATGCATATCTTGAGCGGAAGTGGAGCGCTACAATGGACGAGGTTGTTCGTGAAGCACCAACGGCCATGGGGGTTGGAAGTTCGATGATGTGCTCGGTGAAATAGCCCCAGTGAGGTGGGAGATGGCGTCGGTGAAGCACACCTGATTTGGTGGAAGTCGGTGTCTGTGAGGCACGTCGGCTTCGGCGGCCGATGTTGTCGGTGGACCACCTAGTGTGGTGGACGAGGGCGTAGATGTGGTAGCTCCGGTGCGGTGGTGAAACCCGACCTTCATCTTGGTCGTCGTCATCCAACAGGAAAGAGATGAGACGAGGGGCGATTCAAATTTTTCTTGGGTTGGCGGCGAATTAGGGATTTGAGCGCTCTGGGCGCCGAAGGCGATGGGGGAGAAGGGAGATTTTGCGGGGCTGGAATTGGGGCCGCCAGATATGTCAAAACGGAACGTGGAAGAGCAATTTTTTTGTCTTCATTCTTTTTTTGGTCTGGTGGGGGAGGGATGGGTGGGTGCTAGCGTTCATACGAGACACGGAACCACCACGTCACGACCCTGCTGGTCTGCGTGATACGCCTACATTTGAGAATGCAAACAAATCTTCTTTCATTGGCACACGAATCTGTATGTATTGCCCGTGTTTCCTTGCAAATAATTAGTCCTTCGAAACGAGATACTATAAATTAACTAATGAGGAGTTCTTTGAATTACAATGTGTTTGTCACATGGCGTTCTCCAATTCTAACGTGGATTTTGCATTTCACGGTATCCATGCTACATTTTTAATACAAATTCATATGTATAAGATGTACACTATGGTAGTGAAAAAACTTTGGATGGATTCAAGCATAGGACCACACACATACACAATACCACAACAATCGAGTCGGTATCAACTTTCCAAAAAGGTGGTTGGCGGGTGTCTTGACCATATCACATAACAACATTCCCTGCAAAAACAAGTTAGATGTCCTCTAATTTGTTGTTGCAAGTTTTACGTGGCTGCAATGACCTTCTAGAAAGAACCGTTCTTACCTATGGCAAAAAATCAGAACAGTGATTTATCATGTTTTTTGTTTTAACCTCCTTCAAGGACCGATCATAGTCAAATTCGATTCAACTAAAGTAGGAGAAACAGACACCCGCTAGCCACCTTTATGCAAAACAAGTTGCATGTCTGTCGGTGGAACCGGTCTCATGTACGTGGACATGTAAGGATGGTCCGGGCCGCTTCATCTTACAATACCGCCGAATCAAAATAAGATGTTTGTGGTAAGAAGTATGACCATCACCAACCACAACTCTTTGTGTTCTACTAGTGTATGTCATCTACGCATAGACCTGGCTCTTGATGCCACTGATGGGGAAT
This sequence comes from Secale cereale, assembly GCA_902687465.1. Lineage (NCBI taxonomy): Eukaryota > Viridiplantae > Streptophyta > Magnoliopsida > Poales > Poaceae > Secale > Secale cereale. Next base: position 174,892,437 of record LR738714.1, on the reverse strand, counting down.
GTTGCATGGAAAACAAAAACAATTCTATGCGCACGCAAGATATATGCATGGAGATGTGATTTGTCCATTTTGCATCATGTTTTGTTAGTGTTATTTATGTTGTTATAATGTATAATAATGCTTTTTGGAGTAATTCTAATGCCTTTTCTCTCATAATTTGCAAGGTATACACCAAGAGTGAGAATTCCGGCAGCTGGAAATCTGGACCGGAAAAAGCTACGTCAGGCCACCTATTCTACGCAACTCCAAACAAGATCAAACTTCACGTGGATTTTTTATGGAATATTTAAGAAATACTGGAGCTGATAATCACCAGAGGGGGCGCACCAGGTGGGCACAACCCACCTGGGCGCGCCAGAGCCCCCAGGCGCGCCCTGGTGGGTTGTGCTCACCTAGGCTCGCTTCCGGTGACCATCTTCTGGTCTATAAGCCTCTGTGACCTAGAAAAAAATAAGGAGAAGGCTTTCGGGACGGAACGTCGCCGTCCGAGGCGGAACTTGGGCAGGAGCACTTTTGCCCTGCTGTGTAGCGATTCTGCCGGGGAACTTCCCTCCTGGAGGTGGAAATCATCGTCATCATCATTACCAACAAATCTCCCATCTTTGTGAGGGCTATCTTCATCAACATCTTCACCATCACCATCTCATCTTAAACCCTAGTTCATCTCTTGTGATCAATCTTGTCACCGGAACTATAGATTGTTGCTTGTGGGTGGCTAGTAGTGTTGATTACATCTTGTAATTGATTACTATATGGTTTTTTTGCTGGAAGATTATATGTTCAGATCCATTATGCTATATATTACCTCTCTGATCTTGAGCATGTTCATCACTTGTGAGTAGTTACCTTTGTTCTTGAGGTCACAGGAGAAATCATGTTGCAAGTAATCATGTGAACTTGATATGTGTTCGATATTTTGATAATATGTATGTTGTGATTCCCTTAGTGGTGTGATATGAACATCGGCTACATGACACTTCACCATATTTGGGCCTAAGGGAATCCATTGTGGACTAGTAATTAGATGGTGGGTTGCGAGAGTGACAAAAGCATAAACCCTAGTTTTTTTACACTATTCCGTAAGTTGTGGATGCTTGCGGGAGGGTTAATCATAAGTAGGATGTTAGTTCAAGTAAGAACAACAACTAAGCACCGATCCACCCACATATCAAATTATCAAATTAGCGAACACGATTTGAACCAACATGATGAAAGTGACTAGATGAAATTCCCGTGTACCCTCAAGAACGCTTTGCTTATTATAAGAGACCGTTTTGGTCTGTCCTTTGCATCAAAAGGATTGGGCTATCTTGCTGCATACTTGCTACTATTATCGTTACTTGCTCAATAAAAAAATTATCTTGCTATCAAACTACTGTGCCACTTACAATTTCAGCACTTGCAGACATTACCTTACTGAGAAACACTTGTCACTTCCTTCTGATCCTCATTGGGTTCGACACTCTTACTTATCGAAAAGAGCTACAGTTGTTCCCCTATATTTGTGGGTCATCAAGGCAATTTTCTGGCGCCGTTGCCGGGGAGTAAAGCGCTTCTGGTATGTGGAAATTTGTAAGAAAACATTCATATAGTGTGCTGAAATTTATTATCACTTGTTACTATGGAGAACAATCCTTTGAGGGGTCTGTTCCGGGTATCTTCACCTCGAACGAAACCACAGTTAGCTACCCCTCAACCCGCTGCACTTACTTAAAATACTGAATATGAAATCCCTTCGGGTATGATAGAATAACTGTGTAGGATCGAAAGTGTGTCTAGAGGGGGGGGGGTGATTAGACTACTTAACCAAATAAAAATCTAGACTTTTTCAAATTTTAGTTCTTGGCAGATTTTAGCAACATAGCACAATTCAAGCAATCAACCTACACATGCAATTCTAAGAGTATAGCAGCGGAATGTAAAACAATTGCATATGAAGGTAAAGGGAGGAGTTTGGAGGGAGCAAACACAAGTGTAGACACGAAAGTTTTTGTCTTGGTTCCGCTAGGTGTGCTATCGTACATCCAAGTTGATGGAGACTTCAACCCACGAAGGGTAACGGTTGCGCGAGTCCATCGAGGGCTCCACCCACGAAGGGTCCACGAAGAAGCAACCTTGTCTATCCCACCATGGCCATCACCGACGAAGGACTTGCCTCACTAGGGTAGATCTTCATGAAGTAGGCGATATCCTTGCCCATACAAACTCCTTGGTTCATCTCCACAATCTCATCGGAGGCTCCCAAGTGACACCTAACCAATCTAGGAGACACCATTCTCCAAAAGGTAATAGACGGTGTGTTGATGATGAACTCCTTTCTCAAATGCTTCAAATGATAGTCTCCCCAACACTGAAATAGCTCCTCACAGATTTGGATATGGTGGAAAAAGGATTTGAGTGGAAAGCAACTTGGGAAGGCTAGAGAACAAGATGCATATGGTAGTAATGGAATATCTTGATCTCAACACTTGAGTAGGTGGTTCTCTTCTCAGAACATGTATGATGGAAGTGTAGGTATGTTCCGGTGGCTCTCTCCACGAATGAAGAGTGGGTGGATAGGTATATATAGCCTCCACACAAAATCTAACCGTTATACACTATTTACCAAACTCAGTGGGACCGATTCAGAGAACTCGGTCAGACCGATTTTAGTTCATAATGTGACCGTTCGGCATTTCGGTGGGACCGATATGATCAACTCGGTGGGAACGATTTCATTAGAGTTAGTGTCAGGACCCCGATCCTAAGTCACACCGATCTAGTTGTAACACGTCATATCACTTTGCGGCCTCACGCAAGGCAACCCCACGGGTGCCACCTTACCTGGCCCGGGACCGTTTGCGCATTTTGGCACACGTATATGACAGTGTCGCTAGCATCCATATGACAGAGAACCCGGGCCGACATGGCTAGTTATAAACCAAAAGTGGCACTAAATTACAGAGACAGGCATCCATGACCCAGCAACGAACGTGTCGGTCATCAACGTATGAACCCAAGTCGTAGCAAGCTACATGGACTTAAAGGAGAAACGCGTGACATTTCCCCTAAGGGGTAGACACAACAACGAAGAAGGACACATGCCGGCCAGCCTACGTGTTCCGAGCAGTAGCAAACTACCAAGGCTCATTGGAAACACTAGGAGGCATTTCCCTGTAAGGTAGGCTACCAAAGGCAAACAACTAGGTGTCAGATCCCACACATACCAAGCATTTCAACCATGCACACAATATGCTAAATATGTGCAAATACAACATTGCATCACAACAGAACTCTATGACTCAAAGTACTTTATTTAAGTGGCTCCAAGAGCCATACATAACATATCCATACAGGTAGGGGTCACATGACCCAACACTCAAGTCATACAGTCATACAAGCACAAGCGGAAGCTACATATCTGAGTACAGACAACTTAGAAAATAAAACAGGCTTGGTGTAGCCTGACTATCTACAAGGCCCTTCACAAGCTCCAGATCTCCGTCTGGGTGTCAAGCTACTCGTCGACGTCAACGTCTATGTAGAACCCATCAGCAGGGGCAGGGTTCTCCTCTGCAACAGTTATTAAGCGAACATGAGTACAAAGGTACTCAGCAAGCTTACCACAGAACCTATCATACATGCAACATTATCAAAGGGGGTAGTGGAGTTCATAGCAGAAAGCCAGCTTTGACTCTTGGCTAACCTATTCTACAACTCTCAATGGATTGCAAGATGTTATTATGAACACGAGTCCTCTACTCACCACAACAATACACTACCGAGGATCCTCTTCTGTCATCCTACGGAAGGGCCATCCACGGCACTCACACTTATCTTGGGGCTTTTAGTAGTATCCATCAACTTATCTGTGAACTGTAAGAGTAACCAAGTAGTCCGTACCGCGAACAACGGCTATTCGAATAGATTGATAACCCTGCAGGGGTGTACCTCTTCACACACGCTCCCACCACTTATCGCCGTTTACTCGACGTGTACTCGACAACCTTCAAGCGGAAGCCCAGCGTGGGTGTCGGCCACGACCTGAATAACTACACAAGTCTCTCGTCCAGGTTTATCGCCTATTTGGGTTCCATCCGTGGGGAGATCAGGCCGGGTGTCGCTCACAGCCCCAAACGATGTGTACAGGGTTCCCGAGTCACCAAACGGGCAACCGGTACACCATGCCACGTACCTGTCTGTCACACCCTGATTTTCATATCACATTGCTTAAGATAATTTCCATGTTAAAAATGTGGATTTGCAAAAACTTTTGAGTGTTTTTGACTTTGCTTGATTTGACTTTTGTCTGCTGTTTACTAGTGCTCTAAAAATCAAATAAATCCTCCAACTCTTATACTTCATCTCCTTGACCCAAAACCTTTTCCCAATGATCATGCCATGTGTATAGACCAGTATAGAATTTTTTTATAAAAATATTTTTGCCAAATGGTATTTTCTAAAATTAGTTTTTCCAAAAACCCCTGAATTGAGGTTTGCACTGCAAGTACCTTATTTAAGGTGTGAAAAATCTTTCAAAAAGTATATTTGAATCCTATTAGGTATAGGACTCCCAGAAACCACAAAAGTATAATTTTAAAAGTTATTTTTATATTTTATTTAAAAGCTTTTTCTTAAGGCCAGAAATGGTCTTTAATAGGGAAAAATTATTTAATCATTTCAAAAATATTTGCCAAAATTCAGGGAGACTCATAGGACATATATTGTCCATATATAAGAGTTTCAGCACATGGTCATGTTCAAAATATTGGGCAAATCCTTCCAAAACCTTTTCTGGATATTTCAAGCTTTTGAAATATTTACAAATGAAATATTCTCCAAAAATTCCAGGGAAATTCTATCATGTCATATATGACATATTTGATGATCTTGCAAAGCCTCATGCCTTGAAGATCAAGGAAACATCCTCTAATCCCCTCAAAACCATTCTGTCCATATTTGAAGTTTGAGCAACTCTACATTGCCAAACTTGTCCAAATGCTCTCAAATTTGGTGCACATGCTAGAATGGCCTAATAAGGCATCTAGACCAAATGGCACAAGATTTGGAATAGAGAAACTTGATCAGATCACCCCAAAACCCTTTCTGTTCAAATACAAATTTGAACAACTTTACATTGTCAACTTTTTATCTGGAGCCTCAAACTTTGTGGGCATGTTCATAATCCCAAATGATGATGCTACACGAAGTGGTGCATCAAGGGGAGATGATTTGCTTGATTCAAACATGGTTAAACCATTTCTTTTGATTTCTAGGGTTCACCAAAGTTACATTGGCCACTTTGCCCAAATGAGCTCAAATTTGGTGTAGGGGCCTAATTATATGTGACATTTGATCCTGTGAAGTCCCATGCCAATTGGAAGTCATTTGTTTCCCCAAAACCTGATCAAACACCTTCTGCCATTTTTCTTAAACCAGTGTCTTGATCACTTTTACTATTTCCCTCTACCTCAAATTCTTACCACAACTTCCCCTAGTCCTATTCTACCTCCAGTAACTCTCCTCTGCCTTAGCTCAATTATTGGAAGGGGGTAAAACCCCATTTTTACTCCTGTGGACAGCAACACTCTTCTCCTCTTTCACCTCTCTCCTCACACCAGTGGCTCCCAGAGCATCCAAGACCACCCCTCTATAGTTTACTACTCCCTCTACCCTCTGGACACCATTGGACACGCCCTGGACGTCAGGCAATGCCAATGGCAGCCAAAAGCACGCTCTGGAGCGCGCTACAGTGCTCTGGAGCACTGTAGCCGCCCCCCATCCCAATGCCCCGACAGCCTCGGGCCTCTCCAGCTTGTCCCAGAGGTTGCCTCGACGTCTGGGACACGGCACGTCGCCGGTCCCCGCCTGGCCCTCTCTCCTCTCCCCTCTGTGAAGCTTGCCGTGCGCGCCCTGGACCACACCCACGGTGCACCGAATGTGCGCACTATATATAGCCCCATTGGGCTCTCTCTCGACTCCTTTCGCTCTCTCACTTCTCCAGCAACCTCCCAGACATCTTCCCTCTCCCCCTCGTGTCCTCCTTGCCCCTTCATGGCCGGAGTGCCGCCGCCGGCCACCGCTCAGATTCGCGTCGTTGGAAGCCCTCCCTTCCCCCTCTTTGCTCCAGAGCAACACCAGGACCTCCGCCAGTACTCCCCGCGCATCCTTCTCTCCTCCCCGAGCCTGTCTTGCCATACCCACTCGTCGCCCGAAGCTCTGTCCGCTGACGTCAAGGCCACTAACGGCTCGGCCCTCCCCAGCCAGCGTGAGACCCCTGGTTGGGCTCGGCTCGGTCCCCGGGAGCCGATGGTGTGCTGGACGCCGCCGGGGAAGAACGGGATCGCCGGGAAGGGCGCCGGCACCCTGCTCGGCCGGCCTCCCCTGCCCCACCTCTGTTTTGAGCGGTAGGTAGGAGGAGGGCCTGCCAGTGGGACCCGCCTGTAAGAGGCTAAGGCCCCGGGCCCTGGGGTAAGTGGAGACGGCCTTCGGGGGAAGGCGCCTGCGAGGGTCGAAGGCGTACTCACGGTGTACGCCAACAACGTCACCGGTGCCACCCCGCGCGGCTGGTGCCACTGGGCCGGCCCACGACCACATCCCGCCTGTGCGCAGTAAAAGGGTATAACCCCCTTTTCCCTTTTATTTTCTTTTTCCAATCAAATTCGATAATCTCCCAAATATTCATATGAACTCCAAATTGCATGATTCAAATTTCTGGTAGCTTCTAAAATCATACTCTATCACATGATGCAACATGCACACTTTTCCAGAAACATTTCTTTCACAAATATTTATCAAATGCCCATATTCCATTTCCTGTGATGAACTTTAGAAAATCACAGAGAGCTCAATCTTGATCCAAATGCAGTGATTCAAATTCCTAGATGCTTGTCATGTCCAAACTTAGTTTTGGAACATTTTTAATAATAGTTTCTGTACCCCACCAAATATTGAGACATTTCTTCATATTTATCAGCTTTGCAAAATCCTAGGAAATTCATTTGAATTCCAAATCCAGTGAAACCAACTCCTAAATTCTTCTAAAATCATGACATTGGGTACCTTTGCTCATAATTCAAGGAAATATTTCTGTATACTTCTTCCAAATCCATAAACCCCTTGGTTCCATCACATTGAAATGTTCCAAACTACCTATTGATCCAACACCTATGAAACCACCTTGGTTATTTTTCATATGACCAGAGGTATCCTAGAAAAGTCCAACTCCTATTTTTAGAGCACTTTTATTTTTACTTTGATTGTGTTTCTTATTATGATTGTTTCCATCGTTAGTTGACGAAATAAACGGGATACTCGGAGATGGACCAGAAGGTTTGAAGACTCGAAAGAATAAGGCAAGCAGCCCTTTGACCATGTTCAAGAAACCTTTTTATGCATGTCTCATAGAACCTTATTATTCAATGCATCGGAATCATGTTGAGGTGGAAACCACTTTGGTTGCTACCCCTATTACTTTACTGTTGAAACTTGCATCAAACATGACCCTACCTTCCTATGAGGGTTATGTGGGTGGGAATTGATAGATGTATGCTATAGTAGTTGGCTACGCAAGATGGGTCGGGGTTATGCATTGAGTGAAACAAGTGTGGTCTGACATACTTGCAAATGACCCAGTGGGTGCCACTAATGCCCCTGGGAGTTGTTGAGGAGCTAGGGCACTACTTGGTGGAGAAGTAGTGTGCCGAGGCTTGACGGAAGTGTTGTTTACAGAGATGGATTAGATTTATGTGTGACTACCGTCCCAACCAAACATGCGCAACCACTCTACCCTTATATGGGAAAGGGCATTATTGATTACCTAGGTCGATACTAGCATGGTGCCCGCATTACTAGTGACGGGGGTGACATGAGGTCACTCTCGGGACGGGGTCGTGCTTGGATAGGCGGCCATGACTGTCTTTACAGGGCACCGGACACACCGTTGGTACCCCGTGCTTGTGGTATGTGATGAATATGGAGCGAGTCTCCGCAATTTTAAGATGTGAAATGTTTGGCACAGGGCTATTACCAATCGAGTGGACTCTATGTTAGTGTCGTCTAGGGAAAGATAGTGATCGGGTGCTTACCCCGGGTACTTGAGGTATCGCGGGTCGTGGATGACACGGAAGTTCCCCGGATCTTGTGGGTAAAGTGTGCAACCTCTGCAGAGTGTCAAACTATTCGAATAGCCGTGTCCGTGGTCAAGGACAGTTGGGTGGTGCTACTTAGACTATGTCCATAAGTTTCTGGAAACAACACGGTATGATGGTATTGTTGATGTGATTGTGAGAAAGTCACAATGAGCTTGAGCATGAGTTGACTACAACTCTTTCTCGATATCGATGTCTGTGACCTCCTGATACTTGTTACAGACACATGCATATCCATGTTATATGTTGATCATACTTGCATATGAAAAACTAGCTTTCCGCAAAACTACCAATTTAGCAGTAGAGCCTTGCATAAATTATTCTGTTATCACACTTGGGTTGCTTGCGAGTACATTCAATGTACTCATTGGCTTGCCACTGGTTATTTTATTGGCCAGGCATGAGAGAACAGGTTATGATGAATATTTCTTGGTGACGAGCATGCGAGCTAGGACGCTTCCCAGTCAGAATGCCTGTAGGGTTAAGGCAGATGGCATGGGTCCCAGTTGTCTTTGAAGATTTTCCGCTGCGATGATATACTCAAGACTTGACCATTATGGTCCTATTTATGTAATACGGTATGTATGGATGTAAGACTCTTGTTATTCAGCTTCTGTGTGTTCAGTGAGCATTGATCTCTGGGATCACTGTACACGTGCATTCGGTGATCACGACTTATGAGTCGGGGTCCCCACACTGTCGCATCACAACCCACCCCGAGGGTCAGCGCTGTGCACGATCTCCAGTAAACTATAAACACCAGAAACTAGTTGCAACTCCTGGACAGAGATCGAGGGTAATTAATAAGCCGAGAGGGTCCATTGGTTTCGGGCCTAATGCATGGTAGTAACTGGAACTTGAACCACACATACAGATCTCGGGTCCTATGTACGGTTCCAATGAAACAACCCACCACGTACTCGTACATGGCCTTTCATCGATACCTTAACCAAACGTGTTCCACACTTCTTTCTCTTTATCGATATGATTGTTTCACTCTGATCCATCACCCAGATGAACCAGACCAAACACAACTCTAAGCATAGCAGGCAACATAAACAAATAGCATGGTGGATCACACATCACATGGCTCAATCAACTCCTACACATGCTAGTGGGTTTCAACTATTTACTGTGGCAATGACAGGTCATGCAAGGAATAGGGTTCAACTACCGCAGCAAGTAGCAGTTCACACGCTGTTGCCTTAATGCAGTAAAAGAGAGCAGGAGCGATAAGATGGGTTTGTATCGGAATGATCAATGATTGCTTGCCTAACAGAGTGGTTGTGGGGTACTGCTCTTCAGCTGGATACGCAGAAGTATCCTCGGGAGCAGGACCTAACACGGAGAATACCGGCGATACAATCATTAAACTAACAAATGCAACAATATGATGCATGCTCATGACATGGCAAGATGCATGTGTTTTGGGCTAATGCAACTATAACCAGAAGGGTTTGAGCTTATTTGAATCAAAGTTTCAAATTGACACTTTAGCTATTATTTAATTAAGTGCATTATCATGTTTTAATGAATACAACAAGGTTAACTTGCTCAAACATGCATGAAACCAGTTCCATTGGAAAGATTGGATTTTTCTGATCATTTTTCATATATAAATTATTTCCATCTGAGCTACGGTTGATTTTATATGATTTTTAGAAGTTTTGGGTAGTTCCTGAAATTCATAAATCATTTAAGATTTAATTTAAATTCCAGAAACTCTTTACTACGTCAGCATGACCTCATGCTGACGTCAGCAGGTCAACAGGAGCTGGTCCAGGTCAAACATGAGATGTGGGCCCGGCATGTCACTATCATAGCTAATTAGCAAAGTTAATTAGTGTTAAGCTAGAAACCAATTAGCTGTCAGTGGGGTCTGGGCCCACGGGTCAGTGACTAAACTAACTAACTGATTTAATTAGAATTTACTTAATTAAACTAGTTAATTAGGGGTGGGGTGGCCCACACGTCAGCGACCCAGGGGTGGTCAACCCCCCGGTCAAACGAGTCAAACTCGCCGGCGAAGTGACGCCGGCGAGGCCAAACACGGCGGCGAGCTTCGGAAATCGCCTACAGGGCATGGTTCGAGCCGCGGTTGGGCGCGTTGGGTTGCTCTCGCCGATGCGCGTCGAATGGTGGTAGCCGCCGGGCCTGGTGTGGCCGGAGACGACGGCTACGAGCTCGACGGCGGCGGCCGGCGTTCGGGCGTGTGTGGAAACGCGGCTACGGTGGCCTAGGCGATGCGTGCGTGGCACCTAGCTCATCTACGTGATGTGGCGAGCGAGATGGACGTGCGTCCGTGACCAAATGGTCACCGGAGCATCACCGACGGCAAGCACGGCGGCGGCGGGTTTCGGTGATGAGCGGAGCAGCAGCTACGCGGCGCAAACGAAGCGGAGGAAGGAGGGATTCGGCGTAGGGGCTCACAGCGGTGCTAGCGAGCTCGACGGAGAGGTCGGGAACGCTCTGCAGCTCCTTAATCGACGGCGAGGAGCTCCGGCGATCCGAGGTTGGGGACGATGGCGTGAAGGCGATGTAGGGCTTCCGGCGATCCGTGGCTCAGCGAGGAGGAAGAGGGCGTCGGGGCGATCCTTCTGGACACTCTCACGGGACGAGGGGGAGGCTCTAAGTGCGGCAACGGCGAACAGCGGCGATGGGCGGCCTCGGTGATGAGAGGGAGAGAGCCAGGGGAAGGAGATGAGGACGAGAGGAAGTGAGAGAGATGTCGGGGCAGCTGCGTGGCGATGCATGGAGACGTCTAGGGCGTCGGGGATGCAGGCAAGCAGGCTGGAGGTGGCCGGGCGCGTGCTGGCGCGCGGTGGCCACGCGCGCTGCCTACTGGCGCGAGGAGGAAGGCGACAGGAGCGGCGCTGGTGGGCTGGGCCGGCCTGCAACAGTGCTGGGCTCCAGGTAAGTTCTCTCTCTCTCTCTCTCTTTTCCTATTTCTTTTCTGTTTCATTTCTTTTGCAACTTTGTTTAATTAATAAAAATGCCAGAACATTTTTATAAGTCATAAAACTTGCCATGCCCACTGTATATAATATGAACAACATAGAACATTATAGTTTATGATTATTTGAGCATTTAAAATATTTTATAGCATTTAAATGCCCAAATACAAATACCATATGATTTAATCCAAAGACCGTAGACGTCCTAGAAAATTGTGCACCATTTTTGGCAGAGGTTTAAGACCAAGGCAGAAATGATGAACATTTTTGAAGGGCATTTTGGGTACATTAGAAAAGATTTTATCAAACCCTATTTGTTAGGAGAGGGGTGCTGGGGTTTCTGTCATTCCCATTTCAAGTTTCTTTGATAAGTAGACATGATGCACACTCTAGCTAGTCCTAATGCAAGTGCTAACTAGGGATGTGACAACTCACCCCCACTTAAAAGAATCGAGTCCCGAGATTCGGGTTCCTCCGGAAAGAGGGTGGGGTACTCAAGTCGAAGACGATCCTCCCTTTCCCAAGTAGCTTCACTCTCAGAATGATGTGACCATTGAACCTTGAGAAACTTGATATTGTGGCGTCGAGTGGTGCGCTCGGTTTGATCAAGAATACGAATGGGGTATTCTCGATATGTGAGATTCTTCTGGAGATCAAGCGTTTCGTGGTCCACTCCGCGGATAGGATCCGAGAAGCAACGCCTGAGTTGAGAAACGTGGAACACGTCATGAACTCTGGATAGGTGCGGAGGTAGTTCCAATTGGTAGGCAACTTCTCCTCGTTTGGCTAGAATGCGAAAAGGACCGAGGTAACGAGGGGCCAATTTGCCTTTGATACCGTAGCGATGGGTTCCCTTAAGAGGAGTGACCCGAAGGTAAGCCTTATCACCGATTTCAAAAGTCACAGCCTTATGATGACTATCATATTGGCTCTTCTGGCGAGACTGGGCTGTTTTCAATTTCTCACGACCGATGAGAACTTTCTCTTCTGCTTCCTGGATCATATCCGGGCCAAAGAATTGTCTTTCCCCGGTTTCTGACCAGTTAAGAGGTGTTCGACACCTTCGTCCATATAGAACTTCGAAGGGGCTTTGCCCAAGCTGGCTTGATAACTATTGTTATAAGCGAATTCGGCAAATGGAAGACATTTCTCCCAATCCATACCGAAAGAGATGACAGAGGCTCGAAGCATGTCTTCCAGAATTTGATTGACTCGTTCCACTTGACCACTTGACTGGGGATGGAAGGCAGTACTGAAAGAGAGATGAGTTCCCATAGCATTCTGGAAACTTTCCCAAAATCGTGAAGTGAAAAGACTTCCACGGTCTGAGTTAATCTCCAATGGCACACCATGAAGTGATACTATCCGAGAGACATACAAGTCTGCTAGCTGGCTAGCGGTAATACTCTCTCGAACAGGCAGGAAATGAGCTACTTTAGAGAGGCGGTCGATAACGACGAAGATAGCATTATTCCCTTTCCTGGTCCAGGGAAACCCGGTAATGAAGTCCATACCGACTTTGTCCCATTTCCATTCAGGAATAGCTAAAGGTTGAAGGGTGCCAGCAGGCCGTTGATGCTCTGCTTTAACTCGACGACAAACGTCGTAGTTAGCAATGAATTGAGCGATTTCTCTCTTCATCCTAGTCCACCAGAATCTCTGACGTAAGTCCTGATACATTTTGGTACTACCGGGATGAATCGTGAGAGGAGATTCATGGGCCTCCTTAAGAATCATTTGTCGTAGTTGTTGTTTCTTGGGTACCACCAAGCGGTTCTCGAAGTACACAACACCTCGATCATTCATAGAGAAACTTCTAGCAACTCCGCTAGCAATGTTCTCCTTGATCCGAGATATGCCTTTATCATACCGCTGGGAAACTATGATTTGATCCATAAGGGTAGGTTTCGCCACCAAGGTGGAAAGGAATCCTCGAGGAACAATGTGAAGGTTAAGCTTACGAAATTCCTCGTGGAGAAGTGGTTGCCCTTGTTGTAACATCAAATTGTTACAATAAGACTTACGACTTAGCGCATCAGCCATGACATTGGCCTTTCCAGGGGTATAGGTGATCCCGAAGTCGTAGTCTGTGAGCAACTCAACCCAACGTCTTTGCCTGAGATTCAGATCCGGTTGGGTGAAGATGTACTTCAAACTTTGATGATCAGTGGAGATTTCACAGCGATTACCAAGGAGGTAATGTCGCCATGTTTTGAGCGCATGGACTACAGCTGCAAGCTCTAGATCATGAGTAGGATAGTTATCCTCATGTGGACGCAGCTGTCGAGATGCGTATGCAATCACTTGACGATCTTGCATGAGTATGAAACCTAGTCCTTGTCGCGAGGCGTCGCAATAGATTATAAAATCCTTGGAAAAGTCTGGTGGTACCAGTACAGGTGCAGATGTCAGGCGTCTTTTCAGTTCCTGAAAACTGGACTCGCACTGTGGGGTCCACTCAAACTTTTTATCTTTCTTGAGAAGTTCAGTTAGAGGTTTAGCAACCTTGGAGAAATTCTCGACGAAGCGTCGGCAATAGCTCGCTAAGCCAAGAAAACTCCTAACTTGCTTGATTGATTCAGGGGGAGTCCAATGAAGGACGGCTTGAACTCGCTCGGGATTGACAGCAATACCCTTGCCAGAGATCACATGACCGAGATAGGTTACTTCCGGCAACCAAAATTCACATTTAGAGAATTTGGCATAAAGGCGGTGCTCTCGAAGTTTCGTCAATACCAGCCTTAAATGCTCGGCATGATCTTCCTTGTTCTTGGATTAAATGAGTATATCATCGAGGTATACCACGACGAATTTATCCAAGTACTCCATGAATATAGAATTCATGAGCTGGGAGAAGGTGGCTGGGGCATTGGTTAACCCGAAGGACATGACGGTGTACTCATATTGGCCATAACGAGTAACAAAAGCCGTTTTAGGAATGTCCCCGTTCTTGATTTTGATTTGATGGTAACCCAACCTCAAATCCATCTTAGAGAAGACTGAGGATCCAGCGAGCTGATCATACAGGTCGTTGATCCTGGGGAGCGGATACTTATTCTTTATGGTGACTAGATTGACAGGTCGGTAATCTACAACCATCCGCTTCGTTCCGTCCTTCTTCTTAACGAAGAGGACGGGGCAAGCCCAAGGGGAAGAACTAGGATGGATGAAACCTTTTTGCAAGGACTCATCGAGTTGTTTCTTAAGCTCAGCTAATTCTAGGGGTGCCATCTTATAAGGTCTCCTAGAGATTGGGACAGTTCCTGGAATAAGATCTATCACGAACTCGACATCTCTGTCAGGTGGAATTCCTGGCAGTTCTTCTGGAAAAACATCCGGAAAGTTACGGACTACCGGGATATCTTCGAGTTCGGGTAGAGGGCTGGCATTAAGAGAGTAGAGCTGACGCTCAGCCATTCGGGTCAAGACATTGACTATCTTGCCGGATGGGTGTGTTAGTTGAACGGTCCTAGTATAGCAATCAATCTTGGCGTAATGAGTTGTCATCCAATCCATACCCAAAACGACGTTTATGTCCGAGGACTTGAGAGCGATTAGAGATGCTATGAAAACAAGTCTACCGATAAGGATTTCATTTCCATGGCTTACCCTAGAGGTTTGCCACTTTGAACCAGGAGTTTGAATAACCATGGAAGTAGGCATGTCACAAAAAGTCATGTTGTGCATTCGAGCATAGCTCTCAGATATGAACGAATGGGATGCTCCAGTATCGAAAAGAACAGATGCCGTATGACAGTTAACGAGAAGCGTACCAAGGACGACGTTAGGATCCTCATAGGCTTCCTCAACAGAGACATAGTTGACATGACCACGTGCAGTGGGGATTGGCTTGACATAATTCACCTTGCCGGTTGGCTTACCACGGCCAACGGGTTTTCCTGGTTGGTTCTGAGGACACTCACGCATGTAGTGTCCCAGTTCTCCACACTTGAAGCAGGTCACAGTGCTAGTGCGTGGAGCAAAGTTGGAAGGTGGTCCTCCATAGGTCTTAGCAGGTGCATACCGTTGAGTTGGGCGTGGCGCCTCATAGGATGGCCTCGGTGTGTACTTGGGTGGCAGAGCAGTGTTAGGAACCCACATACAGCGCTTGTGAGAGCCAGAGCCGGATGAGGAACCAAAGTCTTGAGTATGCTTGCGTGTGGCCTCGAAGTCGGTCTGGCCCGTTTTAGCACTGATAGCCTTGTTTACCAACTTCTGGAAGGAAGTGCACTCGTGCAGACGTAGATCTCGGCGGAGTTCAGGGTTGAGTCCCTTGCGGAACCTCGCCTGCTTCTTGGCATCGGTGGATACTTCCTCAGGTGCATAGCATGCCAAGTTGCCAAACTCGCGACTATAGCCATCCACAGTTAACCGGCCCTGGGTGAAATTGCAGAATTCCTCCCGCTTGCGATCCATGAGACCTTCCGGGATGTGATGTTCACGGAATGCCTCACTGAACTCAACCCAAGTAGTGATTTGGCCAGCAGGACGCATAGCTTCAAAGTTTTCCCACCAAAGACTGGCAGGGCCCTCAAGATGGTAGGCAGCGTAGGTAACCTTGTCATCTTCGGCCACACGGGCATAGTGTAGCTTATGGGTGATACTACATAGCCAATCATCCGCATCCAGAGGTTCAGTGGAGTGATGGAACTTCGGTGGGCACATCTTGATAAAGTCATTGATTGACACCACGTCATTCCTCTGGCGGAACCCAGTGTTCTGCTCTATGCGTTCCAGCAGAGGGTTGGTCTCTCTCTTGTTCTGTTCTGCCTCGAGCATAACTTCCGCCAAGGAGGGTGGCTGGGGCAGATTCCCATCTCTAGCCCCACTAGCCTCACCCTGCTCCTGAGCAGCAGGAGTGTTGCGAGTGTTGACCATCCTAAGAAAACAAAACAACGGTTTAGACAAGGATGGCAAAAGTTTGACATAGAAGTGCAGAATGTAATGGATGACACGGAATGTAGAGATGTTCATCCGTACGACATGGTAATATAGAAACTGATATATATACACCAGTGGTCATACACACCATACATAGTTTAGTACAAGCCAAGGCTAAAGTACAACTGCGGTGAAAGACAATACATCCCATCAGAGGCATTCCAAGCTCCTATACATTATTTAACTACACCTCCGGAACTCAGTACAAACTAAGTCATATTCCACAAGACGCGCAGGACTGTGGGAATACAACTACTACAATACTACTACTGCCACGGTCTAGCTCAGACATTCCCGTAGTAATCTTCGTAAAGATTACCACCGTAGCCTGGAAGTGGAACAGACGGATCTTGAAACTCACGAGCACTCGAAGGCTGTGGACCATAGGGACATGGATGTGGCCTCGGTCTCGATGCTGGTGGTAACCGACGCCCACGTGGAGGTGTAATACCCCCAACGTCACGCCAATCCATGCGATCAGGCAGACGAGTCCGCACGGGGTACAAATCCCGCATGTCCAGATATCTGGCGTGCACAGCAGGTGCAAGCCGTGTCAAAGTAGTCCAGTGGGCGGCTCGAGTGTTATACAGCTCCATTCGGAGGGCATGGACCTCACGGTCCCTATCCTCCAGCATCTGAACAGTAGTCTGAAGCAGTGGCTCTTCATGAGCAGCATCAGTATACAGACCAGTGTAGTAGCCTTCCTCTCCGGGAAGTGAGGCTGGCATGTAACAGAACTCAGTGTTCAACAACAGGGCATGCCTAGCCCGGAGAATGGTCATCATCGAATAGGCGGCATCCTGCACTGCCATCTCGATGGTAACCCCGAGTCCATAAGACCAATGGATGGGGTCGTTAGGTCCGGGATATGAGGGGTATATCCGGACTGTGTAGAAATACTGACTCTGATTGAAATCCCGGTACTGTTCCTCCACGGTGTACTCAGGATACCAGCGATAACCGGTCTCAGTCAGCACACGGACTAGCATGGCCGTGTGACCGGGCACATTAATGCACCGAGTCAAACGAACCTCTTGGTGAGGGGTGCGGCCAGACATCTGAAACACAAAGTAATGCAAAGGCATTAGTGTTTCTGAAAGAAATCGGGCAGCATAACAACTGTAAATGCTCAAACAAAGATTTGAGACATCATACAAATGATAGCATTGCCACTCAACAATTCCATATCAAGGTTCCGGGTCCAACAATCATCATACTAAAAGGATAGAAACTGAATTGAGGCTTAAAACCAACAATCCTAAGAGTCTACGGATTAGTAACACGTGAACCTAGTAAGGATAAGAGGCCTAGTCCTAAATCCCCATAGAAAGAATAGACTGACTCAGATCAGAAGGGCATAAGGTAAAGGAGTAAAAAGAGCCTTACGTTCCCTTCCACAATCAATTCCCCTACATATAACTAAGAATTTTTCTAGACTCAACATCGACCAGTTTGGCTTGAGAAACCTACAGGCACTCCAGCTCTGATGCCAACGCTGTCAGGACCCCAATCCTAAGTCACACCGATCTAGCTGTAACACGTCATATCACTTTGCGGCCTCACGCACGGTAACCCCACGGGTGCCACCTTACCTGGCCCGGGACCGTTTGCGCATTTTGGCACACGTATATGACAGTGTCGCTAGCATCCATATGACAGAGAACCCGGGCCGACATGGCTAGTTATAAACCAAAAGTGGCACTAAATTACAGAGACAGGCATCCATGACCCAGCAACGAACGTGTCGGTCATCAACGTATGAACCCAAGTCGTAGCAAGCTACATGGACTTAAAGGAGCAACGCGTGACATTTCCCCTAAGGGACAGACACAGGAACGAAGAAGGTCACATGCCGGCCAGCCTACGTGTTCCGAGCAGTAGCAAACTACCAAGGCTCATTGGAAACACTAGGAGGCATTTCCCTATAAGGTAGGCTACTAAAGGAAAACAACTAGGTGTCGGATCCCACACATACCAAGCATTTCAACCATACACACAATATGCTCAATATGTGCAAATACAACATTGCATCACAACAGAACTCTATGACTCAAAGTACTTTATTTAAGAGGCTCGAAGAGCCATACATAACATATCCATACAGGTAGGGGTCACATGACCCAACACTCAAGTCATACAGTCATAGAAGCACAAGCGAAAGCTACATGTCTGTGTACAGACAACTTAGAAAATAAAACAGGCTTGGTGTAGCCTGACTATCTACAAGGCCCTTCACAAGCTCCAGATCTCCGTCTGGGTGTCAAGCTACTCGTCGACGTCAACGTCTATGTAGAACCCATCAGCAGGGGCAGGGTTCTCCTCTGCAACAGTTATTAAGCAAACATGAGTACAAAGGTACTCAGCAAGTCTTACCACAGAACCTATCATACATGCAACATTATCAAAGGCAGCTTTGACTCTTGGCTAACCTATTCTACAACTCTCAACGGATTGCAAGATGTTATTACGAACACGAGTCCTCTACTCACCACAACAATACACTACCGAGGATCCTCTTCTGTCATCCTACGGAAGGGCCATCCACGGCACACACACTTATCTTGGGGATTTTAGTAGTATCCATCAACTTATCTTTGAACTGTAAGAGTAACCAAGTAGTCCGTACCGCGAACAACGGCTATTCGAATAGATTGATAACCCTGCAGGGGTGTACCTCTTCACACACGCTCCCACCACTTATCGTCGTTTACTCGACGTGTACTCGGCAACCTTCAAGCGGAAGCCCAGCGTGGGTGTCGGCCACGACCTGACTAACTACACAAGTCTCTCGTCCAGGTTTATCGCCTATTTGGGTTCCATCCGTGGGGAGATCCGGCCGGGGTGTCGCTCACGGCCCCAAACGATGTGTACAGGGTTCTCGAGTCACCAAACGGGCAACCGGTACACCGTGCCACGTACCTGTCGCATCACAACCCACCCCGAGGGTCAGCGCTGTGCACGACCTCCAGTAAACTATAAACACCAGAAACTAGTTGCAACTCCTGGACAGAGATCGAGGGTAATTAATAAGCCAAGAGGGTCCATTGGTTTCGGGCCCAATGCATGGTAGTAACTGGAACTTGAACCACACATACAGATCTCGGGTCCTATGTACGGTTCCAATGAAACAACCCACCACGTACTCCTACATGGCCTTTCATCGATGCCTTAACCAAACGTGTTCCACACTTCTTTCTCTTTATCGATATGATTGTTTCACTCTGATCCATCACCCAGATGAACCAGACCAGACACAACTCTAAGCATAGCAGGCAACATAAACAAATAGCATGGTGGATCACACATCACATGGCTCAATCAACTCCTACACATGCTAGTGGGTTTCAACTATTTACTGTGGCAATGACAGGTCATGCAAAAGAATAGGGTTCAACTACCGCAACAAGTAGCAGTTCACACGCTGTTGCCTTAATGCAGTAAAAGAGAGCAGGAGCGAGAAGATGGGTTTGTATCGGAATGATCAATGATTGCTTGCCTGACAGAGTGGTTATCGGGTACTATTCTTTAGCTGGATACGCAGAAGTATCCTCGGGAGCAGGACCTAACACGGAGAATACCGGCGATACAATCATTAAACAAACAAAGGCAACAATATGATTCATGCTCATGACATGGCAAGATGCATGTTTTTTGGGCTAATGCAACTATAACCAGAAGGGTTTGAGCTTATTTGAATCAAAGATTCAAATTGGCACTTTAGTTATTATTTAATTAAGTGCATTATCATGTTTTAATGAATACAGCAAGGTTAACTTGCTCAAACATGCATGAAACCAGTGCCATTAGAAAGATTGGATTTTTCTGATCATTTTTCATATATAAATTATTTCCATCTGAGCTACGGTTGATTTTATATGATTTTTAGAAGTTTTGGGTATTTCCTGAAATTCATAAATCATTTAAGATTTAATTTAAATTCCAGAAACTCTTTACTGCGTCAGCATGACCTCATGCTGACGTCAGCAGGTCAACAGGAGCTGGTCCAGGTCAAACATGACATGTGGGCCCGGCATGTCAGTGTCATAGCTAATTAGCAAAGTTAATTAGTGGTAAGCTTGAAACCAATTAGCTGTCAGTGGGGTCTGGGCCCACGGGTCAGTGACTAAACTAACTAACTGATTTAATTAGCATTTACTAACTAACCAATTAGCTGTCAGTGGGGCCCACGAGTCATTTAAGATTTACAGTGGCCTAGGCGATGCGTGCGTGGCACCTAGCTCATCTACGTGCTGCGGCGAGCGAAATGGACGTGCGTCCGTGACCAAATGGTCACCGGAGCATCACCGGCGGCAAGCACGGCGGCGGCGGGTTTCAGTGATCAGCAGAGCAGCAGCTACGCGGCGCAAACGAAGCGGAGGAAGGAGGGATTCGGCGTAGGGGCTCACAGCGGTGCTAGCGAGCTCGACGGAGAGGTCGGGGACGCTCTGCAGCTCCTTAATCGACGGCGAGGAGCTCCGGCGATCCGAGGTTGGGGACGACGGCGTGAAGGCGATGCAGGGCTTCCGGTGATCCGTGGCTCAGCGAGGAGGAAGAGGGCGTCGCGGCGATCCTTCTGGACACTCTCATGGGACGAGGGGGAGGCTCTAAGTGCGGCAACGGCGAACGGCGGCGACGGGCGGCCTCGGTGATGAGAGGGAGAGAGCCAGGGGAAGGAGATGAGGACGAGGGGAAGTGAGAGAGAGGTCGGGGCAGCTGCGTGGCGATGCATGGAGACGTCCAGGGCGTCGGGGATGCAGGCAAGCAGGCTGGAGGTGGCCGGGCGCGTGCCGGCGCGCGGTGGCCACGCGCGCTGCCTACTGGCGTGAGGAGTAAGGCGACAGGAGCGGCGCTGGTGGGCTGGGCCGGCCTGCAACAGTGCTGGGCTCCAGGTAAGTTCTCTCTCTCTCTCTTTTTTCCTATTTCTTTTCTGTTTCATTTCTTTCGCAACTTTGTTTAATTAATAAAAATGCCAGAACATTTTTATAACTCATAAAACTTGTCATGCCCACTGTATATAATATGAACAGCATAGAACATTATAGTTTATGATTATTTGAGCATTTAAAATATTTTATAGCATTTAAATGCCCAAATACAAATACCATATGATTTAATCCAAAGACCTTAGAGGTCCTAGAAAATTGTGCACCATTTTTGGCAGAGGTTTAAGACCATGGCAGAAATGATGAACATTTTTGAAAGGCATTTTGGGTACATTGGAAAAGATTTTATCAAACCCTAGTTGTTAGGAGAGGGGTGCTGGGGATTCTGTCATTCCCATTTCAAGTTTCTTTGATAAGTAGACATGATGCACACTCTAGCTAGTCCTAATGCAAGTGCTTACTAGGGATGTGACAGTTAGGGCATAAAGTAATCTCTCTAGACCGATTACACAAACTCGGTAGGACCGATTTTGGTAATAAGCTAACCAGAGAGTTGGTTAGGCAAACTCGGTGGGACCAATTCGCTCATTTCGGTGGGACCGAAACGTTATGAAGAGGAAACAAAAAGGTTGCATTGCAAACTCGATGGGACCGATCGCTGAAAGCACATTTGCTCTCCGGGTGGTTTTGGTAATTAATGACAACATACTTTGTGGTTGGACTAATGCCTTTATCAAGTATGTTTCAGGAAACCCAATCACATTGGTATGGCAAGATGACTGAAGAAGTGGACCCCTCAAAGTGCTAAGGCAAGCATTGGCAAAAGCTCAAGACTCCATTTGTGGTTTAGTGATCAAAGATCACATTGAGTCTATAGGAAAGCCAATACTATTAAAAGGGGATGAGGTTGTGTTGATGATCTGGTTGCTCAAGTGCTTAGTGATTTAGCTCCTTCAACTATCAGCACCTTTCACTTCTATACACACCCATAAGTAATCTCGGACAAACCGATTCTTCCAACTCAGTCCCACCGAGATGAACCACTTCTGCCATATTCCAAACCCTAGAAAAATCGGTCATACCGAGTTTGAGATCGGTCACACCGAAACTGAACTGCCAACCTTCTGTAACCATTTCACATCATATCGGAATATCCGAGTTTGCATTTTCGGTCTTACCGAAATGGCCAGGTTCTGTCTTGGGTCAAATCGGTCTCACCGAGATTGCATTATCGGTCTAAACGATTCTGGCATGTTCCTGCTCTTTCTCAAATCGGTCCAACCGAGTTTTCTTTCTCGGTCTCACCGAAAACTCCAACGTTCATATCAGATGCACTTTCGGTCCCACCGAGATGGTATTTTCGGTCCCACCGAAAATCCCAACGTTCACTATATTTGAACTTTCGGTCTGACCGAGTTTTAACTTCGGTCTCACCGAGATTGGTCAAATGTGTGTGTAACGGTTGGATTTTGTGTGGAGGCTATATATACCCCTCCACCCCCTCTTCATTCGTGAAGAGAGCCATCAGAAAGTACCACCACTTCTACCATACACTTTCTGAGAAGTGAACCACCTACCCTTGTGTTGAGATCAAGCCATTCCATTCCTACCATATGAAACTTGATTTCTAGCCTTCCCAAGTTGCTTTCCACTCAAACCTTTCTTCCACCACAGCCATATCAGTGAGGAGAGTTGAGTGTTGGGGAGTTTATCATTTGAAGCACATGAGCAAGGAGTTCATCACCATCAACACCGTCTATTACCTTTTGGGGGGTGGTGCCTCCTAGATTGGTTAGGTGTCGCTTGGGAGCCTCCGTCCTTGAGATGTGGAGTTGAACCAAGAAGTTTGTAAGGGCAAGGAGATCGCCTACTTCGTGAAGATCTACCCCGAGTAAGGCTAGTCCTCCGTGGGCGTAGGCCATGATGGAATAGACAAGGTTGCTTCTTCGTGGACCCTTCGTGGGTGGAGCCCTCCGTGGACTCGCGCAGCCGTTACCCTCCGTGGGTTGAAGTCTCCATCAACGTGGATGTACGATAGCACCACCTATCGGAACCACGACAAAAATCTCCGTGTCACCAAACTGCGTTTGATCTTCTCCACCTCTCTTTACTATATATGCAATTTACTTTCCGCTGCCCATACTCTAGAATTGCATGTGTAGTGTGTTACTTGACATAATCTTAATTGTGAAACTGCCAAAAACTTTGCTTAATCAAAAGGCAGATTTTTATATTGTCAAGTAGTCTAATCACCCCCCCCCCTCTAGACCTACTTCTTCGATCCTACAATCGCTCATCTAGGTGGGACCGAAATGTTATGAAGGGAAACATAGAGTTTGCAATCCCATCTTGGTGAGGCCGAGATCCCTTACGGTGAGATCGAAATGATTAGGGTTTAGTGGCAGTGGCTATGTCAAATGAACTCGGTGGTGCCGGATAGAACTTTTCGGTGGGGCCGAGTTTGACTTTTGGTTTGGGACATATGTGGATGTGAGAAAGTGGTTGACGGTTTGGAGCATATCACTAACCATTTTGAGCAAGGAACCCATCAAACAACACCTCATCCCCATTTAATAGTATTGGCTTTCCTATGGACTCAATGTGATCTTGGATCACTAAAATGGAAAATGTAGAGTCTTGAGTTTGAGCCAATCCTTTCTCCTTAGCATTTTCAGGGTTCACATTCCTAGTCCATGCCTTGCCTATCATTGAAATATCCTAAAATATTTATCTTGTAATAGAATTAGTTCAATGAGCTATATGTTGTCAGGAATTACCAAAACCACCTAGGGATAGTTGCACTTTCAATCTCCCCCTTTTTGGTAATTGATGACAACATATGGATCAAAGCTTCGACAAATGATAATAATATTTAAATATATCTTTCCTTTTAGAAGTATGTGATAAACTAGAGCTCCCCCTAAATGTGTGCATTATTTAAAATTTGTGTTTGAATGCAAATGCACAATCGATTAGGATCATGGGTTACTCTTCCATGTCACATACATCTTGGTGGAGCGCTCAAAATGATATAAACTGAAAACATGCACTCATCACAAAGCAAAGTGAATGATCATATAAGGATATAAAAGATAGTATCATCCAAGCAAGCATTAAGGTAGCATTAAGGTATCATATGATCAATCACATGATCAAACAAGTAACTCACACACGGGCATAGAGTATAAAGCAAACGCATAATAAAGTTCAACCAAAAGCAAGAGACACCAAAGAGGCAAAACACACTCTCTCGAAGCCTATGATCTATACATATTTCTCCCCCTTTGGCAACAAGTTACCGAAAAGTTTGAAAATGCATAGTGCTATGCGTCTCTCAGGCTTGGTCTTCGGGAGGTGGTGTAGAGAGAACTCGAAGGATGAAGGCATCAGATGACGTAGTTGGAGCTGGTGGAGTGGCTACTGGAGGTGGCACTGAAGCTATGGCTGCTGGTGCTGATGTAGTAGCTCTCGTATCAGGCACTGGCACTGCAGTAGATCTCTGACCTCGAGGCACTCACTGAAATGCATATGTGTTAGTCTGTCCTCTCCTCTCCTCTCCACAGCTTCCTTCTGAAGCTTCTCAACTGTAGACTGGATCTCTGTCACTTTCAGATCAAGACCACATAACTTAGTTTCGATGATCCTCTACAAGCTCTCCTGATTCTGAGTCAGGGTGGCCAAGCCCTTCTCAATCTTCATAGTTGCTTTAATTAGATATGCCATTTGGTCTTGTTTGGACTTGAGGGTCATTTGAGATGCTTCTGCAACACTTGGCATCTGCTTGCACTGATGATGGTTCATTTTCATCAATGACAACTATGTTTTCCTCAAAGTTAGGCACCGAGGGAAGATATTCTCTGTCCAATAAGTATGTGCATGTACCCATCTTGGAGTTGATGAGCATCTGGATGTGTGGAGCATACCCGCATGATCTCTTTTGGTCTGCAACAGTCCTCTTGATTGTTTCTACAATCAGGATCATAACTTTGAACTTCCGAGGCACATCAAATATATGCAGCAAGTTGATCGAATGTCCTCTGATCATCTTTGCATCTCCAGATTTGGGAAACAATGTATGCCTCAAGATTGTGTTGATAGTGGGTAGACCAGACAATAAGAAATGCATAGATCTAAACTGGTGTGTTTCCAATGCATCATCAGGGATCTCCTTGTACATATTGGCCATAGAGTTGTGCTCTTGCTTCTCTTTGGCATACACATCCAAATCATCCTCAAACTCTTTAGCCGCATTAATCAGCTTGGATCACTCATCAATAGTCGACTGGTACCTTGTACCTTCAGACATCCATACAATTCTACCATCAGGATAAAAGTGAGCTGTGGAGTAGAATTGCATGTTGAGTTCATCATTCCACTTTGTCAACTTCTGAGCTACAAACCTGCCAACACCACATGCTTTGAAGCTTTCATGCACATTGGGAAAATAATCTGCATTCTCATCATTGAAGTCCCAGTCTACCCTCTTCATATCACACACTATGGGCTTCTTGTCGAGCAAAACTGTCTCATAGAAGTCTTGTTGTTCCTTGTTGGGAAACCTGTAGTCCATAGCAGTCCTTCTCCTTACAACATATGGATTAGCTTGTCTCCATTTTCTAAGACCTGCAACCTTCCTCAATTTCATGTCTTCTGCTACTAGATGAGCATCACTGTGATAAGGGATCTTGGGCTTCAACTTTCTGAGCACTTGGGCCTGAGCTTCTTCAGCAACCTCAAGGAATGGGGCCTTGTTCTTCTCTAAAGATGCAATGTTTCTAGTGCTTTTCTTGGGAGCAGACTTGGTGGCTTTAGTAGCTTTGGGAGCAGTGGGCTTTTAAGGTGCAGCCCTAGACTTGATAGCATCTCCCATAAACTTTTGAGCTTTAAGAGCTGGTGCAGCAACCTCTTTTTCTTCTTCTGCAGCTTCATCATCATCCCTCATGGATGGCTTGCCAATCACTCTGGTTGTTGTCTTTCTAGCTCTCTTCTTTATATGTGCTGCTCATTATCTCTGGATCCAAGTGAGAATACCATAGTTTGTTGAGTAGACGATCTGGCCTTTGACATAGAAACTTTCTTGGCAGGGATCTTGTAGGATCGAAGAAGTAGGTCTAGAGGGGGG
>LR738714.1:174817349-174865408 GCA_902687465.1 Secale cereale | reverse complement strand
TGATTAGACTACTTGACAATATAAAAATCTGCCTTTTGATTAAGCAAAGTTTTTGGCAGTTTCACAATTAAGATTATGTCAAGTAACACACTACACATGCAATTTTAGAGTATGGGCAGCGGAAAGTAAATTGCATATATAGTAAAGAGAGGTGGAGAAGATCAAACGCAGTTTGGTGACACGGAGATTTTTGTCGTGGTTCCGATAGGTGGTGCTATCGTACATCCACGTTGATGGAGACTTCAACCCACGGAGGGTAACGGCTGCGCGAGTCCACGGAGGGCTCCACCCACGAAGGGTCCACGAAGAAGCAACCTTGTCTATTCCATCATGGCCTACGCCCACGGAGGACTAGCCTTACTCGGGGTAGATCTTCACGAAGTAGGCGATCTCCTTGCCCTTACAAACTTCTTGGTTCAACTCCACATCTCAAAGACGGAGGCTCCCAAGCGACACCTAACCAATCTAGGAGGCACCACCCCCCAAAAGGTAATAGACGGTGTTGATGGTGATGAACTCCTTGCTCTTGTGCTTCAAATGATAAACTCCCCAACACTCAACTCTCCTCACTGATATGGCTGTGGTGGAAGAAAGGTTTGAGTGGAAAGCAACTTGGGAAGGCTAGAAATCAAGTTTCATATGGTAGGAATGGAATGGCTTGATCTCAACACAAGGGTAGGTGGTTCACTTCTCAGAAAGTGTATGGTAGAAGTGGTGGTACTTTCTGATGGCTCTCCTCACGAATGAAGAGGGGGTGGAGGGGTATATATAGCCTCCACACAAAATCCAACCGTTACACACACATTTGACCAATCTCGGTGAGACCGAAGTTGAAACTCGGTCAGACCGAAAGTTCAAATATAGTGAACGTTGGGATTTTCGGTGGGACCGAAAATACCATCTCGGTGGGACCGAAAGTGTATCTGATATGAACGTTGGAGATTTCGGTGAGACCGAGAAAGAAAACTCGGTTGGACCGATTTGAGAAAAGAATAGGAACATGCCAGAATCGGTTAGACCGAAAATGGATTATCGGTGAGACCGATTTGAGCCAAGACAGAAGCTTGCCCATTTCGGTGAGACCGATAATACAAACTCGGTTATTCCGAAATGATGTGAAATGGTTACAGAAGGTTGGCAGTTCAGTTTCGGTGAGACCGATCTCAAACTCGGTATGACCGATTTTTCTAGGGTTTGGAATATGGCTGAAGTGGTTCATCTCGGTGGGACTGAGTTGGAAGAATCGGTTTGTCCGAGATTACTTATGAGTGTGTTTGGTAGTGAAAGGTGCTGATAGTTGAAGGAGCTAAATCACTAAGCACTTGAGCAACCAGATCATCAACACAACCTCATCCCCTTTTAATAGTATTGGCTTTTCCTATGGACTCAATGTGATCTTTGATCACTAAACCAAAAATAGAGTCTTGAGCTTTTGCCAATGCTTGCCTTAGCATTTGAGGGGTCCACTTCTTCAGTCATCTTGCCATTCCAATGTGATTGAATTTCCTGAAACATACTTGATAAAAGCATTAGTCCAACCACAAAGTATGTTGTCATTAATTACCAAAACCACCCGGAGAGCAAATGTGCTTTCAATCTCCCCCTTTTTGGTAATTGATGGCAACACACTAAAATTATACTTAAACAAAACATCAAAGCTTATTGAAGGAAAGGCAGAATTATCATGAAAGCTTTGACAAGCATGTAGTACACAGGCTCCCCCTACAAGTGTGCAAGATTTTCATAGATTATGGTTTTGGACTACCACAAGCACACAAGAGAGATAAGCAAGATGTGCTACATGCAGCTTGGCTATATGCATCAGAGCAGAAGAAAAGGAAGTGAGTGATAATGCATGTGTGCATGGTGATTTCTTGCAAACAAGTATTTACAAGCAAGTCACCGTCATGCACACTCTGCAAGATGCATATACTTACCTTGAGGTTCCTTGGCATTGTACCTGAAGGGATAAACTTGAGAAAACAAGGTTAGATAACACAAGAGTATTCCTTCAACCAACTGCAAGAACATCAAGAGTACCAAGCCAGGGAGGACATGTATAAAGAGTGTCTCATATTGAGCACAAGCTTGAATCAGCAAACATGAACTCTGAGAGATTTTGTTATGGAAAGCAAAATCAAAAGAATGATGCCAATTGTAATGTCCAATGTAAAACACGACAAAGCTTTGATGTGATTCTCTCCCCCTTAAGATAAGATTGCTTTTCTTCTTCCCTTAAGTCTTCTCTTCTCCCCTACTCCCCCTATTCCCCCTAAGTCCTCTCCCCCTTTGACATCAAGTGCCGAAAAGGACAGTAAACTAGGTAGGACAGGAAAGATGGAAAGAAAGAAAGAAAGAAAGAAGTGGGATCCTTAAGAATCACAACAGGGCAAATAAGAACATTCATAGAGAAACAATTTGAGTCCAAATTTGAGTCCTCTCCCTCTTTAAGATTTAAGTCTGAGTGGAGCTGCAGAAGGTGATGTCTTGGAAGATAAATCCAAGGAAACACAGAAATAATCCAGCTCACTCTGCGAGGGATGTTTCAAAGGATTTGCAATGAATTTGTAAAAGATTTTCGGGGAATTGATCAGAGCCATAAAAGGATTTCCAGAAGGATATCCACAAAGAAATATAAGAAAATAAATAAAAAGATTCCTAGATGAAGTTTTTTTTTTATTATTATTAAAAGAAAAACTCAATGAGAGAACATAAGAGAAAACAGAAAAACTCCAAAAGCATATGTACTTCATCTAGATAAAGGTCGGCGACAAAGTCACCTATGTTTGAGTATTTTGACTTAGGAGTCAAATGAAGACATTTGATCATAGGTCATACTCATCTTTTAAGCTCAAAATGGGGTTGCCATTTTTCGATTAAGCATTTGATGTGATCACATCTTATGAAGCTGCTTGTACTCATGACTTTGAGCAAAGCTCCTTAAAGATGTGAAGAACATACCTTGGGCTTGTTGTTGCTTTACTCATGTAGGTAAGCTTGATGTGGGTGCTCATTGAATGTGAAGTTGGAGCGCCATTTCTACTTGTGTAGTTCATCTTCCTACATGGGTTAGGCAAGCAAGGAAATACTCGAGGATATCCAAGATGACAAGAGTGAAATACTAGATGTATAAGATGTCAAAAAGGATATGTGGAATTTTGTTCCTTGAACTCAACATCCCAAAGCGGTAGATACTTGGTCAATGACGAGATTACTCATGATTTGAGTGTGTGGTAATCTTGTGGAATGTAGATCATCCAAGTACCTGCAAGGAGTTAGATGCAATACAAGGAGGCAAATGTGTCCAAGACATATGATCATCATCATAAGAGAAATATCAAGGATTAGTCAAGAGGCTCATGCCTTGCATGCATCAATGGAGTTATTACTCCAAGTTTGAAGCATCAATGATGTTCAACTCACTCCTTAAGCGACAAAACGCTTTCTCATCAAGAGGTTTTGTAAAGATATCAGCAAGTTGTTTGTCAGTACGAACATGCTTAAGATTAATGTCACCCTTGGCAATATGATCACGAATAAAATGGTGACGAACTTCAATATGCTTTGTTCGAGAGTGTTGCACAGGATTGTGTCCAATCTTGATTGCACTCTCATTGTCACAAAGCAAGGGAACACGTCTCACATGTATCCCATAATCTTTAAGCGTTTGTGTCATCCATAGCAATTGAGCACAACACGAACCAGCAGCAATGTATTCTGCTTAGGCAGTGGATAATGATACCGAATTTTGTTTCTTGGAGGACCAAGATACAAGGGATCGACCAAGGAATTGACATGTACCCGAAGTTGACTTTCTATCAACCTTGTCACCGGCATAGTCCGAGTCGGAATAGCCAACAAGATCGAAAGAAGCTCTCTTAGGATACCAAATGCCAAAGTTTGGTGTGTGTATCAAGTATCTCACTATCCTTTTAACAGCTTTAAGATGACATTCTTTAGGGGCTGCTTGATATCGCGCACCCATGCATACACTCAACATTATGTCAGGACGAGAAGCACAAAGATATAGTAGAGAACCAATCATAGAACGGTAAACCCTTTGATCAACGGGTTCTCCATCTTTAGTCAAGTCATTATGTCCACTAGTAGGCATGGGGGTACTCATACCTTTGCTTTCTTGCATGTTGAACTTCTTGAAGAGATCCTTGGTGTACTTTGTTTGTGAGACAAAAGTACCCTCCTTAGATTGCTTGATTTGCAACCCAAGGAAGAATTTGAGTTCACTCATCATGGACATTTCATACTTCTCCGACATGAGCTGTCCAAACTTCTTGCTAAAATGGGGGTTAGTTGAACCAAAGATAATATCATCAACATATATTTGGCACACAAATAGTTCACCATTAACCCTTTTTGTGAACAGCGTTGAGTCTATCTTTCCAATCTCAAACCCTTTTTCAAGAAGAAAGCTAGTTAAGCATTTGTACCAAGCTCTAGGTGCTTGTTTAAGACCATAAAGAGCTTTATGCAACTTGTAAACATGATTAGGCTTTTTGGGATTCACAAAACCGGGAGGTTGTTTTACAAATACTTCCTCCTCAATTTCACCATTTAGGAAAGCACTTTTGATGTCCATTTGATAGAGAGTAATATCATGGTGATTGGCATAAGCAAGAAGAATGCGAATGGACTCAAGTCTAGCAACGGGGGCATAGGTCTCACCATAGTCCATACCTTCGACTTGTGTGTAACCTTGAGCTACGAGACGAGCCTTGTTGCGGATGACTTGTCCATCTTCATCTTGCTTGTTCCGAAACACCCATTTGGTTCCAATGATGTTTTGATCATCGTTGGGCTTCTCTACCAAAGTCCATACTTTGTTCCTCTCGAAGTTGTGTAGTTCTTCGTGCATAGCGTTCACCCAATCCGGGTCTTTAAGTGCTTCTTCTACCTTCATAGGTTCAATACTAGAGATAAATGAGTAATGCTCACAAAAGTTAGCTAAGCGAGTTTTAGAGCGAGTAATTCTCCCGGAGTTGATGTCGTTCATCATTTGTTCCACGGGATGATTTTTCTTGACTCTTGCTCGGACTCGGGATAGCTTTTGTTGATGTTGTGGCTCAGCTTCCTCATCATCTTCATCTTCTTCTTCTTCTTCTTCTTCATTGTTGTTGGTGTTGTCTTGAGGTGGTGGAGAAGGAGGTTGTGGTGGATCTTCTTGTTGCATTTCCTCATCTTGGTGAGTTCCACTTGTGGAGGCCTCCATGTTGCCTTGAGGTTCATCTTGCCGTGAGGTAGGTGGCTCCACATATGTAGATGAGGTACTCTCCTTCACTTCCATGGGACGGATCTTCCCAATAGATAAGTCTTGGATAGCTTCCGATGGGTCCTTGTCTCCTACATCAATAGGCATTTGCTCTACTTGCGAGCCATTAGATTCATCAAACTTCACATCTACCGTCTCTTCAACCTTTCGGGTGAAATTATTGTAGACACGGTAGGTGTGGGAGTTTGATCCATAACCAAGAAGAAAGCCTTCATGAGATTTAGGAGCAAATTTAGACCGACGATGCTTATCAAGGATATAGCATTTTGAACCAAAGACACGAGAGTATCCCACTTGGGGTTTGTTACCGGTGAGAAGCTCGTATGATGTCTTGCCGAGAAGCTTATGAAGATAAAGCCTGTTGATAGCATGACAAGCTGTCTCGACCGCTTCTCCCCAAAAATGTTTCGGTGTCTTGTATTCATCAAGCATCGTTCTTGCCATCTCAATGAGCGTTCGGTTCTTCCTCTCAACAACTCCATTTTGTTGAGGAGTATACGTAGCCGAGAACTCATGTAGAATTCCTTCCTCATCGAGAAAAGAGTCTACATTGGCGTTCTTGAACTCCGTTCCATTGTCACTCCGAACTTTCTTGATCTTCACCTCAAATTGATTTTGGGCCTTTTTGGCAAAGGTCTTGAAGATCCTCTGAACCTGCGATTTATCATCAAGGAAAAATACCCACGTAAATCGGGAATAATCATCAACTATAACTAGACCAAAGGAGTTACCACCAAGGCTTTTGTAAGCATTGGGACCGAAGAGATCCATATGAAGAAGCTCAAGCGGTCTCCTAGTGGTCATGATGTTTTTCACGGGATGACTTCCACCAACTTGTTTTCCTGCTTGACAAGCACTACAAAGTCTATCTTTGTCAAAGAAAACATCTTTAACACCAAGAATATGATCACCTTTGATTAGCTTGTCTAGATTACGCATACCAACATGTCCTAGCCTTCTATGCCATAACCAACCTTTAGAGGATTTAGCAATGAAACAAGCTCTAGGTTGGGCTTTCTTAGTGAAATCAACAATATATAGATCACCTCTACGAATACCAGTAAAAGCCATGTTTTGATTATCACGACGAAAGACTTGGCAATCTACTTTGGTGAATAGCACATTGAATCCAAAGTCAGCTAATCTAGACACGGAAAGTAAATTGTATCCAAGAGATTCTACAAGCATGACATTTTGAATAGAGCTATCATGAGATATGGCCACCTTACCAAGGCCAAGTACCTTACCCTTGGAGTTATCTCCAAAAGTCACATACTTGCGTGGACCATCGTTCTTTGCAAGCTCTCGAAACATGTCTTTGTCTCCGGTCATGTGATCGGTGCATCCACTATCAAGAATCCACTCTTTTCCACCGGACATGTAGTCTCTCATATTTGCCATGAGATTGAGACTCTTCATGACTTTGTCTAGCTCGGTGTCCGAATCGAAGTAATCATCGTCTTGCTCATGCTCATCATCATATTGACCCATAGATTGTTCATCATCAACACCTAGGTCAATTTGATAAGTACTTGCATTAGTTTGGTCAATGGAACAATAATCTTCGGAATGCAATGCAAGAGCATATCTAATTATAACATTGATAAGACCGGGATCACCCTTCTTTTTCATAAGATCACGAAGCTCAAAAAAGCATTTATCAAAGTTGGGATCATTGGGGTGCAACTTATCAAATTCAATAGTCTTGTGTAGAATTTCATCAAGACTTCTCAAAGAGTAGTCCGGATAAAGTTCTTCCAAGAATTTCCACATAGCATAGGCACACTCAAAATTTGTAACAAGATTAAGCAAGTCATCAGGTAACCCTCTAATGATAAGATTCACAGTTCTAAGGTTACGAAGCAAATCAAGCTCTTCATCCATGGTAGGGTGCAAGGGATCAAATGGAGGCACATATGGGGTCTTAATATATTTGCACAAATTGTACTTCTTAAAGATACTAAGCATTTCAACCCTCCAAGAGTTATAAAACCTTCCATTAAGAACAGGCACTCTATGGCTAACACTCCCATCCGTAGACACGTCCATCTTCCTCCAATGGTGTGTAAACCAAAGCAATGGAGACCAAAGCTCTGATACCAATTGTAGGATCGAAGAAGTAGGTCTAGAGGGGGGGGGGGTGATTAGACTACTTGACAATATAAAAATCTGCCTTTTGATTAAGCAAAGTTTTTGGCAGTTTCACAATTAAGATTATGTCAAGTAACACACTACACATGCAATTCTAGAGTATGGGCAGCGGAAAGTAAATTGCATATATAGTAAAGAGAGGTGGAGAAGATCAAACGCAGTTTGGTGACACGGAGATTTTTGTCGTGGTTCCGATAGGTGGTGCTATCGTACATCCACGTTGATGGAGACTTCAACCCACGGAGGGTAACGGCTGCGCGAGTCCACGGAGGGCTCCACCCACGAAGGGTCCACGAAGAAGCAACCTTGTCTATTCCATCATGGCCTACGCCCACGGAGGACTAGCCTTACTCGGGGTAGATCTTCACGAAGTAGGCGATCTCCTTGCCCTTACAAACTTCTTGGTTCAACTCCACATCTCAACGACGGAGGCTCCCAAGCGACACCTAACCAATCTAGGAGGCACCACCCCCCAAAAGGTAATAGACGGTGTTGATGGTGATGAACTCCTTGCTCTTGTGCTTCAAATGATAAACTCCCCAACACTCAACTCTCCTCACTGATATGGCTGTGGTGGAAGAAAGGTTTGAGTGGAAAGCAACTTGGGAAGGCTAGAAATCAAGTTTCATATGGTAGGAATGGAATGGCTTGATCTCAACACAAGGGTAGGTGGTTCACTTCTCAGAAAGTGTATGGTAGAAGTGGTGGTACTTTCTGATGGCTCTCCTCACGAATGAAGAGGGGGTGGAGGGGTATATATAGCCTCCACACAAAATCCAACCGTTACACACACATTTGACCAATCTCGGTGAGACCGAAGTTGAAACTCGGTCAGACCGAAAGTTCAAATATAGTGAACGTTGGGATTTTCGGTGGGACCGAAAATACCATCTCGGTGGGACCGAAAGTGTATCTGATATGAACGTTGGAGATTTCGGTGAGACCGAGAAAGAAAACTCGGTTGGACCGATTTGAGAAAAGAATAGGAACATGCCAGAATCGGTTAGACCGAAAATGGATTATCGGTGAGACCGATTTGAGCCAAGACAGAAGCTTGCCCATTTCGGTGAGACCGATAATACAAACTCGGTTATTCCGAAATGATGTGAAATGGTTACAGAAGGTTGGCAGTTCAGTTTCGGTGAGACCGATCTCAAACTCGGTATGACCGATTTTTCTAGGGTTTGGAATATGGCTGAAGTGGTTCATCTCGGTGGGACTGAGTTGGAAGAATCGGTTTGTCCGAGATTACTTATGAGTGTGTTTGGTAGTGAAAGGTGCTGATAGTTGAAGGAGCTAAATCACTAAGCACTTGAGCAACCAGATCATCAACACAACCTCATCCCCTTTTAATAGTATTGGCTTTTCCTATGGACTCAATGTGATCTTTGATCACTAAACCAAAAATAGAGTCTTGAGCTTTTGCCAATGCTTGCCTTAGCATTTGAGGGGTCCACTTCTTCAGTCATCTTGCCATTCCAATGTGATTGAATTTCCTGAAACATACTTGATAAAAGCATTAGTCCAACCACAAAGTATGTTGTCATTAATTACCAAAACCACCCGGAGAGCAAATGTGCTTTCAGATCTTCTTTTTCTGACCTGGCTTAGTCGCCTCTGTTGTGCCATACTCCTTCTGGAGCACCATCTTCTTTGAAGTGGCCTCATCAGCCACAAAGTCCTCATCATCACTGTCAGCGGCTTTCTTCTTCCTGGTCTTGGTAGCTGTCTTGGGTAAGTTACTAGGTGTGCTCCTGCTACCCTCATCAGAGCTGCTAGAGGGACTAGCGCCCTCACTCAAGTTGACTTCCTCCTCAGACAAATTCTGGCTATCACTCTGGTCAGACATCTTGGCACTGCAAACTGAAAAACTGACCCTGTGAATAGATGTAGATGAGGTAGAGTGGATGAGCATCACAAAGTGCAGAATTTTTGCGAAGCAGATGACAAGAAAAACTTAGTTTTAGTTCTCTACAGAAAGCATTTCAGAGCTATCGATTTGTTAAACTCGGTGGTACCGAAGCAACTTTTGGAACCTAAACTAGTGAACTCGGTCAGACCGAGTCACAGTTCGGTGGCACCGAGATGGCTAGGGTTTCAAAGAGAGTCGAACTCGGTCGCACCGATTTCCAATTTTCAGTCAGACCAAAAATCACTTGTGCAATGGCCTAATCCAAATCGGTGAGACCGATTTCCACAACTCGGTCGGTCCGAGATGAGTTCGGCGGAGACCTAACCCTAAATGTTTCGAATCAAAACTACTTTCTATGGAGTTTCTACTGGATAGGAAGATTTCAAATGTGGCAAGAATCATGGCAAAGCAATGTGCTACGAATCGGAGTTAAAGAATAGCACAAAGTGTCAAGTTCATACCCTAACTCGATGGTGAACTTGCTACGGTGGCAACGGCGGCGGAGATTGTCGTTGACGGCGGTGGAGACCAGCGGCGGGAGGTCGCTGGCAACGAGGAGAGGATCCGAGGACCCGATGAGGCAGAGATGGTTAGGCGCGGGCGAAGAGTTTCTGAAAGTTTTCCAAAATTCAGCCCGTCGGTATATATAACCTGACCCTGTCTGTGTGGCCGAGTGGAACGACTCGGTGGCACCGAGATGCAAAATTGCTAGTTGTTACTGTAACTTGGTGTGACCGAAAAGTTCAAATTAGTTGCACCGAGATTGAAAACCTAGATCAACTTAGTGAACTTGGTGTGACCGAAATGCAGGACTCGGTCATACCGAAATGCACAAAAAGGTTTTGGAAGTTTAAGTCTATGACGAATCCGGGACTCCGAGTGCGCCTCAAACAGAGTGGTTCGAACCAGACTTGATCAAACTTTGTGATGTAGCATGAATAGAGTTTGAGACGAGAAAAGCATAGATAGCTAGAGGGTGTTCTTAGGCATTCTTGTCAATCCATTTGGCAAAAGAAAAAGAGCCAAACAATCAAAGCAAAAAATGGATGTCCTCGAAGGAGAAAAATATGCAGTCAACATGTTCAACAATAAGATAGCAAAGGAAACATGTGGCAAGGCATGCACAACCATTCTATCATCTATCGAGTAATTGGCGATGACTAGGTCATCTATATATGAGTATATTGACTTAGGAGTCAAATGAGAACATTTGATCATAGGTCATACTCATCGTTTAAGCACAAGTGGGGTTACCACTTTTACATAAAGCATTGTTGTGTTCACATCATTAGAGTTGCTTTAGCTCAATTGATTAGAGTAAAGCTCCCCCTAGATGTGATATCCCCCCTACGAGGGATGAAGTAACCTTGGGTTTTGTCGATGATGACTTCATGTAGGTGTTGAAGATGTAGATGCTAAATGTTGATGTAGATCATTTGGAGTACTCCATTGGAGTGAGTTGCACTTTTAATACCTACACGAGTTAGTCCCACAAGGAACAAACAAGGATATCCATAGACATAGAGTGAATGGCACACATGATGATGTCCATTAAAGCATTAGGTTATCTTGTCCCTTGTCTTACCAACAAGATTGTTTGTGAATCCTTGAACTAGTGCAAGATATGGGAGTTGTTTGCACTTGTCCTCGCCAAAATGATGCGAGTGAAGTATGTTGGCGGAGTCACCCTCAAGAACTTTCTAGTTCTTCTTCTTCGGGATCCACACCATCTTGATGGGAATCCTTGGAGTTGTAGTCGTACTTGATGAAGTAGAACTTGAAGTAGTCTTGGGAACCCACTTGACAAAGGCCTTAGGAACTTCCTCAAATGCATAAATCTCTTCTTGAAGCT
Organism: Secale cereale; assembly: GCA_902687465.1. Taxonomy (NCBI): domain Eukaryota; kingdom Viridiplantae; phylum Streptophyta; class Magnoliopsida; order Poales; family Poaceae; genus Secale; species Secale cereale. Next base: position 174,854,206 of record LR738714.1, on the reverse strand, counting down.
TGTTCGTTCCCTTTAGCTTGTGGTCTTGTGGTGGAAGATCATCTTGTGCTTGTGTCCCTTGAAAATAAGTAGGATCATACTTATCTTGTTGAGGAACAAACTTCGTCTTGGGGTATTAATCTTCCTCCCACTCTACTCCATTGGCATTGAACTTTCGTTCAAAACCAACACCTTGATTCTTCCAGTGCCTTCCTTGCTTGCGTACAATCTCCTCAAATTGCTTACTCCCGGCAAGGCTCTTGTAAACACCTTTCTCTATAATTCCCTTCAAAAAGCTATTTTATTGCTCAAGTGTAACTTGGCTAAGAGAATCATTTGTGGAATCAAGAGAACTACCAGAAGCAACATTATTTGATTTAGCATGATTGTTGTTACTACTAGAGGAAGAATATTTCTTGTTTTGTTGCTAGATTTTACTTGTGGCATGTAGGTAGGCAAGAGTAAACGCTTGGCAATGTAAGAAGAACTTTTCTTGCGAAGATCATCATTGATAGCTTTTAAGAACTCATGCTCTTGCTCAAGGTTGAGACTTTCAAAGCGTAACTTCTCATGAGTCCTTAAAAGTTCTCGATGATTTTCTAAGATAGTTTCATGAGCTAACTTAAAAAAGTTTAATTCCTTAGTTAGATGCTCAATCGTCTCCTTATCATTGTTATTCGTTTTATCTTAATTAGCATGATTAATAGCAATTTCATCCTAATTTTCATCCAAAGTTTCATCTCCTAGCAAGTCATCGTCATCACTATTGAAATCAAGATACTCGGGGTGTGATACATTAGAGCCTTTAGCCATGAAACATCTTCCAATTCCTTCATTTGGTGAGTCAAATATGTCGTAGGAGTTGGTTGACACAAGAGAAATTCCGGCAACACCTTCATCTTGAGTATCTTCGGAGTCGGAGTAGTAGCTTTTCTCGGAGTCGTTATAGGAGTCGGAATCGGATACCCATTCACCAACATGAGCTTGATGTCTTCATTTTGTATAGCTGCTTGATGATTTGTCCCCCCTTTCTGAATCTTTGCTTCTCCGAGAAGGTCTTCGTTCATAACGATCATCTCTACTCCTTCTATTTCTTGGTGGTGATTCTTCTCTTCTACTTATCCTCTTAGGCGAGTCTTCTCTTCTCTTGTGGGGAGTCGTACACTCATTGGAGTAGTCTCCGGGTCTTCCACAATTGTAGCAATTCTGATCACGACATGAAGATCTCTTGTTATTGTATGATCTTGACTTAGAACTTCTTTATTTACTTCTATTATTGTATAACTTGTTGAAGTTCTTCACCATTAAGCTCAATTCTTCATTGAGGACTTGTTTCTCACTTGATGATGTAGGAGCGTCACATGAGGCTTTGTAAGCACCACTAGACTTGTTGTGAAGCTCTTCTTTATCTTTGAGTGACATCTCATGAGCGACAATTCTTCCAATGACTTCCGTTGGCTTGATATCTTTGTAATTGGGCATCATTTGGATCAATGTGCACACGGTGTCATATTTTCCATCCAAGGCTCTTAGGATCTTCTTGATGACGAATCTGTTAGTCATCTCTTCACTTCCTAAGACGGCAATCTCATTTGTGATGAGAGCAAGCCTAGAGTACATTTTAGCGACACCTTCACCATCCTTCATTTTGAACTTGTCAAGTTGACTTTGAAGCACATCCAACTTGGATTCCTTGACAGAGTTGGTTCCTTCGTGCATACAAGTCAAAGTATCCCAAATTTCCTTTGCATTCTCACGACGGCTGATTTTGTTGAATTCTTCGGGGCACAATCTGTTGAAGAGAATATCGCGAGGTTGAGCATTGTATTGCAGCATCTTCAACTCTTCTGTGGATGCTTCACGATTCGGTTCCTTCCCATCGAAGAATTCACCTTCCAAACCAATACACACAATAGCCCAAACGGCGGGGTTATGTCCAAGAATATGTATTTTCATCTTATGCTTCCAACTAGCAAAATTAGTATCATCAAAGTAAGGACCCCTACGGTGGTAACTTCCCTCGCTAGACGCCATAATCTCATAGGTTGTGAAATCAAGGCTATGATCACCAAAGCTATGGAAATCACGGCAAATGGAGACCAAAGCTCTGATGTTACTTGTAGGATCGAAAGTATGTCTAGCGGGGGGGGGGGGGTGATTAGACTACTTGACCAAATGAAAATCTAGCCTTTTCCCAATTTTAGTTCTTGGCAAATTTTAACAACATAGCACAAGTCAAGTAATCAACCTACACATGCAATTCTAAGAGTATAGTAGCAGAAGGTAAAACAATTGCATATGAAGGTAAAGGGAGGGGTTTGGAGGGAGCAATAGCAAGTGTAGACATGGACGCTTTCGTCTTGGTTCCGATAGGTGGTGTTATCGTACATCCAAGTTGATGGAGACTTCAACCCATGAAGGGTAACGGTTGCGTGTGTCCACGGAGGGCTCCACCCACGAAGGGTCCGTGAAGAAGCAACCTTGTCTATCCCACCATGGCCATCGCCCACGAAGGACTTGCCTCACTAGGGTAGATCTTCACGAAGTAGGCGATCTCCTTCTCGTACAGACTCCTTCGTTCAACTCCACAATCTTGTCGGAGGCTCCCAAGTGACACCTAAGCAATCTAGGAGACACCACTCTCCAAAAGGTAATAGACCGTGTGTTGATGATGAACTCCTTGCTCAAATGCTTCAAATTATAGTCTCCCCAACACTCAAACATCTCCTCATAGATTTGGCTATGGTGGAAGAAGGATTTGAGTGGAAAGAAACTTGGGAAGGCTAGAGAACAAGATTTATATGGTTGGAATGGAATATCTTGATCTCAACACTTGAATAGGTGGTTCTCTTCTTAGAACATGTATGATGGAAGTGTAGGTATGTTCTAATGGCCCTCTCCAGGAATGAAGAGTGGGTGGAGGGGTATATATAGCCTCCACACAATTTACCAAACTCGGTGGGACCGATTCAGAGAACTCGGTCAAACCGATTTTAGTTCATAATGTGACCGTTAGGCATTTCAGTGGGACCGATATGATCAACTCGGTGGGACCAATTTCATTAGAGTTAGGGCATACCATAATCTTGGTGAGATCGATTACACAAAATCGGTAGGACCGATTTTGGTAATAAGCTAACTAGAGAGTTGGTCAGCCAAACTCAGTGGGACCGATTCGGTCGTTTCGGTGGGACCGATTCGCTCATTTCGGTGGGACCGAAACATTATGAAGAGGAATCAGAGAGTTTGCATTGCGAACTCGCTGGGACCGATCGCTCATCTCGGTGTGACCGAAATGTTACGAAGGGAAATAGAGGGTTTGCAATCCCATATCAATGAGGCCGAGATCTCTTTCGGTGAGATCGAAATGATTAGGGTCTAGTGGCAGTGGCTATGTCAAATGAACTCCGTGGTGTCGGATAGAACTTTTTGGTGGGGCCGAGTATGATTTTTGGTTTGGGACATATGTGGATGTGGGAAAGTGGTTGAGGGTTTGGAGAATATAACTAAGCATTTTGAGCAAGAAACCCATCAAGCAACACCTCATCCCCATTTAATAGTATTGGCTTTCCTATGGACTCAATGTGATCTTGGAGCACTAAAATGGAAAATGTAGAGTCTTGACCTTGAGCCAATCCTTTGTCCTTAGCATTTTGAGGTGTCCACATTCCCTATCCATGCCATGCCAATCATTGAACTTTCCTGACATATTTATCTTATAATAGCATTAGTTCAATGAGATATATGTTGTTAGGAATTACCAAAACCACCCAGGGATAGTTGCACTTTCAATCTCCCCCTTTTTGGGAATTGATGACAACATATAGATCAAAGCTTCGACAAGTGATAATAAGATTTAAATACATCGTCGCTTTTAGAAGTATGTGATAAACAAGAGCTCCCCCTAAATTTGTGCATTATTTAAAATTTCCGTCTGAATGCAAATGCACAATCGATTAGGATCATGGGTTACTCTTCTATGTCACATACATCTTGGTGCAGCACTCAAAATGATATAAACTGAAAACATGCACTCATCACCAAGCAAAGTGAATGATCATATAAGGATATAAAAGATTGTATCATACAAGCAAACATTAAGGTAGCATATGATCAATCCCATGATCAAACAAGTATCTCACACACGGACATAGAGTATAAAGCAAATGCATAATAAAATTCAACCAAAAGCAAGAGAGACCAAACAGGCAAAACACTCTCTCTCGAAGCCTATGATATATACATATTTCTCCCCTTTGGCAACAAGTTACCAAAAAGTTTGAAAATGCATAGTGCTATGCGTCTCTCAGGCATGGTCTTCGGGAGGTGGTGTAGAGAGAAATCGAAGGACGAAGGCTTCAGATGACATAGTTGGAGCTGGTGGAGGGGCTATTGGAGATGGCACTGAAGCTGTTGTTGCTGGTGCTAATGTAGTAGCCCTCGTATCAAGCACTGGCACTGCAGCAGATATCTGACCTCGAGGCACTCACTGAATTGCATCTGTGGTAGTCTGTCTTCTCCTCTCCTCTGCTTCTTCCTGAAGCTTCTCAACTGCAGAGTGGATATCTGTCACTTTTAGATCAAGACCATATAACTTAGTTTCGATGATCCTCTCCAAGCTCTCGTGATTCTGAGTCATGGTGGCCAAGCCCTTCTCAGTCCTCATAGTTGCTTGAATTAGATATGCCATCTGGTCTTGTTTGGACTGGAGGGTTATTTGAGATGCTTCTGCAACACTTGGCTTCTTGGCAACTTTCTCAACTCTGGCTTTCTCTCTCCTCCCATGTGCTTGCACTAGTGATGGTTCATTTTCATCCATGACAATTGTGTTGTCCTCAAAGTCAGGCACCAAGCGAAGATATTCTCTGTACAATAAGTATGTGCCTGTGCCCATCTTGGAATTGATGAGCATCTGGATGTGTGGAGCATACCCGCATGAAATCTTTTGGTCTGCAGCAATCCTCTTGATTGTTTCTACAATCAGGCTCATAACTTTGAACTTCTGAGGCGCATCAAATATAGGCAGCAAGTTGATTGAATGACCTATGATCATCTTTGCATCTCCATATTTGGGCAACAAATTATGCCTCAAGATTGTGTTGATAGTGGGTAGACCAGACAATAAGAAATGCACAGATCCAAACTGGTGTGTTTCCAATGCATCATCAGGGATCTCCTTGTACATATTGGCCATAGAGTTGTGGTCTTGCTTCTTTTTGTCATACACATCCAAATTAACCTCATGCTCTGCAGGGGCATTAATCAGCTTGGCCCACTCATCAACACTCGACTGGTACCTTGTACCTTTAGAAATCCATACAATTCAACCATCAGGATACAAGTGAGCTGTGGAGTTGAATTGCATGATGAGTTCATCATTCCACTTTGTCGACTTCTGAGCCACAAACTTGTCAACACCACATGCTTTGAAGCTTTCATGCACATTGGGAAAATAATCTGCATTCTCATCAATGAAGTCCCAGTCCACCCTCTTCATATCACACACTATGGGCTTCTTGTTGAGCAAAACTGTCTCACAGAAGTCTTGTTTTTCCTTAGTGTGAAACCTATAGTCCACAGCTGGCCTTCTCCATACAACATATGGATCAGCTTGTCTCCATTTTCTTAAACCTGCAACCTTCCTCAATTTCATGTCTTCTGCTACTAAATGAGCATCATTGTGAGCAGGGATCTTGGGCTTCAACTTTCTGAGCACTTGGGCCTCAGCTTCTTCAGCAACCTCAGGCACTTGGGCCTTATTCTTCTCTAAAGATGGAATGTTTCTAGTGCTTCTCTTGGGTGCAGAATTGGTGGCTTGAGTAGCTTTGGGAGCAGTGGGCTTTGAAGGGGCAGCCCTAGACTTGATAGCTTTAGGAGCTGGTGCAGCAACCTCTTCTTCTTCTTCAGCAGCTTCATCATCATCCCTCATGGATGGCTTGCCAATCACTCTGGCTGTTGTCTTTATAACTCTCTTCTTTGTACCTGCTGGCTCATCATCTCTGGATTCAAGTAAGAATACCATAGTTTCTTGAGTAGATGATCTGGCCTTTGACATAGGAACTCTCTTGGCAGGGATATTATTTTTCTGACCTGGCTTAGTTGCCTCTGCTGTGCCATACTCCTTCCGGAGCACCTTCTTCTTTGAAGTGGCCTCATCAGCCACAAAGTCCTCATCATCACTGTCAGAGGCTTTCTTCTTCCTGGTCTTGGTAGCTACCTTGGGCAAGTTACTAGATGTGCTCCTGCTACCCTCATCAGAGCTGCTAGAGGGACTAGTGCCCTCACTCAAGTTGACTTGCTCCTCAGACAAATTCTAGCTATCACTCTGGTCAGACATCTTGGCACTACAAACTAAAAAACTGACCCTGTGTATAGATGTAGATGAGGTAGAGTGGATTACTATCACAATGTGCAGAATTTTTGAAAAGCAGATGACAAGAAAAACTTAGTTTTAGTTCTCTACAGAAAGCATTTCGGAGCTACCGATTTCTTAAACTCGGTGATACCGAAGCAACTTTTGCAACCCAAACTAGTGAACTCGGTCAGACCGAGTAACAGTTCGGTGGCACCGAGATTGCTAGGGTTTCACACAGAGTCGAACTTGGTCGCACCGATTTGCAATTTTTGGTCAGATGAAAAATCACTTGTCCAATGGCCTAATCCAAAATCGGTAAGACCGATTTCCACAACTCGGTCGGTCCGAGATGAGTTCGGCGGAGACATAACCCTAAATTTTTTGAAACAAAACTACTTTTTACGGAGTTTCTGCTGGATAGGAAGCTTTCAAACGTGGCAAGAATCATGGCAAAGCAATGTGCTACAAATCGGAGTTAAAGAATAGCAAAAAGTGTCAAGTTCATACCCTAACTCGATGGTGAACTTGCTACAGCAGCAACGGTGGCGGAGATTGCCGTTGACGGCGATGGAGACCAGTGGCGGGAGGTCGCTAGCGACGAGGAGACGATCCGAGGACCCGATGAGGTAGAGTAGGTTAGGCGCGGGCGAAGAGTTTCGGAAAGTTTTCCAAAATTCAACCCGTCGGTATATATAACCTGACCCTGTAGGTGTGACCGAGTGGACGACTCGGTGGCACTGAGATGCAAAACTGCTAGCAGTTACTGCAACATGGTGTGACCGAAAAGTTCAAATCGGTTGCACCGAGATTGAAAACCAAGATCAACTTAGTGGACTCAGTGTGACCGAAATGGAGGACTCGATCATACCGAAATGCACAAAGAGGTTTTGGAAGTTTAAGTCTACGACAAATCGGGGACTACGAGTGCTCCTCACACAGAGTGGTTTGAACCTGACTTGATAAAACTTTGTGATGTAGCATGAATAGAGTTTGAGACGAGAAAAGCATAGATAGCTAGAGGGCGTTCTTAGGCATTCTTGTCCATCCATTTGGCAAAACAAAAATAGCCAAACAATCAAAGCAACAAATGGCTGTCCTCAAATGAGAAAAATATGCAGTCAACATGCTCACACAATAAGATAGCAAATGAAACATGTGGCAATGCATGCACAACCATTCTAGCATCTATCTATCAATTGGCGACGACTAGGTCATCTATATAGGAGTATATTGACTTAGGAGTCAAATGAGAACATTTGATCAAAGGTCATACTCATCGTTTAAGCACAAGTGGGGTTACCACTTTTACATAAAGCATTGTTGTGTTCACATCATTAGAGTTGCTTTAGCTCAATTGATTAGAGTAAAACTACCCCTATATGTGATATCCCCCCTACGAGGGATGAACTAACCTTGGGTATTGTCGATGATGACTTCATGTAGGTGTTGAAGATGTAGATGCTCAATGTTGATATAGATCATTTGGAGCAATCCATTTGAGTGATTTGCACTTTCAATACCTACACCGGTTAGTCCCACAAGGAACAAACAAGGATATCCATAGACATAGAGTGAATGGCACACATGATGATGTCCATGAAAGCATTAGGTTACCTTGTCCCTTGTATTACCAACAAGAGGGTTCGTGACTCCTTGAACTAGTGCAAGATATGGGAGTTGTTTGCACTTGTCCTCGCCAAAATGATTTGAGTGAAGTATGTTGGCGGAGTCACCCTCAAGAACTTTATAGTTCTTCTTCTTCGGGATCCACACCATCTTGACGGGAATCCTTGGAGTTGTAGTTGTACTTGATGAAGTAGAACTTCAAGTAGTCTTGGGAACCCACTTGACCAAGGCCTTAGGAACTTCTTCAAATGCATCAATCTCTTCTTGAAGCTTGTCCGTGCCCTTTATCTCGTGGTCTTGTGGTGGAAGATCATCTTGTGCTTGTGTCCCTTGAAAAGAAGTAGGATCATACTTCTCTTGTTGAGGAACAAACTTCGTCTTGGGGTATTGATCTTCCTCCCAGTTAACTCCATTGGCATTGAACTTTCGTTCAAAACCAACAACTTGATTCTTCGGGTGCCTTCCTTGCTTGCGTACAATCTCCTCAAATTTCTTACTCCCGGCAAGGCTCTTGTAAACACCTTTCTCTATAATTACCTTCAATAAGCTATTTTATTGCTCAAGTGTAACTTGGCTAAGAGAATCGTTACTGGAATCAAGAGAACTACCGGAAGCAACATTATTGGATTTAGCATGATTGTTCTTACTACTAGAGGAAGAATCTTTCTTGTTCTTGTTGCTAGATTTTACTTGTTGCATGTAGGTAGACAAGAGTAAACACTTGCCAATGTAAGAAGAACTTTTCTTGCAAAGATCATCATTGATAGCTTTTAAGAGCTCATGCTCTTGGTCAATGTTGAGCTTTTCAAAGCATAACTTCTCATGAGTCCTTCAAAGTTCTCGATGATTTTCCAAGGTAGTTTCATGAGCTAACTTAAGACAGTTTAATACTTTAGTTATACGCTCAATCTTCTCCTTATCATTGTCAATCGTTTTATCTTAATTAGCATGATTAATAGCAATTTCATCATAATTTTCATCAAAAGTTTCATCACTATTGCAACCAACAAGTAAGTCATCATCTCCTAGCAAGCCATCTTCATCACTATTGAAATCAAGATACTCAGGGTTATACCTTAGGGCCTTTAGCCATGAAGCATCTTACAATTCCTTCATTTGGTGAGTCAAATATGTCGTAGGAGTTGGTTGACACAAGAGAAATTCCGGCAACACCTTCATCTTGAGTATCTTAGGAGTGGGAGTAGTAGCTTCTCTCGGAGTGGTTATCGTAGTCAGAACCGGTACCATTCACCAACATGAGCTTGATGTCTTCATTTTGTATAGCTCCTTGATGATTTGTCCTCCCTTTCTGAATCTTTACTTCTCCGAGAAGGTCATTTTTCATAACGATCATCTCTACTCCTTCTATCTCTTGGTGGTGATTCTTCTCTTCTACTTATCCTCTTAGGCGAGTCTTCTCTTCTCTTGTGGGGAGTCGTACACTCATTGGAGTAGTGTTCGGGTCTTCCACAATTGTAGCAATTCCGATCATGACTTGAAGATCTCTTGTCATTGTAGGATCTTGACTTGGAACTTCTTTCTTTACTTCTATTCTTGTAGAACTTGTTGAAGTTCTTCACCATTAAGCTCAATTCTTCATTGAGGACTTGTTTCTCACTTGATGATGTAGGAGCGTCACACGAGGCTTTGTAAGCACCACTAGACTTGTTGTGAAGCTCTTCTTTATCTTTGAGTGACATCTCATGAGCAACAATTCTTCCAATGACTTCCGTTGGCTTGATATATTGGTAATTGGGCAGCATTTGGATCAATATGCACACGGTGTCATATTTTCCATCCAAGTCTCTTAGGATCTTCTTGATGATGAATCTTTCGGTCATCTCTTCACTTCCTAAGCAGGCAATCTCATTTGTGATGAGAGCAAGCCTAGAGTACATTTCATCGACACCTTCACCATCCTTCATTTTGAACTTGTCAAGTTGACTTTGTAGCACATCCAACTTGGATTCCTTGACGGAGTCGATACCTTCGCGCATATCAATCAAAGTATCCCAAATTTCCTTTGCATTCTCAAGTCGGCTGATTTTGTTGAATTCTTTGGAGCATAATCCGTTGAAGAGGATATCGCAAGGTTGAGCAATGTATTCCAGCATCTTCAACTCTTCCGCGGATGTTTCACATTCGGTTCCTTCCCATCGAAGAATTCACCTTGCAAACCAATACACACAATAGCCCAAACGGTGGGGTTATGTCCAAGAATATGCATTTTCATCTTATGCTTCCAACTAGCAAAATTAGTACCATCAAAGTAAGGACCTCTACGGTGGTAACTTCCCTCACTAGACGCCATACTCTCCTAGGTTGTGAAACCAAGGCTAAGATCACCAAAGTTATGGAAATCACGGCAAATGGAGACCAAAGCTCTGATACCACTTGTAGGATCGAAAGTATGTCTAGAGGGGGGGTGATTAGACTACTTGGCCAAATAAAAATCTAGCATTTTCCCAATTTTAGTTCTAGGCAGATTTTAGCAACATAGCACAAGTCAAGCAATCAACCAACACATGCAATGCTAAGAGTATAGCAGCGGAATGTAAAACAATTGCATATGAAGGTAAAGGGAGGAGTTTGGAGGGAGCAAATGCAAGTGTAGACACGGATGTTTTTGTCTTGGTTCCGATAAGTGGTGCTATCGTACATCGAAGTTGATGGAGACTTCAACCCACAAAGGGTAACATCTGCGCAAGTCCAGGGAGGGCTCCACCCACGAAGGGTCCACGAAGAAGCAACCTTGTCTATCCCACCATTGCCATCGCCCACGAAGGAGTTGCCTCACTAGGGTAGATCTTCACGAGGTAGGAGATCTCCTTGCCAGTACAAACTCCTTGGTTCAACTCCACAATCTCGTCGGAGGCTCCCAAGTGACACCTAACCAATCTAGGAGACTCCACTCTCCAAAAGGTAATAGATGGTGTGTTGATGATGAACTCCTTGCTCAAATGCTTCAAATGATAGTCTCCCCAACACTCGAACAACTTGTCACAGATTTGGATATGGTAGAAGAAGGATTTGAGTGGAAAGCAACTTGGGAAGGCTACAGAACAAGATTCATATGGTAGGAATGGAATATCTTGATCTCAACACTTGAGTAGGTGGTTCTCTTCTCAGAGCATGTATGATGGAAGTGTGGGTATGTTCTAATGGATCTCTCCACGAATGAAGAGTGGGTGGAGGGGTATATATAGCCTCCACACAAAATCTAACCGTTACACACAATTTACCAAACTCGGTGGGACCGATTCAGAGAACTCGATCAAACCGATTTTAGTTCATAATGTGACCATTAGGCATTTTGGTGGGACCGTTATGATCAACTCGGTAGGAACGATTTTATTAGAGTTAGGGCATAATGTAACCTCGGTGAGACCAATTACACAAACTCGGTACGACCGATTTTCGTAATAAGCTGACCAGAGAGTTGGTCAGGCAAACTCGGTGAGACCGATTCTCTCATTTCGGTGGGACCGAAAAGTTACCTAGAGGAAACAGAGAGTCTGCATTGCAAACTCGGTGGGATCGATCGCTCATCTTAGTGGGACCGTAATGTTACGAAGGGAAACAAAGAGTTTGCAATCCCATCTCGGCGAGACCGAGATCCCTTTCGGTGAGACCGAAATGATTAGGGTTTAGTGGCAGTGGCTATGTCAAATGAACTCGATGGCGCCGGATACAACTTTTCGGTGGGGCCGAGTTTGACTTTTGGTTTGGGACATATGTGGATGTGAGAAAGTGGTTAAGAGTTTGGAGCATATCACTAAGCATTTTGAGCAAGAAACCCATCCAGCAACACCTCATCCCCTTTTAATAGTATTGGCTTTCCTATGGACTCAATGTGATCTTGGGTCACTAAAATGGAAAATGTAGAGTCTTGAGCTTGAGCCAATCCTTTGTCCGTAGCATTTTGAGGGGTCCACATTCCTTGTCCATGCCATGCCAATCATTGAACTTCCCTGGAATATTTATCTTGTAATAGCATTAGTTCAATGAGCTATATGTTGTTAGGAATTACCAAAACCACCCAGGGATAGTTGCACTTTCAAACTGCTAGCTAATCCCTATGCAAGAGATGGAACCAAACATCCTGATATGCACTTGATATATGTGGAACAAATTTGTGGATTATTTAAGCTTGCAGGTCTACCCAGAGATCAAGTTATGAAGAAGGTTTTTCATTTATCTTTGAAGTAAAAATGCATTAGCATGGTATAGGCTATGTGATGATATTTGATCTCGGAACTGTAACCGATTGAAAATGGAATTTCACCAAAAAAATATCCTATGCATCTAGTTCATCGTGATCGTAACTACATATATAATTTTTGGCCTCGTGAAGGGGAAAGTATCGCTCAAGCTTGGGGGGGGGGCGCTTAAGTCAATGTTATATTCATGCCCCAATCATAAGCTTCCAAGAGAAATTATTATTCAGAATATTTATGCTCGGCTTTGTCATAATGATCGATCCATGCTTGATACTTCTTGTGCTGGTTCCATTATGAATAAAACTATTGAATTCCGGTGGGATCTTTTAGAAAGAATTAAACGCAACTATGAAGATTGGGAACTCGACGAAGGTAAAGAGTCAGATATTATGCTTAAGTATGATTGTGTCAAATCTTTTATGAATACAGATGCCTTTTCAAAGTTTAGCACTAAATATGGACTTTACTCTGAGATAGTAGCCCCCTTTTGTGAATCTTCTACTGCTCATGTTGATCTCCATATGGAGAAGTGGTTTAAATGCCACCCACCTATTAAAGAAGAAATTTAAGAACCGGTACCTGTTAAACAAAAAACTATACTTTATAATGTTGATCCAGTTATTCCTACTTCTTATATTGAAAAACCACCTTTCCTTGTTGGGATAAAGGAACATGCTAAAGTATCAACTGTGGTTAACAAAAGATATATTAGAACACCTAAACTTGATGAACAAATTAAAGTAGAGCCTAATATTGCCATGGTCAAGGATCTCTTGGAAGAAAATGTAGATGGGCATTTTATTTGCTTTAATGAAGAAGCTGCTAGAATTGCCAAACCTGATAGAAAGGAAAAACATAAACCTGTTGTTGGCATGCCCGTTGTCTCGGTCAAAATAGGTGATCATTGCTATCATGGTTTACGTGACATAGGAGCTAGTATGAGTGCTATTCGTTACTCTTTATACCAAGAAATTATGAATGACATAGCACTTGCAGAAATGGAAGATATTGATGTCACTATTAAACTGGCTAATAGAGACATTATATCACCAATTGGGATTGTTAGAGATGTTAAAGTCTTCTGTGGCAAAATAGAATACCCTACTGATTTTCTTGTTCTTGGTTTCCCACAAGATGACTTATGTCCCATTATCTTTGGTAGACCCTTCGTGAACACCGTTAATGCTCAGATAGATTATCAGAAACAAACTGTCGGTGTTAGTTTTGGTAATGAGTCTCATGAAATTAATTTCTTCAAGTTTAATAGAAAGCTTCATGAAAAAGAATTACCTCGTAAAGATCAAATTATTGGTCTTGCTTCTATTGTTGTGCCTCCTACTGATCCTTTAGAACAAAATTTGCTAGACCATGAGAATAATTTGCATATGCATTAAAGAAATGAATATAAGATATTTTCTTTGAGCAACATCCTCTGCTTAAACACAATCTACCTATTGAAACTTTAGGAGGTCCTCCTCCACCTAAAGGTGATCCTGTGTTTGAATATAAACAATTTCCTCACACTTTGCAATATGCTTATCTTGATGAAAAGAATATATTTCCTATTATTATTAGTGCTAAGATTTTAGAACATGAAGAAGAAATATTATTGAAAGTTCTAAGGAAGGACCGAGCTGCTATTGGATATACTCTTGATGATTTAAAGGGCATTAGCCCCACTCTATGTCAGCATAAAATAAATATGAAACCTCATGCTAAACCAGTTGTCGATCATCAACATCGGTTTAACTCGAAGATGAAATAAGTGGTAAGAATGGAAATATTAAAACTTCTGGAAGCAGGTATAATCTACCCTATACCTGATAGTAGATGGGTAAGTTCCGTTCATTGTGTTCCTAAGAAGGGAGGTATTACTGTTGTTCCAAATCATAAGAATGAACTTATTCAACAAAGAATTGTTACAGGTTATAGAATGGTAATTGATTTTAGAAAATTAAATAAAGCCACTAGAAAAGATTATTACCCTCTACTTTTTATTGATGAAATGCTAGAAAGATTATCAAAGCACACACACTTTTGCTTCCTTGATGGATACTCTGGCTTTTCATAAAGGAATACATGTTTCTCAACCTGATCAAGAAAATACTACTTTTACTTGTCCCTTTGGAACTTATGCTTATAGATGCATGCCTTTTGGTTTATGCAATGCACCTGCTACCTTTCAAAGATGTACGACTGCTATATTATCTGACTTTTGTGAAAAGATTGTAGAGGTTTTCATGGATGATTTCTCCGATGATGGGACGTCATTTGATGATTGTTTAAGCAATCTTGATCGATTTTTGCAGAGATGTGAACAAACAAGTCTTGTCTTGAATTGGGAGATATGCCACTTTATGGTTAATGAAGGTATTGTTTTGGGTCATAAGATTTCTGAAAAGGGTATTGAAGTGGACAAAGCTAAGGTTGATGCAATTGAGAAAATGCCATGTCCCAAGGATATCAAAGGTATTCGTAGTTTCTTAGGTCATGATGGTTTCTATAGGAGATTTATCCAAGATTTTTCTAAAATTTCTAGACCTCTGACTAACCTTTTACAAAAGGATGTTCCTTCTGTTTTTGATGATGATTGCTTTGAGGCCTTTGAAACATTTAAGAAAGCTTTAATTTTTTCACCTATAGTTCAACCACCTGATTGGAACTTACCTTTTGAAATTGCGTGTGATGCTAGTGATTATGCTGTTGGTGCTGTTTTAGGACAAAGAGTTGATAAGAAACTGAATGTTATTCATTATGATAGTAAAACTCTAGACAGTGCTCAAACGAATTATTCTACCACTTAAAAAGAATTCTTAGAAGTTGTGTTTCCTTGTGACAAATTTAGATCTTACACTGTTGATTGAAAAGTAACTGTTCACATTGACCATGTGTCGGGGTAACGACACCTATGGGATCACTGGAATCCCTTCTTCGGTTGACGGGCGTGGGGTTGTGCAAAGAGTGGGTCTAAGAGTCAATACAAGGATCGTTTACCCTGGTTCGGGCCGTGAAGATGAGTAATACCCTATTCCTGCTTTGGTGTGTATTTGCGTGTTCTTGAGCTCTTGAACTAGCTACGGTGCATGCCTAGTCCAAAAGATCCGAATCCTTCCTTAGTATGCCTCGGGCCTCATTTTATAGCCGAAAGGGGTCACCATAGTGGCACACAGGAGGTGGAAAGGTAAACAGTGTACAAGCTTATCTCTGCCATTATGGGACAAGACGCATTAAATTAGCTACTTAGGTGTCCACTTGCTTTATCGGGGACGGTAACGAGGCCCGTCCTGTCCGTCGCCGCTCCATCTGCCTGCGGCGCGTGTCCAGGCCAACAGGGCAGGCAACTGAGATGGTGTGGTGGTAGGGTCTTCACGAAGATCTGCATGGCACCACGTAGGTGCTTGACTAGCTTGATCAGGAACCGCGTACAATCACGTGGGTACTTGCCTGAGCTAGTGGGTCGGCCGCCGAGCTGAGCCGACGATGGGGCGGCAAGGGCTTGCCGCGGTCTTCCGTCTATTCCCGTCAAGGGTCTTGACAGGGCCACTGTGAGCGTCCTCGGCAAGAGGCTTGCCGGGGCTTCGGGGGTGTCTTCGACAAGGAGCCTTGACGGGGCCTCATGGACATCCTCGACAAGGAGCTTTGTGGTTGTCTTGTCTTCTGGTTCTCATCTAGGATCCATAGACCCTTGTCTCGACAAAGATCTGCATGCCATCACGCAGGAGCTTCCCGAGCCTTGGTTCCAACATTGTTGATGGTGTAGGAGCTCCTGGGATCAAGGTTGGTTGTAACGGAGGCGTTGGGTGAGTTCACCCAACAAGGGTTCTTGCCGGGGTCGTGCAGGCCGCCTCGGCAAGGATTTTGTCGTGGGAAGCCTATCTTGTTGCTTGGCCTTCTTGCGCCACTATCTTCGCACTGCTCTGGTAGTCTTGTCCTGTTAGGCGTTGCCGCAGGCGTGGCGCTGACTGCCCGTGCACAAGTATAGGGGTACAATGGAGAGCCCCTACTTTTTTGCACCGACAGGAGCCCCCGGGCCTGGGCCATTCATAAGAGCAAGGCTTTGTTGGGCTAGGCCCAGAACGGTGAGCGGGTAGTGGGGCCGGATTCTTTTCACTGCAATAACTCCTCTCGTGATTGCGCTTCCCCATGATCTATGCTGACGTGGAGGTCGTGCGTGGGGTGGTTGCTGCACGCCCGTGTCACGTCGTAGTAAATGGTAAAGGGGGCGGCCCGCGCCTTCCCCACAAAAAGTGAAAACTACAGGCTTGCTGCTCATTTACCTTCTGCGCTTCTCCAATCTCGGAGTTGCCGTTCCTCCTCTTCTTCTTCAAGCGAAAAGCTGAAACTCTTGCCTCCGCTCGCCGCCGCTGCGCTCCCCTTGCTTTCGATTCCTCATCTCTTCCTTAGCCGCCATGGCACCCAAGTCCGGTAAGGGCAAGGGAGCGGTCAAGGACGCGGTGGAGAAGGAGCTACCGGAGGGCGAGTTGGCAGTGCAGCTCGCCTACTTCCCCCCAACGGCGATGCAGTCGAACTTAGGGACTACTTCAGGCCTATGTGGGGGAGGCAGACGGCGGGGCATCCGGCCACGCGCATCGTCGCCGCCAAATCCGCCTTGGCCGGACAGAATCGGTGCCCCTTCTTCGTAGACTACTTCTCCTGCGGCCTCTGTCCCCCTTTCTCCGAGTTTTTCAATGATCTTATGCACACCTACGGCTTCCATCTTCATGATTTTACACCGAATGCCGTGGTGTGCATGGCTTTCTTCACCCATCTCTATGAGGGTTTCTGCCACTACTTCTATCCTCGCATCCAGGCGGGGGACTCCATCTCCGGCTGCGTCACCTAGATTCCACGGACCCAGGAGAAGGGTACTTACCTGGAGGGTGCGCAGAAGGAGAGGTGGGAGTAGTGGAGGACGATCCGCAGGAGTTCTGTCGAGTTCGTCAAAGCCCTCCGATCCGCCGCAAGGACTGGGGGAATGTCGACGTTAACGACAAGAAGCTCTCGATCACCACCACCAGGATCCACTGTCTCACCCAGGCTGGGCACACCCTCGAGATGATCGGGGCCGATTTGATCCGCCGAATCGCGCCACTACACAACAATGGGAGGCCGGCTTGGCTTTTCAGGAACGCGGCCAATGTCATGAGGCTCTGCCCTGGTCTAACGCACAAGTTCACGGTGATGGGGCATGCCCATCTTTGCCAGAGGCTTTTTCAGCTTGACGTGGACCGCGATGGCAGGGCCGAGAGTACTGGCAAGGCTGCAAGGCTGGCAAGGCCTTGAAGAGGTCTCTGTCTGGATTGCCGACGCGACTGGTCCCGCTGAGCAACAACTCTCGCCAGTCCGCCATTATTGCCATGATGCTGGACTTCAACACGCATGGCCTTGACCCAGCCTGGGCCGAGGCGACAGTGGAACGGGTGGAGCAATTTTCTGACACCTTGTTGGAGGGCTACGTTCGGGAAGAGCCGGTGCTCATCCGTGATACAACCAAGGCGGAGCTGGATTATATTGCAACTAGGGTGGCTGAGGCGGCGCTTGCACTGGAGGCCGGTAGCGCTGGCCAAGTGGAGGATGAGGCCGACACTGACGCTGAGGATGAGGAGCTCGCTGGATGGGCGAAGTCCGCTGGGGAGGCCAGCGGCGCCGGCGTCGACACTGACGCTCCTCCTATTGAAGATGTGGTCGAGGAGTCTTCGGAAGGGGAGGTCGAGGCTATCAACCCTTTTGCCATGAGGAGGCGGCGCGTCCCGCGGCGAGTTGCCTTTGGTGATTTTGTCCGGCCCGGCAGCAGCCCCAGGAGCAACTCATGCGTGAGACGAGGGCGATGAAGGCCGCGACAGTGAAGAAGGCAGGGAAGACCGCGGTGGTGAAGAGGACGGCGACTGCTTCCTCTTCGTCCAAGCTTGGTCGGACCACATCTCCTTCTCCCCCTCCCGCAGATGTCGCCATGGATGTTGACTTTGATCTTGGGTCTCTCAGCCCAAGGAGGAAGAGGAAGCCAGTGGAGGAGGCGGAGGCGGAGAACGAATATGTATTTTGCTCCCCACATTACCTCCTGACTCCACCTCCATATTATCATTCTTTGATTCGATATTGTCTTTGTAGGGACATGGAGACGCTGGCCCAGAGGGCAGCGAAGAGGGCCAGGGCCTCGACGGGCGACAAGCCCCTAGCGGGTACTTCGGGTATGCCGTTGTTGGTGGAGAGCATCCCAGACAACAGCCCTCGGCGTAGCCCCCACTCTAGTCCCCAGCATAAGTTCATTACTCACTCCTCCACAGACAAACACTAGGGTGTGAATCCTTGATGCTGACATTGCCCGGTTTGTAGGAGTGGAACGACAGCAGGAGGGGCCGCAGAGGGCCACCCCTAACACGCCACCCCCTCAACTACACTGCCCCGAGGGGCGTCCCCGGAAAGGTCATCGACCACCGAGCCCATGCCTATGGTGGAGGAGATGAACTTGGGCGCCGGTGACTCTTCTCTGGCAGCGATCATTGGCAGGGAAGGCGCCACTTCTTCCTAGCTTGGTACGGATAAGTTGTTTGTTTCCTGTCGTTGTTCTTTCTTCTTCAAGTTGAGCTTCGACTCTGGCTTTGCCTCACCTTTTCTCCTGGTGTTTAGATCCTCCCTTGATGGACCAGGTTGATGTCGAGTCCATCATTGAGGAGGTCGTCAAGGATACTAAGGCCAAGGCCAACAGGATCACTATCGAGGAGGCCGCCAAGACCACTGCTATGGAGACCGCCAAGGGGCCCGCCAGAGGGTCCGGCCAGGACACTGCCGAGGAGGCGGGCAAGGGGCCTGCCGGAGGAAACGGCGAGGCCACTGCTGAGGAGGCCGGCAAGGCTGCTGCCGAGGAGGTGGTGGCTGATGAGCAACCTCCCTCCGCTGCTGCCTCTGGCTCGGGCTGTTACTTGAAGGTGAGCGACGACCTGTGCGTCCACCTCCCATGGACGACAAGCACTAGAGCGCTAACCGAGGGGGAGGTGTTCGACGACGAGGTGCTCGCCGCCGCCGGCCTTGAGGTCGTTGACGAACCGAGTGCCGGCGGCGATGGTTCTCAAGAAGAGCAACTCCTTTGGGCCATGGGCGCCAACTTCGAGATGCTCCAAGCGCTTCACCACGCCCGCCTGGACAAGGCAAAGTCCAGGTTGGCGGTAGTGGATAAAGCAGAGACAGACTTCCAGGAGCGCGTTGCCCAGATGAAAACTTGGTTTGCCGAGGCCTGGGATAAGTTGAAGGCCACCCAGGATCAGCTGGATGAGCGCGCTCGAGAGCTTATCCTAGAGCAGTCTGATTTTAAGAAGGCCCAGGATGTGTCAGAAGAGCACACCGCCAAGGATGAGGCCAACCACAACCAGCACCAAGCTCAACTGGATTCCCAAGAGGAAGACCTCACTGCTCGTGAGCGGGCACTTGCCGCTGCACTCCACGGCAAGGATGAGGAGGTAGAAAAGCTTGTCACGCAGCGGACCCAGGAACTAGAGTAGATGCACAAATAGGCACTCAATGCTCGAGCTCTAGCCCATGCCGGCAAGGTGAAGGAGTTGGAGGTGGAGCGGGATGGCTTAAATAAACAGATTCTGGGGCTGGCAAAGGAGAAGGATACGATCAATGACGCCTGGATGGAGGCGCAGGCCGCAGTCCTCGACAAGGCCGAGCGGCTCTCCACGGCCCATGACTCCATTAAATACCTGAAGCTGAAGTTGGAAGATCTCAATGGGACGCTTTCGGAGGCCAAGGCTTGGGAGGAGACCCTGAACAAGGATCTGGAGGATGAGAGGCAACTACGGAAGAACGACGCCGCTAACCACACGGATTACGTGAAAGGCGAAAACCTCTGGATCAGCCGCCTCATCGTCGTCGCGGAGAAGCTCACCACACAGTTTGGCGCCATGGGCATGCCAAACTTCAGGTATTCCCCGGAGGCGAACCTCAGCGTCAACGCCAGCCTGACCGTGTTCTTCGATTGCGTCCTCGACGCCTTTGAAAATCTCCGCTCCGACCGAGCGGTTTATCTAGCCAATGAGTCCCGGAGGCTCTGCCAGGGTGCCTTGACCAATGTTCTCACCAAGGTGGCATAATGGAACCCCAACCTCGACTTCGACGCCGCGCTGGAGAGCTTGCCGGATGATGTAGACCTCACGATGCTCAAGGAGCGTATCAAGCCCATCATCAGCTACATCGACAAAGTTCACAGGATAGAAGGCCAGCTTCGGGATTAGGCACCCTGTTCCGTATTGCCGCTGCAGGTTCACAACTAGGACAATTTTTATCTTTAGTTAGAACCACAACAATAATTGATGTAATACAACTCTGCAGTATGTTGAAGTGATGCACGCTATTTTCCTATTCGATTCCTCTTTGTATGTCCATCGTATGCTTAAATGGATAGGCTTGTCGGTGCGCAAATCCAAGCCACGGCGCTTTGAGGACGGATCCTCAATAGCGTGCCGGGTGTGCTTGCTGCCAGGCAAACCACCTTACCGTTCTATGCGCGACCATTTGAACTGTTGAGCGGACTCGTAATAGGACAAAAGCATTGCCAGTAACGAAAAGGCTACCCTGTCGTTCTCGATGCGGCCGCTCGAACTGTTGAGCGGACTCAAAACGGGACGAAGGCGTTGCCAATAGTGGAGGGGCCCCATTGCGTACATGTTTATCATATAGAGAGCAAGATCTCCCAAGACAATAACCTAATATAAATAGGAATTACTCAAAGTTTTGCATGACTTATCTTTTCTGTTGTTGCACGGGCGTCCATTCTACTCACCGATGATGTCGCATGCTTGGTAATCTTCTTCCATGGAAGCCATGGCGATGAAGAACTGCTGGACTAACCGCTAGAATGGATTTTCACAATTGTGCCCTCTACCTGGCGCTCCAAAGATGTCGAGGTAACGAAACCTATGGGATCGCTGGAATCCCTTCTACGGTTGACAGGAGCGGAGTTGTGCAAAGAGCGGGTCTAAGATTCAGTACAAGGATCGTTTACCCAGGTTCGGGCTGCGAAGATGCGTAATACCCTAGTCCTGCTTTGGTGTGTATTTGATTGTTCTTGAGCTCTTGAACTAGCTACCGTGCATGCCTAGTCCAAAAGATCTGAATCCTTCCTTAGTATGCCTCGGGCCTCCTTTTATAGCCAAAAGGGGTCGCCACAGTGGCACATAGGAGGTGGAAAGGTAAACAGTGTACAAGCTTATCTCTGCCATTACGGGACAAGACGCATTAAATGCGCTACTTAGGTGACAACTTGCTTTATCGGGGATGGTAATGAGGCCCGTTCCGACCGTCGCCGCTCCGTCTGGCTATGACGGGGGTCCAGGCCAACGGGGCTGGCAGCTGAGATGGCGTGGTGGTAGGGTCTTCACGATGATCTGCAAGCCACCACGAAGGTGCTTGACTAGCTGGATCAGGAACCACGTACTGTCATGTGGGTACTTGCCTGAGCTAGTGGGTCGGCCGCTGAGCTGAGGCGACGATGGGGCAGCAAGGGCTTGCCGCGGTCTTGCATCTGTTCCCCGCAAGGGTCTTTCCGGGGCCTTTGTGGGCGTCCTCGGCAAGAGGCTTGCCGGGGCTTCGGGGGTGTCTTCGGCAAGAGCCTTGCCGGGGCCTCGTCGGCATCCTCGGCAAGGAGCCTTGTGGTCGTCTCGTCTTCTGGTTTTCATCTAGGATCCGTAGACCCTTGTCTCCACAAATATCCGCATGCCATCACGCAAAAGCTTCCCGAGCCATGGTTCCAACGTTATTGATGGTGTCGGAGCTCCTAGGCTCAAGGGTGGCTGCAACGGAGGTGTTGGGTGAGTTCCCCCGGCAAGGGTTCTTGCCGGGGTCGTGCAGGCCGCGCCGGCAAGGGTCTTGTCGGGGGAACCATATCTTTTTGCCTGGCCTTCTTGCGTCACAGTCTTGGCGCTGCTCTGGTAGTCTTGTGCTTCGGTTTCCCTCCTCTGGCCTGTTAGGCCTGGCCACAAGCGTGGCTCTGACTGCCCGTGCACAAGTAAAGGGTTACAAAGAGAGCCCCTACTTTTGTACACCGACACCATGCTGCTATTAAATATCTTATAGAAAACAAAGATGGTAAACCTAGACTTATTCGGTGGGTTATCTTGTTACAAGAATTTTATTTGCATATTATTGATAGAAAAGGAGCTGAGAACCCCGTAGCTGATAACTTGTCTATACATGAAAATGTACTTGATGACCCACCACCTATGGATGATAGTTTTCCTGACGAGTAGTTAGCTGCAATAGATGTTACTAATAGTACTCCTTGGTATGCTCACTATGCTAATTATATTGTTGCTAAATATTTACCACCCAGTTTTACTTATCAACAAAAGAAAAAGTTCTTTTATGATTTAAGACATTACTTTTGGGATGACCCACATCTTTATAAAGAAGGAGTAGATGGTATTATTAGACGTTGTGTACCTGAGCATGAACAGGGAAAAATCCTTCGGAAGTGTCACTCCAAAGCATATGGAGGACATCGTGCTAGAGATAGAACTGCTTACAAGGTATTAAACTCTGGATTTTATTGGCCTACTCTCTTCAAAGATGCTCGTAAGTTCGTCACATCCTGTGATGAATGTCAAAGGATAGGTAATACTGGTAAGCGTCAGGAAATGCCTATGAATTATTCACTTGTTGTTGAACCATTTGATGTTTGGGGATTTAATTACATGGGACCTTTTCCTTCCTCTATAGGGTATACACTTGTTTTGGTTGCTGTTGATTATGTTACTAAATGGGTAGAAGCTATTCCAACCAGTAGTGCTGATCACAACACCTCTATTAAAATGCTTAAGGAAGTTATTTTCCCAAGTTTTGGCGTCCCCAAATATGATGTCAACCATAGAATTGCATCACCTAATCATCCTCTGTCTAGTGGTCAAGTTGAGCTTAGTAATAGAGAAATAAAATTAATTATGCAAAAGACAGTTAATAGGTCTTGGAAGAATTGATCTAAGAAATTAGATGACGCACGTTGGGCTTATAGAACATCTTATCAAAATCCTATGGGTATGTCTCCTTATAAAATGGTTTATGGTAAAGCTTGTCATTTGCCTCTTGAGTTATAACATAAAGATTTTTGGGCAATCAAGGAACTCAATTATGATTTCAAACTTGCTAGTGAAAAGAGGTTATTTGATATTAGCTCATTATATAAATGGAGAACCCAAGCTTATAAAAATGCCAAGTTATTTAAAGAGAAAGTTAAAAGATGGCATGATAAAAGAATGCAAAAGCGCGAGTTCAAAGTCGGAGAATATGTTCTTTTGTACAACTCTCGTTTCAGGTTCTTTGCAGGCAAACTGCTCTCTAAATGGGAATGCCCCTATGTCGTCGAGGAGTTTTATCGGACTGGAGCAATAAAGATAAATAATTCTGAAGGAACTAACTTGAAGGTTGTTAACGAGCAACGAATAAAGCATTATATCTCTGGTATGCCCATTAATGTTGAAAGCAATATTATCCAAATTATGACACCGGAAGAACACATAAAAGAGTGCTTCCGGAACACTCCAGAATCATCAAAATAAGAAGGTATGTGATACGGTAAGTAAACAGACTTCTAAAAATCCGCAAAAATATTTTTATTAGTTTATGAATATTTACAAAACTAGGAAAATAATAAACTACTGGGAAGCGCACCCTGGTGGGCACAAGACACCAGGGCACGCCAGGCATGCCTGGCGTGCTTATGTGGGTTGTGCCCACCTCGGGTACCTTCCGGACTCCATTTTTCTACAGCTTACTTGTTTCCCAAGAAAAAAATTCTTTATATACCCACCGGACCTGTTGACCACCGTATCGCGGAGAAATCTACCTTTTCTTTTCTTGCTGTTTTCGGTCAGATCAACCAAGCCAGGCATCATGTCTTCCACCTCCTCCAACCCGATGGAAGAAGATGCTTGGCTGAGGGAAGATCCCGCAGAAGCTGCAAGAGGAGACAAAGGTAAGGAGGTTGTCAGTGATCTAGCACCGGCGATCGAACAAGCACTGCCAACAGAGGAGGAAGAAGAAGACATCCTTAAACCATACTATCCTCTTCTTACTGCCACTAAAATTGAGGCCTTCTGGATCATTGAAACAGTTCGTGTGCAAAATAAATATCTCACTCGTGAAAAGATTCTTCATCAAGAGCACATCGCCTTCCTTCGGAGCGTCATCCATAGACTGGAGAACCTCTTGATCTTGAAGGATGAGACATAATCATCACCACCACCACATTCTTCACCACCAAAAGAAAATTGAGTATCGGGTATGGGCACTCCCGTTGGCTTTTGCCAAGCTTGGGGGAGATGCCCCGGTATCGTATCATCCTTACTATCCTTTTGTATTTACTTATCTTAGTTTAATCTTTTGCTTTAGAATAAATGAAAATTTAGTTCGATCCTTTCTTTTCGTGAGTTTGCTTAGTGATCTATCTATCTAATCGTGTGTGTGAAATCTAATAAAGTTTAGTTTTGAGTTTATCTTTCTTTATCTTCCTGTTGCAACAAAAAGAAAAGTTATAATTGAATGAATAAAATAAAGGAAATAAATAAAGAATATCATATGCTAATCTTATGGTAGGTGATGGCACCACATAAGGAAAAGTATAAGTAGAAATTTTATTAGATATTGACAAACATAGCATTGGTCAATGATGCAACTCATGAAAGAATTAATAAGGGAAGAGAAGATTCACATATAAATATACTATCCTAGAAATCTTTTGTGATTGTGAGCCCCCATCAAAATATTATATGCCATAATTGTTGACGTTGGACAAGGAAGACAACTTAATGGTTTATGTTTGTTCATATTCACATATAAGTCATATTGTCATTGATCCTTTAACATGTGGTGCTTGCCCAATATCTTTTCTAGCCAAAAACTCCGCATTAAGTAGAGATACTACTTGTGCATCCAAAAGCCCATAAACCCAAACCTTTTTTGAGAGTACATCATATCTACCTATGGATTAAGTAAGATCCTTCAAGTAAGTTGTCATCGGTTCAATAAGGCAATAAAGTTTGCTTCTAAAAGTGTGAGATCGTTTAGTGTAGGAGAAAATTGAGCGTTGCGCGAACTTGTGATGGTGAAGAATAAAAGCGACAGACTGCATAATAAAGGTTGCTATCACAAGGGGCAATGTAACGTGACGTTCTTTTGCACTAAGGTATTGAGCATACAAACAAATAAGCGCATGGAAACCTCTGGTTCCCTCTGCGACCCTTTTACTTTTATGCAAAGAGTCAAAGTTTTCTCTCTGTTCCCTTTTATTTTTATCATTTGGCAAGCATCATGTGGTGAGGAAAGATCTAGGCACATATTTGTAGTTGAATATGGGTGACATGAGTCATTATCGTTGACATCACCCTTGAGGTGAGTACGTTGGGAGGCAAACAATAAGCTACTATCTTTTTATGTGTCTGGTTGAGGCGTTTTGCTCATGTGTATGCGATGAGTGTTAGCAATCATAGAAGACTATATGATGGTGGAGTATGTGGAATTACCTAAAGGCTCCGATACGCGACCCTTCCTGGAAAGATGATGAATTGTAGCTGCAAAAGTTGACTGAAAACATAGTTTGTTGGTTTTCTAATAGAGTTCATGCTTCATACTTCGTTTCTGTGATGAACTATTACTTATTCATGAGAAGTCTATGATACAAGTTCTATGATAAAAGTATTATGTTTAAATTTGTTGTTGTTATAAGAATCAACATGGTGCTTCTCTGTCTGTATTTTTTTTATCGACACCTCTCTCTCAAAGCATGTGGACATGTTTTTTGTTCTCAGTTTTCGCTTGAGGACAAGCGAGGTCTAAGCTTGGGGGAGTTGATATGTCCGTTTTGCATCATGTTTTCTTACTATTATTTATGTTGTTATTATGTATAATAATGCTTTTTGGAGTAATTCTAATGCATTTGCTCTCATAATTTGGAAGGTATACACCAAGAGGGAGAATTCCGGCAGCTGGAAATCTGGACCTGAAAAAGCTACGTCAGGCCACCTATTCTACGCAACTGCAAACAAGATGAAACTTCACGGGGAATTTTTATGGAATATTTAAGAAATACTAGAGCTGATAACCACCAGAGAGGGCCTATCAGGTGGGCACAACCCACCTGGGCGCGCCAGGGTCCCTAGGCCCGCCCTGGTGGGTTGTGCTCACCCACGCCCACTTCTGGTGACCATCTTCTGGTATATATGCCTCTCTGACCTATAAAAATAAGGAGAAGACTTTCGGGACAGAACGCCGCCCTCTCGAGGCGGAACTTGGGCAGGAGCACTTTTGCCCTCAGGCGAAGCGATTCCGTCGGGGGAACTTCCCTCCCGGAGGGGAAATCATCGTCATCATCATCACCAACAACTCTCCCTCTTGAAGATGGCTATCTTCGTCAACATCTTCACCAGCACCATCTCATCTCAAACCCTAGTTCATCTCTTGTGATCAATCTTGTTACTGGAACTATAGATTGTTGCTTGTGGGTAACTAGTAGTGTTGATTACATCTTGTAGTTTATTACTATACGGTTTATTTGGTGGAAGATTATATGTTAATATCCATTATGCTATATATTACCTCTCTGATCTTGAGCATGTTCATCACTTGTGAGTAGTTACCTTTGTTCTTGAAGTCACGGGAGAAATCATGTTGCAAGTAATCATGTGAACTTGATATGTGTTCGATATTTTGATAATATGTATGTTATGGTTTGCTTAGTGGTGTCATGTGAACATTGACTACATGACACTTCACCATATCTGGGCCTAAGGTAATGCATTGTGGACTAGTAATTAGATGGTGGGTTGCGAGAGTGATAGAAGCTTAAACCCCAGTTTATGCACTATTCCGTAAGGGATCGATTAGATCCAAAAGTTTAATGCTATGGTTAGAATTTATTCTTAATACTTTTCTCGTAGTTGCGGATGCTTGCAGGAGGGTTAATAATAAGCAAGAGGTTTGTTCAAGTAAGAAGAACACCCAAGCACCGATCCAGCCACATATCGAATTATCAATGTAGCGAACACGAATTGAACCTACATGATGAAAGTGACTAGATGAAATTCCTGTGTACCCTCAAGAACGCTTTGCTTATTATAGGAGACCGTTTTGGCATGTCCTTTGCCACAAAAGGATTGTGGTATCTTGCTGCATACTGTCTACTATTATTGTTACTTGCTCATTACAAAATTATCTTGCTATCAAACTACTCTGCTACTTACAATTTCAGCACTTGCAGACATTACCTTACTGAGAAACACTTGTCAA
Source organism: Secale cereale (assembly GCA_902687465.1). NCBI lineage: Eukaryota > Viridiplantae > Streptophyta > Magnoliopsida > Poales > Poaceae > Secale > Secale cereale. Next base: position 174,826,753 of record LR738714.1, on the reverse strand, counting down.
TTCCTTCTACTCCTCGTTGGGTTCGACACTCTTACTTATCGAAAAGAGCTACTATTTATCCACTATACTTGTCGGTCATCAAGATGTATATCAACGAGAGGGGAGAGTGTTTCTATGTACCCTCGTAGATCGATCAAATACCGAACGTATCGCACCTCCGTGTTCAACACACGTTTAGCTCGATGACATAAGTGCCTTCTTGATCCAGCAACACGGGCGGAGTAGTGGATGAGTTCTGGCAGCACGACGGCGTGGTAATGGTGGTGGTGATGCTATTTCCGTAGGGCTTCGCCTAAGCACTACGAAAATATGACCGAGGACGAACTAGGTGGAAAGGGGCTCCGCACACGGCTTGGGAATCATGGTGTGTGCTACCCCTCTACCTCCTCTCATATATATAGGTGGAGGGGGGAGAGGAGGCAGCCCCTAGGGCGCCCACATATGGTCGACGGCAGCCCTAGAGGCCTGTCTAGCTGCCCCTTCCATATTTGATAATGGGAGGAAGGAAAGGGAGTGGCTGCCATAGGGCGCCTCCCCTTTCCTTCCCTCCCTCCTTTGGTGCGTGGACAAGGGGTAGAGGGGCGCACCACCCCCTTGTATAATGGTACTCTTCCCCTTTGGCCCATAAGGCCCAATAACCTCCTGGGGGCCTCCCGGAACCCCTTCCGGCACTCCGATGAATATCATGTACATCCTGAAACCTTTTCGGTGACCAAATAGCATCGTCCTATATATCAATCTTTACCTCCAGACCATTCCGGAGCTCCTCGTCATCTCCGTGATCTCATTCGATACTCCGAACGACATTCGGTCACCAAATCACGTAACTCATATAACACTAAATCATCAATGAACGTTAAGCGTGTGGAACCAACGGGTTCGAGAACTATGTAGACATGACCGAGACACTTCTCCACGTTCTACACACGTTCAACTCGATGTCGTCATCGCCATCTTGATCTAGCAAGCAGGGCGAGGAAGTAGATGAGTTTGGTCAGCACAACGGCGTGGTGATGGTGGTGGTGGTGAAGCAATCCTGCAGGGCTTCGCCTAAGCACTGTGACGATCTAGAGTGGAGGAGTAAACTAGAAGCGGAGGGGTGTCGGCACACGGCGTGGAATCAACTGTGTCTTGGGTGGTACCCCTACCTACATCTATATAGGTGTGGGAGAGGAGGAGGCAGCCCCAAGTGATGCGGCGGCACCCCTAGGGCTCCTCCCTTTGGTGTGCCCCTGCCAAATATTGGCACAAGGGGGAAGGAAAGGGAGGAGACGCCCCCTTCTTTCCTTCCTCCCCTCTCCAAGATATGGTAAGGGGGGTGGCGCCCCCCTTTTCCATGTATTAGGTGCGGCTGCCGTAGGGGGTGCGCACCATCCCATGTGGGCTGGTGTGTTACCCTCTACATGGCCCAATAAGGCCCAATACTCTCCCGGTGCCTCCGAAACTCCATCTGGTATTCCGATAACTTTTCTGTGCATTCCGAAACCATTCTGGGGACCAAATAGCATCGTCCTATATATCAATCTTTACCTCCGGACCATTCTAGAGCTCCTTGTCATGTTCATGATCTCATCCAGGACTCCGAACAACATTCGGTCACCAAAACACATAACTCATATAATACCAAATCGACATAGAATGTTAAGCGTGCGGACTCTACGGGTTCGAGAACTATGTAGACATGTCTGAGACACATCTCCAGCCAATAACCAATAGCGGAACCTGGATGCCCATATTGGCACCTACATATTCTCTGAAGATCTTTATTGGTCAAACTGTTATGACAACATACGTAGTTCCCTTTGTCCATCGGTATGTTACTTGCCCAAGATTCGATCGTCGGTATCTCCATACCAAGTTCAATCTCGTGAACGACAAGTCTCTTCACTCTTTACGCAATACATCATCTTGTAACTAATTCTTTAGTCATTTTGCTTGCAAGCTTCTTGTGATGTGTATTACCGTAAGGGTCCAGAGATACCTCTCCGATACACGGAGTGACAAATCCTAATCTCGATCCATGACAACTCAACAGACTCCTTCAGAAATACATGCAGAGCATCTTTACGATCACCCAGTTACGTTGTGACGTTTGATAGCACACAAGGTATTCCTCCGGTATTCGGGTGTTTCTTGATCTCATAGTCGAAGGAATACGTATTTGACATTAAGAAAGCAATAGCAATAAACTGAACGATCATATGCTAAGCTAACGGATGGGTCTTGTCCGTCACACCATTCTCCTAATGATGTGACCCCGTTATCAAATGAGAACTGATGTCTATGGTTAGGAAACCTTAACCATCTTTGATCAACGAGCTAGTCTAGTAGAGGCTTACTAGGGACACGATATTTTGCTTATATATCCAAAAATGTATTTAAGTTTCTGGTCAATACAATTCTAGCATGAATAATAAACCTTTATCATGATTAATGAAATATAATAATAACCATTTTATTATTGCCTCTAGGGCATATTTCCGTCACAATGGTGATCATCACCATGTTGATCATATATACTATATGACTCATGTTTGACCTTTTGGCCCTCGATGTTCCAAGGCCATGTTTGTACATGCTAGGCTCGTCAAGTTTAACCCAAGTATTCCGCATGTGTAAATCTGGATTACACCCATTGTATGTGAATGTAGAGTCTATCACACCCGATCATCATGATGTGCTTTGAAACGATGAACTTTTGCAACGGTGCATACTTAAGGAGAACACCTTTTATCTTGAAATTAAGTGAAGGGATCATCATATAATGCTACCGCCGTCCTAAGCAAAATAAGATGCATAAAAGCTAAACATCACATACAATCAATAAGTGACATGATATGTCCATCATCATCTTGTGCTTTTGATCTCATCTCCGATGCACCAACATGATCTCCATCATCATGTCATCATGTGGTTGTCTCGCCAACTATTGCTTCTATAACTATTGCTAACACATAGCGTTAAAGTAAAGCAATTACATGTCATTTAATGATTGACATGCAGGTCATACAATATACTAAAGACAATCCTATGGCTCCTGCTGGTTGCCGTACTCATAACATGCAAGTCATGAATAACTATTACAAAACATGATCATCTCATACATTAGTCATATATAAAATCATGTCTTGGCCATATCACATCACAACATGCCGTGCAAAAACAAGTTAGAGTCTTCTACTTTGTTGTTGCATGTTTTACGTGGCTGCTACGGACAACTAACAAAAACTGTACTTACCTACGCAAAGCCAGAACGGTGATATTCAGGTTGCCTTTCATCCTTCTACAAGGACCACTAATGTCAAATCAAGTTTAACTAAAGTGGGAGAGACAGACACCCGCCAGCCAGCTTTATGCAATACAAGTTGCATGTTTGTCGGTGGAACCGGTCTCCTGTGCGAGGACAAGTAAGGTTTGTCCGGGCCACTTCATCCCACAGTACCGCCGAACCCATATAAAATGAGTAGATGTAAGCAATTTGGACATCAATGCCCACAACTACTTTGTGTTCTACTCGTGCATATCGTCTACGCATAGACCTAGCTCATGATGCCACTGTTGGGGAACGTTGCATGAAAATAAAAAAATCCAATGAACACCCAGGATCTAATCTAGGAGATTCATAGCAAAGAGAGGTAGCGGTGTCTACATACCGTTGTAGAGAGAAAGCAGAAGCGTGTAAAACGCGGTTGGTGTAGTCGTACTCTTTGTGATCCGATCACGATCCAGACCGGTCTAGCGCTAAACGGACAGCACCTCTTATTTTAGCACATGTGCGGGTCGGTGACTTCTCTGACTCCTTGGTCAAGCAAGCCAGGGCGGAGATTTAGATGAGATCACAACCAGCACGACGGCATGGTGGTGGAATTCTGGCAGTGCTTACGGGGATTATGCCTGGAGGGAGAAACGGGGTAGTAGCCAAATCCAATTTATTGGAGGGATTTGCTGCTCCCTCTATCCTTTATTTATATACGTGGGAGGGCTAGGAGTCCAGCCCCTCCAGCCCATAAGGCTGGCATGCAAAAGGGGGAAGGGTTGGACTCCAAGTCCTTCTCCCCTTCCGTCATACGGAGCTGGGACTCTTTCCCCCTTGGCCGCATGGGTCTTTGGGGCTGGTGCGCCCAACCTAAAGAGGCCACGGCGCCTTCGCTTAGCCCATGCCGGCCCTTGGGACGTGGTGGACCCACTTGTAGACTTCCAGACCCCTTCTGAAGCTTCTGGAAGCTTCCCGGTACAATACCAATTTTTTTTTCTAGAATCCGAAAAACGACTTTCCGTATATAAATTTGTACCTCCGGACCATTCCGGAGCTCCTAGTGACATCCGTGATCTCATTCGAGACTCTGAACAACATTCGGTTACCAATGCACATATCCTAGTACTACTCTAGCATCATTGAATGTTAAGCGAGCGACCCCGTGGGTTCGAGAATCATGTAGACATGACTGAGACACCTCTCTTGTCAATAACCAATAGTAGGACCTGGATGCCCATATTGGTTCCTACATATTCTACGAAGATCTTCATCGGTTGAACCACGATGTCAAGGATTCAGTTAATCCCGTATGCAATTCCTTTGTCCAGCGATATGTTACTTGCCCGAGATTCGATCGTCGGTATCTCCATACCTAGTTCAATCTCGTTACCGACAAGTCTCTTTACTCATTTCGTAATACAAGATCCCATTACTAAACTCATTAGTCACAGTATTGCAGGATTCTTGTGATGTTGTATTACCGAGAGGCCCCAAAGATATCTCTCTGCCATACGGAGTGACAAATCCCAGCCTCAATCCATGCGAAACCAACAAACACCTTCGGAGATACCTATAGAGCAACTTTATGACCACCCAGGTACAAGGTGACGTTTGGATGCACACTAAGTGTCGTGAAATTGTCACGACAGATGTCCTAGTGTGAGGACTTAATCGTGAGGCCAGCGCATCTATGTGGTAGCTTGAGAGGGGTTGAGCGGAATCGAGAGACGCAACACAAGACAAGGGTTTATACAGCTTCGGGCCCCGGGAAACATCATCCCGTAATAACCCTACATGTTGTTTGAGGCTAGGTCTAATTATCATCACAAGACAGTCGTCGGTAAAACGGCTCTTTGTGTCTAGCCTTAAGGATTGTTTCTTCTTACCCGTCCCTCTTTGGGGAGCCCTGCCCCTCCTTATATATGTTGAAGGGGCGGGTTACATGACTAGTCCTAGTAGGATTATGATTACTCTATTACAAGTGGAGTCCTAGTCTTGGTTCCTTTGTAGGAGAATATTCCTTATGCTTTCCTCATAAACCGGTCGACCGTAACATGAACCGGCCTCCCATAATCCGCATTTTGGGCCACCGGGTCCTGTTGTTCCTCTGACCCGCTCGCCGGGTCACCCATGAGTCGCCAGGCTCGGGCGGGTCACTTAGTGAGTTGCCAAGTCAGGGCAGACTATTAGTGCGTCGCCAAGTCCAGCCGGGTTATACTTCTGGTCGGGTTATGCCGCGGGGTATATCCCCGACATTAGCCCCCAGTTTAATTTTGATTTATTCATGTTAAACTGATCTGCAACATAAACACAAGAACAAATTTGGCGGCTTGTGCTCCGGGTTAAACAAATTTGGCGGCTTGTGCTTGGGGTTAAATATTCTTATAAACTGGGACTTGATCATCCTTAAATCCTTGTCATTTCTCCCTTCTAGAAAATTCGAGTCAATAGACCAGCTTCATAATCAATTTGCTTGCAGAAGATATTTTGTAAATAAAGAATCCATTTGAATCGGCCTTTAATGATCTAATTTGACAAAAATATTGGTCTTCAAATATTCAACTAATATTCAGCCGGTTTGAAAATGTAGAACTTTGCCGGTTTATGAGTGCCAAAATTGCTGGTTTATTAAAACTGATGATCCCAGGTCATGACTGTTTATTGACACTGGGTTATGATTGTTGCCAATGCCGAGTCACACAATTAATCTTCCTGATTTGCCCGAAATTGAGAATTTGAATATGTTCCTCCTTTATATGCTATTACCTGTAGCCCCCAAGTCTTAAGAGGAGAACGTAGTAACCACTTAAGACTTGCTTCAATATAAATCTTATAACCTTGAAGAAATGCAAGTTATTCACCTTAGTTATTTGTCAAAACTGAATATTCCACAAATGTAGCCCCCAAGTGTCGGGTTGTGATGCTTGCAGCAGCCTAGGACTTATAATTGCCTTATGCTCATAAAAACTTGAACCAGTGTTGGCCCCAAGGGTCGGGTCATTATGCAATAATGAGCAGGGACTTTATAAATATGATCATGTAGACTTGAACAACAACGTGTAGCCCCCAAGGGCCGGCTCAGTAAAATAATATTGAGCTGGGACTTTATATATACTTCTTTGAAAAGAACAACATATGATGTAACCCCCATCATGATGCTTGAACCCACGTCCACAAGGTTAAGAGCTTTGTGCTTTACCAACTGAAGAGTGGACCCTTCAATATAATGGATTAAAACTGGTGTACCTTGAATTGTTGACAGGAGAAATGGGTAGCCCCCAAGGGCCGGCTCATTACAATGTGATGAGTCGGGTCATCAATAAGGTGATGAAAAAATGACTTTGCATGTTTGATGTAATCTAAATTTGAATAATGTAGTGACATGGGACTTGCATATTTGATGTAATCTAAATTTGAATAATGTAGCCCCCAAGTGTCGGGTCGTAAGCCTGCAGCGACTCGGGACTATACCTTCCATTGTAGAATAAATCATATCCATCGATGAAATAATATGCATTGCGCTAAAGCGACTTTGAAAACCTTAATCATAATACTGGTTATTGATAATCATAATAAAATCCAGCCATGTTGGCTATTTGAAGATTTGAATAATATAATCCAATGATTTATGAGCGCGTGATTCCAATGGCGCAATCCAAATATATACTGGCGACTTATAGTCGAAAGCCAGGCCGGCTCAATAAGCACTGGATTATAATTGATCATGTACTGACAACTTGTAGTTGAATTCCAAGCCGGGTCAATAAATGCCGGTTTATCCTATGATATTATAAACCTCATCAAAGGAGAAAAAACTTTGCAAAAAACATAAAAAGAACATGTGAGGCTTTTCATGGGCTGCCAGGCCCAAAATCGAGGCTTTTCATGCTCTGCCAGGCCACTGAGTTAAACCATTTTACAAAGCCTTTAAAGATGGACCTCACATTAACCAATCATCGTTTTAAGTTTGACAAGTTCAAGGTCTGTATAAGATTGACTTGCCAAATGTTCGGCGGGTCATACCAGGATTACCTGGGCGGAGTGACTTACTTTATCACGGCAGGTTAACCCGGGGTTTTAGGTGAATACACCTAGCTTCCAAGCCTGGCTTGATATCCTATTACAAGGGTCATTAAAACTCTTCGTTGCTGTGCAAAAAGAGCCCCCAGGTAATATTTTGAGCTGTGCTCAGTGCGTGCCTATGTTTGAGCTGTGCTTTTGCAACACTCTCTTTGGCCCCTGTTAACTTTTTCTGAGAACTCGAACTTTGCGAGAGATAATTCTTCTTGAACCGGATGTTAAACCGGATATTGAGAGCTTAAAAGCATTGTGGGAGACATCTTTCCCTTGAACCGGATCTTAAACCGGAATCTTCATTTTCCGCCGGAATTTTTCTGACGGCCTTTAAACTCGAACTTGCGAGATATTAATTCTTTTTAAACCGGAGATTCTTAAACCGGATTTGAGAGCCTCAGAGCTTTGTAGGAGATAGATTTCCCTTGAATCGGATTGTCAACCAGATATTTGAGAGCTTCAGTAATACTGATGTCCTTTGAGCCGGATTTTAAACTGGATTCCTCTCTGATGATCCGAAAACTTCTTCATTGAACTGGGATTTTGTACTTTTCATATACTTTTTAAGCCAGAAATTTTTCGACGCCCTTTAAATTATCATCAATATAGAAGTTGCCTCTGGGACCAGGTTATCTTTCCCTCCATCGTCCTGGGGTTCTTCAATTTGCTGAAACTGGCAAGATTTGCTGAGTCATGTCATCGTAGCCCCTGAGTCTTAAGATGATTCGAGGAGTTATCTTGAGATTCTCTGTATTTGACTATAGCAGAAGGTGTATATCATTGGTGTTGATAGCGCGATGTGAATCCAAAGAAGTTTGAGGTGATTATAGCGGGTTAAAAATGATCATGTACGAGCCATGTCAGCAACTCGGCTAATGGTTCCTTCCAACTGGCGATTTGAAGTTAACCAAACTGTAGTGGCGGTGACTTGTGCGCTCGCCCATTGAGCCACCCAGTGCAGATGGCGGTTGATGATAATTTTCCTCCATTTTGTTGAAAGAAAACTGGGCTACCCAAGCTGTGACTTGCTCATACCACTACTAGAAAAAAGCTTATTAGTGGCGCACCACTTTTGGGTATTAGTGGCGCACCTCTGGTGCGCCACTATTACCACGCCACTAGTAATGGGTATTAGTGGCGCACCAGAGGTGCGCCATTACTAATCCAGATATCAGTGGCGCACCACCTGGTGCGCCACTACTAAGTATAAGGGTGCGCCACTGATATTTTTTCAATTTTTTTTTTCAATTTTTATTTCAGAATTGCTACAGGTGCGCCACTGATATTGCTACAGGTGCGCCACTAGTAACAATTTTTTTTTTCAAATTTTTTTCCAGAATTTTTTTTTCAAGTTTTTTTTTCAAATTTTTTTTTTCAAATTTTTTTTTCCAAATTTTTTTCCTTAATCTCGGGTCACTATGGCTTAATCTCGGGTCAATATGGCTTAATCTCGGGTCAAATCGCACTCCGTGGTCAAACTTCCCAGAAGGTCACCCATCCTACACTACTCCAGCCCAAGCACGCTTAACTTCTGAGTTCTATCCAACCCCAGCACCAGCTCACTTAGCAGGCACTTGTTGATATATCTATCATATCAATCCTATTAAACCTTGTTAATGTCTGGGAGTTTGTTCATGTTCATGAGTGTGATAAAATTTTGAAAAAATATTTCAAACTTCCCGGTCATTTTACATATCATATTTTTCAAAAAAACTATTTTTTTTCAAAAAAACATTTTTTCAAAATAAACATTTTTTAAAAAAAACCATTTTTTTCCAAAAAAAAAATATATTAGTGGCGCACCACACCCACGGTGCGCCACTACTATTTTTTTGAATTTTTTCAAAAAATATTTATTCCAAAAAAAATAGTTTTTCAAAAAAAAAAACTATATTAGTGGCGCACCACACCCACGGTGCGCCACTACTATTTTTGAAATTTTTTGAATTTTTTTGAATTTTTTCAAAAAATATTTATTCCAAAAAAAATAGTTTTTCAAAAAAAAAACTATATTAGTGGCGCACCACACCCACGGTGCGCCACTACTATTTTTGAATTTTTTTGAATTTTTTTG
>LR738714.1:174685780-174816349 GCA_902687465.1 Secale cereale | reverse complement strand
GGGGGGGGTGCATTTGGTGAAAAAACATTGGAATGTTAGTAGTGGCGCACCCCTTCACTGGTGCGCCACTAGTAGCCAGGAATACTAGTGGCGCACCAGTGAAGGGGTGCGCCACTGCTATGGTTTTTTTTTGGACCACCATGCCCAGCCTTACCAGTGGCGCACCAGGGCAAGGTGCGCCACTACTATCAAAAATAGTAGTGGCGCACCTTGTCCTGGTGCGCCACTGGTAAGGCTGGGCATGGCTGGTTACTGTTCAAAAACATAGTAGTGGCGCACCCCACACCTGGTGCGCCACTAGTAATGTCACTATTAGTGGAGCACCTGTTTGTGGTGCGCCACTGCTATATAGTAGTGGCGCACCACATCTCTGGTGCGCCACTAATAGTGATATTACCTATAGCCTTTTTTCTAGTAGTGTACTCAATAAACAACTCATGCAGACAGGTGCGGCCTAGTATGTTGATGTAGACCAGGCCGCGAAAGTCGGACAATATAGATAAATGAGTCGGCCACGGCGTGTAAGCCGGTGCAGTCTTGCGAAACGGCCAAGGCATTGTAAGCCGACACGGGAGTCCGTTGGTTAAGGACGACCACGTGTGGCGAATGATGTCGGTACACCTCCATCTCCGTGGTATAATGCTGTTTTGTAATGAATAATTTTCCTGCATATAAAACACAGCAGGGGAAAGTAGTTTTGCTCGGACGAATTAATATGTGCTTGAAAAACAAGGTAAAATAACACCTGGTATTTGCCGGAGGTCAGTCCAGTTGTGATAACAAAGCAACCATAAATATCAGCCGATAGGTACGGTCAGCCGCGGCATTGCGAAGGTGCAGACAGATGAATTGGCCACGGCGTTGTAAGCCGGCGTGGATGAAAGAGTCGGCCACGACGTTGGAAACGGCTCGGACGCGGGCGAGTCGGCTGGGGGCATGGACGATGAGTCAGCCGCGTGTGTTGATGTAAAAGGGGCGGCGACTTGCGCACGTGTTCGTCCAACAGTACGGCACGGACAATTGCTAGTGCAAAAATAATGCTGACGCACGGTCCGTATCCGCGATAGTCACCCCTTTTGTAATTATCCTGCATAAAATATATTGCAGACCAGAGTACTTGTTTTCGGACAATATAGTATGTACAAAAAACAAATAGGAAAAATAGCACCTGGTATTGCCCGTATGAACGAAGACGCGTGTGCTGGATAATGCACCGTGGTGCTTTTGGCTTTTTACAAAAGAATTGATCTGGTGTGTACGGTTGAAAATGAAAAGTAGTACTAGCTCTCTTGTCTTTAAACGCCCAATATGATTGAGGTCTCCACGTGGGGAGACTCCCCCTTTTCTAGCAAGTCCGGAACAGTGCACACACGGTCCATTGAGCAGAATTGAACTTGATCCATTGATTAGGTGTTTCATGTGCCTTGTGTTAAGAGAAAATGTGACACAAATGTGCGGAAAGCGGCGGAACACGTCTCAAGGCGGGCTCGGTTGCGACAGCGGAGGTCCTCGTGAGGCACAACAGGGCCGGTGGGTGGGTCAGAAAGACGCCGTCCATGGGCGGCTCAGGAGGCCGTAGCTGCAGCAGCAACGGAGGCCTCAGCAGTGACGGGGCGGCTCAGCAGGGCGTCGGGCGGCGACTTATAACAGAGCGAAGTCAGTCGACACCGCAGCGAGGCAGAACAACAGTGGATCACAGCGACGGCGGCTGAAGGAATGGCGGAAGCGGATCTAGGCGCGGACGACGGAGGCGAGTTAGGCGGCGGCGGTGGCTTAGGACTGGCACAGCAGACAGCGGCTCACGACGGGAGCAACCGCATGTTACTGCTACAGTGAGGGCTGCAGACATGGCTCAGTCCGCGCGGGGTCGACGCCGGTGAAGAAAAACCCGCAGCAGAGGGATCCAGACGGTTTGCTAGAACCACGGTCGGCAGGGGTGGTAGCTCGTCAATAGTGGGCGACGGCTTGATTAGGTGACGGCCGGTGAACGGAAACGCGGCGACGGGACGGCCCGATCAGACCGCAAGCAGCAGAGCCCGAATCCAAAACCTCCCTCCACGCACTTTCTGGTTCGTAGTTGCTTTGACCTTTCCTTCTTTTCTGTTTCCTTTCCCTTTTTTTCCAGCTTGATCTTTGTGAGCAGACCGAACATGGCTTTGGCCATTGATGGATAGTGAATCAGCCTAATCCTTCATGTGAGATGAACTTTTTTCTAGCAATAATTGGCCTAGGAACTTGTGCCTTTGTAGGTTTTCCTCCCCTTGTATCAAACAGATATTCAAAAAGTGCAAATTCACTTGACTCAATCTTTACGCCAGGAGTAGTACTCCATATAGTACGTACGGCTTGGTCCCTCGTGTGCAGATAGCAAACCAAGATCAAAGAAGCAGATAATGTTGATGGATGTTGTACGGCTTGGAAGTAGCACTAAAACAACTCGAGATTTGACGTGCAGGCAAAATATGTTGCAGGAGAAAATGACGGTCCCGCTTGCTAGGCACACAGAAAACTCATTTTTTTTATTTTCTTTTCCTTGTACTCTTGTTGGTCTCGGTGATCTGATCCTTGCGCTGATCGATCTCGGACAGGTCTTCGACTTCCAGCACCAGCGGCGCATCCGATGCAACCCTAATTTTCTCTTTATCTCAAATCTTGTATATATCACTTTGACTGTTCGTCGGACGTCTTCTACGCCGGCTCTTTTTCATCCAACCCATCGCGAACCCCTCGATCCCTGAAACAGAGATATATCCCTCCAAGAACTCAACACCACCATGCACGAGCTCCATGGTGGGCGCCAACTGTCGTGGAATTGTCACGGCAGATGTCCTAGTGTGAGGACTTAATCGTGAGGCCAACGCATCTATGTGGTAGCTTGAGAGGGGTTGAGCGGAATAGAGAGACGCAACGCAAGACAAGGGTTTATACAGCTTCGGGCCCCGGGAAACATCGTCTGGTAATAACCCTACATGATGTTTGAGGCTAGGTCTCATTATCATCACAAGAGAGTCGCCGTAAACCGGCTCTTTGTGTTTAGCCTTAGAGATTGTTTCTTCTTGCCCGTCCCTCTTTGGGGAGCCCTGCCCCTCCTTATATATGTTGAAGGGGCGGGTTACAAGAGTAGTCCTAGTAGGATTAGGATTACTCTATTACAAGTGGGGTCCTAGTCTTGCTTCCTTTGTAGGAGAATATTCCTTGTGCTTTCCTCATAAACCGGCCCACCATAGCATGAACCGGCCTCCCATAAACTGCCTTTTGGGCCACCGGGTCCTGTCGTTCCTCTGACCCGCTCGCCGGGTCACCCATGAGTCGCCAGGCTCGGGCAGGTCACTTAGTGAGTCGCCAAGTCAGGGCAGGCCATTAGAGCGTCGCCAAGTCCGACCGGGTTATACTTCCGGCCGGATTACGCCGCCGGGTATATCCCCGACACTAAGTATTCCTTTAGTGTTAGGGAGTTGCACGATCTCATGGTATAAGGAATAGATACTTGAAATGAAGAAAGTTGTAGCAAATAACTAAGCAATGCAATACGATATGTTGCTAAGCTTACGGTTGGATCTGTCCATCACATCATTCTCCTAATGATATGATCCTGTTATAAGATCACAACTCATGTCTATGGTTAGGGAACCTTAATCATCTTTAACCAACGTGCTAGTCTAGTAGAGGCTTACTAGGGACACGGTGTTGTCTATGTATTGACACATGTATTCAATTTTCCGGTCAATACAATTCTTGCATGGATAATAAACATTTATCATGAATGGGAAATATGATAATAACCATTTTATTATTGCCTCTAGGGCATATTTCCTACAGGTAGTGTTTTGCTCTGATGGCTCTCTTAGAGATTAAGTGGGGGTGGAGGGGTATAAATATGCTTCACCCAAAATTCAACTATTACAACCTTTTGACTCAAATCGGTGAGACCGCACATAAATTCGATGAGACCGATCTATGTAAAGAAATGTGAACTCTGGGCTTTTCGGTGGGTCCAAAGTGGAAAAACTCGATGGGGCCGAAGTGCAATGTCTAGGGTAGAGCTTTGCTTCAGAATTTTTGGTTGTTTCAACTTGGTGATTCCGAAGTGAAACAATGTCATAAGAGAAACTTAGCAAGGCCATCTCGGTGGGATCGAGATCCATTTCAGTCAAACCGAATTTCTAGGGTTTTAGCTTAGGCAATGAGAATGATCATCTTGGTGAGTCCATGGTAGGTGATATCGGTGGGACCGAGATAAAGAATTAGGATTTGGACAAATGTGTTTGAGGAAGTGACTGAGGGTTTTTGGAGGAATATCACTAAGCACTTGAGCAACAACCTCATCATCAATACGTCATCCCCTTTTAATAGTATTGGCTTTCCTAAAGGACTCAATATGATCTTGGACCAGTAAACCAAAAATGAAGATTCTTGGGATTGCCAATTCTTGTCCTTAGCATTTTGAAGGGGTCCACATCCTTAGGTCCTTTGCCAGCCACTCTTGAAATTATCTAAAATACACTTGATAAAAGTATTAGTCCAACAACATGCATGTTGACATTTATTACCAAAACCGCCAAGGGTACAAGTGTGCTTTCAATCTCCCCCTTTTTCATAATTGATGGCAACATACATAAAAGCTTCAAGTAGAGATATATCAAGTAGTACATTAGAGCTTTGAAAAACATGTATCATGCATATGCTCCCCGTACAAGTGTAAAACCATGCAAGCGAAAGTAGCTTATGAAATATGAGTGAACAATAGGAAAGAATGAGTAATGGGTTACATGTATCTTGTCTATATGCATCAGAGCAACGTGATGGATGAAATATCTTCATGTCCATGATCCTTCTTGAAAATAGTATGTGCAACAAGCAAGAGATCATCATGCACATGAGTGAGATGCAAATACTTACCTTGAGGTTCTTGAAGAAATAAGCATGAGAAAACAAGGTTAGATAACACAAGAAAATTTCCACAAGGAGCCACAAGATCCACAAGAGTACTGTCGGATTCAGGGCTCCGCAAAAACCTTGTTAAGTTTGAACACTGGGGTGCATGCGAAGAACTCAAGTTCCCCTATCTGCGTACTTGCCGTCTCCACAAACTAGCTTGATGAACAAGAAGAAAAGTGACACGGGCAGTTTACCCATGTTCTGGCCATCTAGCGGTGAGTGGCCCTACTCCTGCAATGTGGTGGATTGCCTCAAGGTGGGCTTAGCAAGAATTAGTACAATTGTTGAACAACCTCGGGAGGTTTGTTCTTGGGTGTATAGGCGAGGGAGGTCTAAATGATTCATCTACCCTATGGTGGTGGCTAAGCTATATTTATAGTGGCCTTCGTCCTCTTCCCCTGAAATGTTGGCGGGAAGGGATCCCACAACAACCAAATTTGAAGGGAGACAACTAGTACATCTTATCCTTACTAAAGGTGGTCTTCGCCTGCAAAGCTTTTGATCCTGATGCCATGGTGGGCTCGGTGATGACCTCCATCCTGCCGTCATGGCGATCCTGGTCTTGTTGCACGGAAATGGAAACCTTTGGCTAATTCCTTGGGACTCTACGCCTGCGCTTGCCTCTTTAGCACCAAAGAGGAAACATGTCATCCTGCGCCCCTTGCACCCACCTGGCCTTGGTCGGCATGGCTTGCGTCATCCTAACCTCACGAGGTGGGGCTTGCATAGAGATCTCCGCTCTTCAAAAGCCAGCCTAGTGAGACTGCTCCTTCCGGAGGTGTTGGTGTCGCCCGCCTCGCGAGGATTGGCCCCTCGCGAAGGTCTTAAGCGTCGATGCGGAAGATGGGCCATACCAGGCCGGTGAAGGAGCCGGTGAAGGCAGACACGTCTGGGTACCCTGGTTCCCAGAACGCCGTCAGTAGCCCCTGGTCCAAGGCGCGCTCGGACTTGGCTTCGAGGTGAATCCAAAGGGCAAGGGCGAAGCACTGCGGGACCCAACCGCCTACGAGTGTGATTGCCACGTGGCACCTGGATTGGATGTGAATGTCTCCACTTCCCCATGCTGCCTCAACAACCACTTGACTTGACGGCCGCCTGTTGCTAGCACCAGCTTGCCAGACTTGATCGCCGCGCTCAGACTTGTTTCTCCCTCCGCGCTGCTATCTTGCGAACTTGCGGCTCTCCCTCCATACTCGGCGCCGCGCCAATCTCCCTTTGTCTCCATGGCCCCTAGGTCGAAGAAGAAGAAGGGAAAAACCAGCGCTCCTGCTGAATCTTGGTCGGGCTTGGAGCCCGTGCTCGATCGATCGATGGTGATCAACTCGGAGGGGATGGCCAAGGTCCGGTCGGCCCTCGCCGCCAACTCCAATGAGTGGAAGGCGAAGACTGTCTGGCCCGCCTCCCGGGCCATGGTGGATATGGAATATACTATGATCCCCATCCATCTTCACGCTCTCCTGGCCGGACTGGTCCCTCCTTTCTCCAATTTCTTCAATGCCATACTCTCGCATTACCAGATCCAGGTGCTGCACCTGGACCCCGTGTCCATTAGCCTCCTAGCCACCTTCGCCTTCCTGTGCGAGGCCATGGTGGGCATTACCCGCCTATTGCCTTGTTTCGCCATTTCTTCTCGCACCATCTGGTCGACAACCGACAGCGCTCGGGGTGCGTGGCCTTCCATGACGAGGCGGCGACGACTGGCTCGGGCATCGAATTCACACTCCGCCTGGACATGAAGCGGTTCCGAAAGCAATGGGTGTTCGTGGACGCTGCCACGGTCAGCCCTCTGCTCCATCTCCCACGGAGGCCAGCAGAACCCAGCTCTAGCTGGGGCCACGAGAAGCTTGTCAACCGCCAGCTCACCTTTGTTTGGACCAGGTTGGCCAGATTGAAGAAGGCCGGGGTGACCGCTCCAATGGTGGTGAGGGAGTTCGTCAGACAGCACATCGCCCGCTCTAGCGCTATTCCCTCTTGATGTGGTCCTTTACTGGTCCTGCAGACCCCATAAGGCTCCAGGTGCCTTCGCTTCCTTCCAAGATGCGGCGCGTGGTGCTTGAGCTCCTGACCGGCGACCGATCGTCTGCCGCGCTGCCAGAGGATGACTGCCTCCTACAAAACTGTTCAAACAGGGAGAGATTCGCGAGGCAGTTGCCCCTCTTCGACGAATGGGGGCTGCACCCGGAGGGCCTTGGAGGGCCCCGCGAGAATCCCATCTTGGTGACTCCAGTGCTTATTGATCCTGCGACGCGCGCCCCAGATGTGGGCGCAGGGGGGCGAACGTCGCCGAAGGCTCCTAAGGCGATTGGAGGGGAGCTGCGATCGCCTCATGCTCCCGAGGAGGTCACTCCAGGAGCCCGCATGTGCGTTCCTGAGGTAGCCATCCATGAGCAGACGCGGCCCGTTGCTCCTGAGCAGGCTACACCTGAGGGTTGGACGGCTTCCTTCGAGGCGGCAATGCACCTGTCTGTCGCTGAGGATCATGCCCCAGCGTTCGGCCCACTTCGCCCAAACCTCGAGGCGCTCCGCAAGTGGAAAGGGCTGTGGGGCTTCAATGGTGATGGTCTCCGGCGCCTGAAACAGAGGAAGTATATAACAGTGAACAAGTACATGCCTTATCTTTGTTGATTCTCGATGAGCGGCGCCCTTTCCTGACCCTGCCTCCTCAGGGTTTCTTCAGTCGCGACGGCCAAAGCTCCTAAGGTTTGCACATCGGGGGCTCTTGGCTTGCTGTCATCTTCGGGCTCCCTGCACCAGGCACCCGCGTGAGGGACTGGGACGGCTCGCGAGGCGAGCGTGCCACCGGGGACCGATGGCCGAGGCCTTCTGCACCCCTGCTCCGACGTCGCTTCCGGGGTGTCGATGGTGTGCCGAGGGCGCCCCCACTGATCCTTGTAAGTGGCTGGGCCCCCTAGGTGCTGGCTCCGTCTTCGAGCGATAGAGCCTCGTCACTTAACCCCTTTGTTGGGGCCGATGAAGTGGCTGGGGGAGCATCAGCTACCAGCCCCTTGCGAGGGGGCATGTGGGGCACCTCGCATCCCCCCGGAAGCCCCCTGTGCCACGAAGGGGCTTGGTCACGCGCTGGAGGTTGCGCGTGAGTGCAGTTTCATTCGCCATGACCTTTTCTAGGAGGCCATCACTGCACTAGGCCAGATTCGGGAAGAGCTTATTTATGTTGATGTACACCTTGAGTCGGAGAATCTTCGCCTGGCACAGGAGTGGCATAAGATGAAGGTTGCCATCAAGCTTGGGCGTCAGCAACATGAGCTAGCCTGTGCGGATGCGGCAGACTCCCTTGCGTCTTCTTGCGAGGCATGTGCTTGTGCCTTGCAAGAGGCCAAGGCCGCTGGCCGCCGCCGCGAGGCGGCAGAGGAGCGGTTGAAGGAGCTTCAGGCGTCAAATGCTGCCCTTGAGCAGTGAGTCCAAGCGCGGTGAGCCGCGCTAGCGACACCGCTGAGGGATAACCCCTCTAATTAGAAGGAGATCTGGGAGCGCGAGGAAGCACTGATGCTTGATACCTTGGAGCACAGCCTGTAGTTTGAGCGGCTGCAGGTGAGGGAGCGCCAAGTTGCCGCAGCCGAGGATGCCATCGCTGCCCGAGAAACTAGGGTCCAGCAGGAAGTCAATCAGAAGGTGGTGAACATTCGCGAGGCCCTCGTAGAAGACTATCACTAGAAGCTGAAGCTTCAGGAGACCGAATCCCAGCAGCAGCAGGTCGAGATGGACGGCAGGACCAAATCCCAGGGAGCAACTGGCTGCCATGGCACGGCGTGAGGTAGCTGCCAAGGAGGCTCAGGCCTTCACCTAGGCCAAACTGTCTTCACTTTAGAGGTATGTCGTGAGTCCTTTCTGGGCCGAGCCTTGGACAAGGCAAACTGCCGCCGTACAATGCAGCGTGAGCATTCTTCAATGCTCGAAGGTCTCAGGGCCTGGACCAATCGGGCCCTGGACACGATTTGTCAAGAGAGCTTCCCACGGCCTCATTATGTTGATGATGTTGACTACCTCCACTTCTTTACCCAAGTCGTGACCCATATGGAGGATCGGGCCACAAGAGCTCACCAGCTTGTTGAGGAAAGAAGTTGTGGTCTCCTTGGGCATGCATTCTCGTGCATTTTCAGCCTCCTTCTCAGCCTTCACCCTGACTTTGATTTCAATGTTGCGATATCCCCCGAGCCCAGGGCAACTCTGGGTGTCTTTGCGAAGTGGGTGGACGACCTGATGACGGATCTCGCTCTCGAGGGATATGTGAACACGCCTGCGGCCAGAGAGGTGTCGGTGTACAAACGTAGGGGCTCTCTTTTTACACCTTACTTGTGCACGGGCAGTCAGAGCCACGCCTGTGGCCAAACATAACAGAGCAAAGGGGGGAAGCGAGGGACACGGAGTTACCAGAACAACGCCAAGATGGCGGCACGAGAAGACCAAGCAAGGAAGTAGGCTCTCCCCGGAAAGGACTCTTGCCGGGGCGGCCTGCGCGCCCCCGGCAAGAGCTCTTGCTGGAGCGATTCGCCCAAACACGTCCGTCGTGGCCACCCTTGGGCCTAAGAACTCCAACGTCATCCACAACATTGGAGCCAAGGCTCGGGAAGCGCCCATGTGATGGCATGCATATATTTGTGAAGACAAAGGTCTATGACTCCCAAGATAAGAACCAGAAGACATGTCGATCACAAGGCTCCTTGCCGAAGACGCCCTGGAGCCCGGGCAAGCCTCTTGCCGCGGGATGCTCATGGAGGCCCCGGAAAGACCCTTGCCGGAAACAGAAGCACGACTATGGCAAGCCCTTGCTTGCTACCCCATCGCTGCCCCAGCTCGGCGGCCGACCCGCTGGCCCATGCAGGAACCCACGTGGCAATACGTGGTTCCTGGGCCAGCTAATCAAGCACCTGTGTGGTGGCATGCAGATCTTCGTGAAGACCCTACCACCACGCCACCTCAGCTGCCTGCCTTGCTGGCCTGGACGCGCATCGTGACCAGACACAGTGGCCATGGACAGGACGGGCTTCTTTTCCGTACCCGATAAAGTAAATAGACACCTAAGCAGCGCATTTAATGCGTCTTGTCCCGTAATAGCATGGGATAAGCCTATACACTGTACACCTTTCCACCTCCTCTGTGCCACTGTGGCAGCCCCTTTTAGACTATAAAAGGAGGCCCACGGCATACGGAATAAGGATTCGGATCCTGAAAAGCTGGACAGGCACCGTAGCTAGCTCAAGAACTCAAGAACACTCAAATATACACCAAAGCCGGACTAGGGTATTACGCATCCTCGTGGCCCGAACCTGGGTAAACGATTGTTGTGCTGACTCTTAGGCCCGCTCTTTGCAAAACCTCACACCCACCAACCATAGAAGGGATTCCAGTGATCCCATAGGTGTCCTTTCGTCCCGACATCTTTGGCGCGCCAGGTAGGGGGACGCAGTTGTGAAAATCTGGTCTAGCAGTTAGTATAGCAGTTCTCCATGGCCATGATTTCCCAAGAAGGAAATGACCAAGTGCGACGACCAAAGAGATAAGTGACGCAAGATTTTGAGTAATTCCTTTTCATAAAGGTTATTCTCCTTGGAGATCTTGCTCTATATATGATAAACTTGTATGCAATGGGGCCCTTCCACTATTGGCAAAGCCCTCTGCTACTTCTCGAGCTTGCGTTGTATTCCCTAGAAGAGAAAATGGAGATGCATCATAGTAGCGTAAGTATTTCCCTCAGTTTTTGAGAACCAAGGTATCAATCCAGTAGGAGACCACGCGCGAGTCCCTCACACCTGCACACAAACAAATAAGAACTTCGCAGCCAACACGATAAGGGGTCGTCAATCCCTTTACGGTAACTTACGAAAGTGAGATCTGATAGAGATGATAGTTCATATTTTTTTGGTATTTTTGTTTATAAGAACAGAAAGTAAAAGCGGGAAAAGTAAAGTAGATGTAGATTGATATGTTGAGAACAGACCCGGGGGCCATGGTGTTCTCTAGTGGCTTCTCTCATGATAGAGATATTCTATGGCGGGTAAACAAATTACTGTCGAGAAATTGATAGAAAAGTGAATAATTATGAGACTATCTAGGCATGATCATTGTATATAGGCATCACGTCCGAGACAAGTAGACCGAAACGATTCTGCATCTACTACTATTACTCCACACATCGACCGCTATCCAGCATGCATCTAGTGTATTGAGTTCATAAGAACAGAGTAACGCCTTAATCAAGATGACATGATGTAGAGGGATAAACTCAAGCAATATGATATAAACCCCATTTTTTATCCTCGATGGCAACAATACAATACGTGCCTGGCCGCCCTTACTGTTACTGGGAAAGGACACCGCAATATTGAACCCAAAGCCAAGCACTTCTCCCATTGCAAGGACTATAGATCTAGTAGGCCATACCAAACCAATAATTCGAAGAGACTTGCAAGGATATTATGAGCACACATAAAGAGTTCAGAGAAGAACCAAATATTTCTCATAGATAATCTTGATCATAAACTCACAATTCATCGGATCTCGACAAAAACACCGCAAAAAGAGATTACATCGAATAGATCTCCTCGAAGACTGAGGAGAACTTTGTATTGAGATCCAGAGAGAGAGAAGAAGCCATCTAGATACTAGCTATGGACCCGAAGGTCTGTGGTAAACTACTCACAACTCATGGTGAGGGCGATGATGATGATGTAGAAGCACTCCGTGATGGATCCACCCTCCGGCGGAGCTCCGGAACAGGCTCCAAGATGGGAATTCACGGGAACAGAAGTTTACGGCGGTGGACTTAGGGTTTTCTCTCTGTTGCTGATGGTTACGGGGTACATAGACTTATATAGGAGGAAGGAGGACACCGGGGGATGCTCGAGGGGCCCACGAGGCAGGGGGCACGCCTTGGGAAGGGGGGCGCGCCCCCACCCTCGTGGACACCCCGAGGCTCCCCTGACGTGGTTCTCAAGTCCCTTGTGTGGGATTTTCTCCGAAAATATCTTCCTCGAAGGTTTCATTCCGTTTGGACTCCATTTGATATTCTTATTCTGCAAAACCCTGAAACAGGAAAAAAACGGCAATCTGGACTGGGCCTTTGGGTTACTAGGTTAGTCCCAAAAATTATATAAACTGTATGACAAAGCCCACTAAACATCCAAGACATCATAAATAATAGCATGGAACAATAAAAAATTATAGATACGTTGGAGACGTATCAAGCATCCCCAAGCTTAATTCCGGCTCGTCCTCGAGTAGGTAAATGATAAAAACAGAATTTTTGATGTGAAATGCTAACCAACATAGTTTTTCAATGTAATTCTCTTAATTGTGACATGAATGTTCAGATCTGAAAGATTCAAGATAAAAGTCCATATTGACATAAGAAATAACAATATTTCAAGTATACTAGACAAGCAATCATGTCTTCTCAAAATACTATGGCTAAAGAAAGTTATCCCTACAAAATCATATAGTCCGGCTATGCTCCCGCTTCATGACACAAAATATTCATATCATGCACAACCCCGATTTCAGATAAGCAATTGTTTTCATACTCCATTCTTTCAAACCTTTCAACTTTCACGCAATACAGGAGCATGAGCCATGGACATAGCACTATGGGTGGAATAGAGAGGTGGCTGTGGAGAAGACAAAAAGGAGGGAGATAATATCACATCGACTAGGCGTATCAACGGGCTATGGAGATGCCCATCAATAGATATCAATGTGAGTGAGTAGGGATTGCCATGCAACGGATGCACTAGAGCTAAATATGTGAAAGCTCAACAAAAGAAACTAGTGGGGTGTGCATCCAACATGCTTGCTCATGAAGACCTCGAGCATTTGAGGAAGCCCATAGTTGGAATATACAAGCCAAGTACTATAACGAAAATTCTCACTAGTATATAAAGTGACTAAGCATGAGACTCTCTACAATGAAGAACATGGTGCTACTTTGAAGCACAAGTGTGGAAAAAAGATGGTAGCAATTGTCCCTTTTTTTCTTGTTTTTGGCCTTTCTTTTTTCTTTGGCCTTTCTTTTTTTTTCTTTTTTTTGGAGGGGCTTTATTGATTTAGCCTTTCCTCCCATGGGAGAATGCTCCAATAATGATGATCATCACACTTTCATTACGAATCAATATTACAACTTGATACTACAACAAAGTATGACTCTATATGAATGCCTCTGGCGGTGTACCGGGATGTGCAATGAAACATGAGTGACATGTATGAAAAGTTATGCATGGTGGCCCTACCACAAATACGATGTCAACTACATGATCATGCAATGGCAATATGACAATATGGTGCGTGTCATATGAATGGAATGGTGGAAAGTTGCATGGCAAAATATATTGGAATGGCTATGGAAATGCCATGATAGGTAGGTATGGTGGCTGTTTTGAGGAATAATTTTGTGGTTGTTTTGAGGAAGGATATATAGTGGGTTTATCGTACCGGCGAAAGTTGCGCAGTACAAGAGAGGCTAGCAATGGTGGAAGGGTGAGAGTGCGGATAATCCATGGACTCAACATTAGTCATAAGAACTCATATACTTATTGCAAAAATCTATGAGTCATCAAAACAAAGCAATCAACGCATGCTCCTAGGGGGGAGGTTGGTAGGAGTTAACCATCGCGCGCACCCGACCTCCACACAAAGGTTGACACTTTACAAATACCTCATGCTCTAACTTCGTCACATAGCGGTTTACCATACGTGCATGCTATAGGAATCACTAAACTTAACACTTTTATTTCTCAATTTCATAATAACTCCACTAGAATGACTCTAATATCACTATCCTCATATATCAAAACAATTATCAAGCATCCAACATCTCATCATATTCAATGCACTTAGTGTGAATTTTTTTACTACATTGATATTGGATGTCTATCATGTGAAGACTAGTTTTATAGCCTAAACACATTACCATGCTGTTTTAATAGACTCTCAAAAGGATATAAGTGAAGCATGAGAGTTCAAAAATTTCTTTAAAATATAATCACCATCGTGCTCTAAAAGATATAAGTGAACCACTAGAGCAAAAACTATTCAACTCAAAAGATATAAGTGAAGCACATAGACTGTTCTAGCAATTCCTAGGCCATATTTAACTCTCTCAAATAGGTGTGTCCAGCAAGGATGATTGTGGAAAACTAACAAGCAAAGACTCAAATTATACAAGACGCTCCAAGCAAAACACATATCATGTGGTGAATAAAAATATAGCTCCAAGTATAGTTGCCGATGGATGAAGACGAAAGAGGGGATGCCTTCCCGGGGCATCCCCAAGCTTAGGCTTTTGATTGTCCTTGAATTTTACTTGGGGTTCCATGGGCATCCCCAAGCTTAGGCCTTCGCTACTCTTTGTTCCATAGTCCATCAAAGCAATACTCAAAACTTGAAAACTTCACAACACAAAACTTAGACAAACATTCTCGTGAGCTCCGTTAGTATAAGAAAGCAAACCACTACTCAAATGTGCTGCAATGAATTCATTCTTTTTTTATATTGGTGTTAAACCTACTGTATTCCAACTTCTCTATGGTTCAAACTTGCCAATACTACTCATAGATGCATTGAAATAAGCAAACAACACACGAAAAACAGAATCTATCAAAAACAGAACAGTCTGTAGTAATCTGCAGGTTTCGCATACTTCTGTAACTCCAAAAAATTTAAACTAAATTGGTAAAGATGAGGAATTTCTCTGTTAATCATCTGCAAAAAGAATCAACTAAATAGCACGATCCAGTAAAATCTGATGACCATTCTAGCAAGCGCTAATGATTCTGTTTTTCACAGCAAGACAACATAAACTTCACACAAGTCTTCCCAAAGGTTCTACTTGGCACAAACACTAAAAAAAACACAAAACCACATCTAAACAGAAGCTAGATGCAATATTTATTCCTAAACAGAAGCAAAAAAAATAAATATAAAATTGGGTTGCCTCCCAACAAGCGTTATCATTTTACGCCCCTAGCTAGGCACGATTTTAATGATGCTCACATGAAAGATAAGAATTGAAGCATAAAGAGAGCATCATATAGCATGTGACAAACACATCTAAGTCTAACATATATACTTACTATGCATAGGCATTCAATAGGAAAACAAATTAGCAAGACAAGCAAGAGCTAGCATATGCAAGGAAGAAGAAAGAAACGATAGCAATCTCAACATAACGAGAGGTAATTTAGTAACATGAAGATTTATACAACCATATTTTCCTCTCTCATAATAATTCCATGTAGGATCATAAGAAAATTCAACAATATAGCTATCACACAACATATTCTCAACACGATCCACATGCATGCGAAGTTGACACTCTTCCAAAATAGTGGGATCAACATTAACAAAAGTCATGACCTTTCCAAACCCACTTTTATCAAAAAATTCATAAGATTGATCAATATCTAAAGTAGTGGGATCAAAAGTTGACACTCTTTCAAATCCACTTTCAATATTATGTCAAGCATTATTATCAATCTCATATTCATGATGGGGTTTAAATAAATTTTCAAGATCGTAAGAATTATCACCCCAATCATGATCATTGCAACAAGTAGTGGGAATAGCAAAATAAGCATTCCCATGCTTAGGGATTTGCATATCATTAGCACAATTGACATCAATAGAATTTATGGTAACATCATTGCAATCATGCTTTTTATTTAAGGAGCTAACATGAATCACTTTTTCTTTTAACAATTCCTCACAATTTCCAGATTCATAAACTTCGAGCAAAACCTCATAAAGATAATCTAGTGCACAGCTCACTAGCAATAGGTTCAACATAATTGGATCTCTTAAAGAGATTAGCAAATGGATGGGGATTCATACTTTAGCAAGCTAAGATGCAAGCTAAATGAGGGCACATGGCAACACAAGTAGACAGAAAGGCGAACGGTGAAACACACGGCAAAAAGAAGGGCAAATAAAACAGCAAGGGTGAAGTGGGGGAGAGGAAAACGAGAGGCAAAAAAAGTAATGCGAAGGATAAGGGTTTGTGATAGGTACTTGGTATATTACTTTTGCGTAAGCCTCCCCGACAACGGCGCTAGAAATTCTTCTTGCTACTTCTCGAGCTTGCGTTGTATTCCCTCGAAGAGGAAAGGTAGATGCAGCACAATAGCCTAAGTATTTCTCGAGCTTGCGTTGTATTCCCTCGAAGAGGAAAGGTAGATGTAGCACAGTAGCGTAAGTATTTCCAGTAGGAGACGACGTGCGAGTCCCTCGCACCTGCACAAACAAATAAGAACTTCGCAGCCAACGCGATAAGGGGTTGTCAATCCCTTTACAGTCACTTACGAAAGTGAGTTCTGATAGAGATGATAGGTTATATTTTTGGTATTTTTGTTTATAAGAACAAAAAGTAAAAGAAGAAAAAGTAAAGTAGATGTAGATTGATATGTTGAGAATAGACCCGGGGGCCATAGTTTTCTCTAGTGGCTTCTCTCATGATAGCGATATTCTATGGCGGGTAAACAAATTACTGTCCAGCAATTGATAGAAAAGCGAATAATTATGAGACTATCTAGGCATGATCATTGTATATAGGCATCACGTCCGAGAAAAGTAGACTGAAACGATTCTGCATCTACTACTATTACTTCACACATCGACCGCTATCCAGCATGCATCTATTGTATTGAGTTCGTAAGAACAGAGTAACACCTTAAGCAAGATGACATGATGTAGAGGGATAAACTCAAGCAATATGATATAAACCCCATCTTTTTATCCTCGATGGCAACAATACAATACGTGCGTTGCTGCCCCTACTGTCACTGGGAAAGGACACCGCAAGTTTGAACCCAAAGCCAAGCACTTCTCCCATTGCAAGAACTATAGATCTAGTAGGCCAAACCAGACCAAAAATTCAAAGAGACTTGCAAGGATATTATGATCACACATAAAGAGTTCAGAGAAGAACCAAATATTTCTCATAGATAATCTTTATCATAAACTCATAATTCATCGGTTCTCGACAAACACACCGCAAAAAGAAATTACATCGAACAGATCTCCTCGAAGACCGAGGAGAACTTTGTATTGAGATCCAGAGAGAGAGAGAGAGAGAAGAAGCTATCTAGATACTAGCTATGGACCCGAAGGTCAGTGGTAAACTACTCACAACTCATGGTGAGGGGGATGATGATGATGTAGAAGCACTCCGTGATGGATCGCCCCTCCGGCGGAGCTCCGGAACAGGCTCCAAGAGGGGATGTCACGGGAACAGAAGGTTACAGTGGTGGAATTAGGGTTTTCTCTCTGTTGCTGATAGTTTCGGGGTACGTAGACTTATATTGGAAGGGGGGCTCACCCCCCACCCTCGTGGACACCCGAGGCTCCCCTGACGTGGTTCTGAAGTCCCCTGTGCATGATTTTCTCCAATAGTATCTCTCGCGAAGGTTTCATTCCGTTTGGACTCCGTTTGATATTCTTTTTCTGCAAAACCCTGAAACAGGCAGAAAACAACAATTTGGACTGGGCCTTTGGGTTAGTAGGTTAGTCCGAAAAATGATATAAAAGTGTATGACAAAGCCCATTAAGCATCCAAGACATCATAAATAATAGCATGGAACAATAAAAAATTATAGATACTTTGGAAACGTATCACCCTCGCCCTATTTCGAGTCCGCTCAACAGTTCGAGGGGCTGCGTCGAGAACGGCAGGGAAGCCTTTCTGTTACTAGCAATGCTTTTGTCCTGTTTCGAGTCCGCTCAACAGTTCAAACGACTGTGCTGAGAACGGTAAGGTAGTTTGCCCAACAGCAAGCACACCCGGCAGGCTATCGAGGATCTGTCCTCAGAGCGCCGCTGCCTGGGTTTACGCACTGGCAAGCCTACCCAATTAAGCATAGGGTAGACATACAGAGAGGAATCAAATTGGAAAATAGCATGCATCACTACAAAATACTGCAGAAGTTATATTACACAAATCATTCCGTGGTTCTAACTAAAGATAAAAATTGTTTGGGTTGTAAACCTACAGCGGCAACAAGAAACGGGGTGCCTAATCCCGACGCTGGCCCTCTATCCTCCGAATTCCGCCGACACAATCGATGATGGGCTTGATACGCTCCTTGAGCACCGTGAGATCTACATCATCCGGCAAGCTATCCAGCGCGGCGTCGAAGTCGAGGTCAGGGTTCCAGTAGGCCACTTTGGTGATGACCTTGGTCAGGGCGCCCCGGTACAGCCTCCGGGATTCGGCGGCTAGACAAGCCGCCCGGTCGGAATGGAGCTTTCCCAGGGCCTCAAGAACGCGTTCGAAGAACACGGTCAAGCTGGCATGGATGGAGAGGTTCACCTCCCAGGAGAACCTGAAGCTTGGCATGCCCATGGCGAGCAGCTGCGCAGTAAGTTCCTCCGTGACGGCGATGAGGCGGTTGATCAAGAGGTTCTCACCCTTTAGGTACTCTGCGTAGCCAGCGGCGTCATCCTTCCGCAGCCGCTTCTCCTCCTCCAGGCCCTTTTTCAGAGTCTCGCCCGAGCTTTGGCCTTTGTGAGCACTCCCTTGAGGCCCTCCAATTCCAGCTTCATAATTTTGATGGAATTCTGGGCCATGGAGAGCTGCTCGGCCTTACCGAGGACCTCGGATTGTGCATCCATCAGGGTAGTGTGGATCGTGTCCTTCTCCTTGGTCAGCCCCTGGACCCGCTCATTCAAATCATTCCGCTCCACCTCCAGCCCCTTTACCTTGCTGGCCTGGACCCGAGCCTGAGCATCGAGAGCCTCAATGTGCTTCTGTTCTAGCTCTTGGGTCCGCCGCGTGACAAGCTTGTCAATCTCTTCATCCTTGCCGCGGAGTGTAGCGGCGAGTGCCTGCTCACGGGCCACAAGGTCTTCCTCTTGAGAGTTCTGTTGAGCTTGGCGGTGGTTGTGGGCAGCCTCATCATTGGCGGCTCGCTCCTTGGCCTCCTCCCGTGCCTTCTAAAATCGGACTGCGCGAGCATGAGGTCTCGGGCGCGCTCGTCTAGCTTTTTTCTGGGCAACGCGCTCCTGGAAGTCGTCCTCTGCCTTATCCACCACTGACGACCTAGACTTTCCTTGTCCAAACGGGCGCGGTAAAGTGCTTGGAGCTTCTGGAAGCTGGCGCTCATGGCCTTAATGAGTTGCTCCTCTTGGGAGCTGTCGCCGTTGGCGCCTGGCTTGTCAACGACCTCAAGACCGGTAGCGGCGAGCACGTCATCGTCGAACACCTCCCTCTCGGTTGGGGCCTTGCTGCTTGCCATCCATGGGAGGTGGACGAACAAGTCATCGCTCACCTTCAGGAAGGCTGGTCTTCGGCAGCGGCCTTGCCGCCCTCCTCAGTAGCGGCCTTGCCGGCCTCCTCGGCAGCTGCCTTGTCGGTCCCTCCGGCGGGCCCTTTGCCGGCCCCCTCGGCGCTGGCGTCGCCCGTCCCTCCAGCAGACTGATACGTCTCCAATGTATCTGTAATTTTTTATTGTTCCATGCTATTATTTATGAAGTCTTGGATGTTTAATGGGCTTTATCATTCTCTTTTATATCAATTTTGGGACTAACCTACTAACCCAAAGGCCCAGTCCAGATTGCTGTTTTTTTGCCTATTTCAGGGTTTTGCTGAAAAGGAATATCAAACAGAGTCCAAACAGAATGAAACCTTTGTGAGAGATATTTTTGGAGAAAATCACGCACGGAAAGCATCAGGACCAAGTCAGGGGACAGCTGGGCTGCCCACGATGGTGGGGGGCGCGCCCCCCTTCCCAGGGTGCGCCCCCCTGCCTCGAGGCTGGCCCACATGGCCCCCGGTGCCCTCCTTCTTCCTATATATACCTTCGTATCCCAGAAACTCCATACGCCGAGAGAAAACCCTAATTCCACCGCCATAGCTTCTGTTCCCGTGGAGATCCCTTCTTGAATTCTGTTCTGGGAGGGGAATCCATCACGGAGGCCTTGATCATCATCATCATCGCCCTCACCATGAGTTGTGAGTAGTTTACCACAGACCTTCGGGTCCATAGCTAGTATCTAGATGGCTTCTTCTCTCTCTCTGGATCTCAATACAAAGTTCTCCTCTGTCTTTGAGGAGATCTATTTGATGTAATCTCTTTTTGCGGTGTGTTTGTTGAGATCCGATGAATTGTGAGTTTATGATCAAGGTTATCTATGAAAGATATTTGGTTCTTCTCTGAACTTTTTATGTGTGCTCATAATATCCTTGCAAGTCTCTTCGAATTATTAGTTTGGTTTGGCCTACTAGATCTATATTTCTTGCAATGGGAGAAGTGCTTGGCTTTGGATTCAATCTTGCGGTGTCCTTTCCCAGTGACAATAGGGGAAGCAAGGCACGTATTGTATTGTTGCCATCGAGGATAGAAAGATGGGTTTTCATCATATTGCTTGAGTTTATCCCTCTACATCTTGTCATCTTGCTTAAGGCGTTACTCTGATCGTATGAACTCAATACACTATATGCATGCTGGATAGCGGTCGATGTGTGGAGTAATAGTAGTAGATGCAGAATCGTTTCGGTCTACTTGTCACGGGCTTGATGCCTATATAAAATGATCATCCCTAGATAGTCTCATAATTATTCGCTTTTCTACCAATTGCTCGATAGTATTTTGTTTACCCGCCGTATAATACCGCTATCATGAGAGAAGCCACTAGAGAAAACTATGGCCCCCGGGTCTATTCTCAACATATCAAACTACATCTACTTTACTTTTCTTGCTTTTATTTGCTGTTTTATTAAACCAAAAATACCAAAAATATAATTATCATCTCTATCAAGATCTCACTCTCGTAAGTGACCGTAAAGTAATTGACAACCCCTTATCGCGTTGGCTGCGAAGTTCTTATTTGTTTGTGTAGGTGTGAGGGACTGGCGCGTGGTCTCCTACTGGATTGATACCTTGGTTCTCAAAAACTGAGGGAAATACTTACGCTATTGTGCTGCATCTCCCTTTCCTATTCGAGGGAATGCAATGCAAGCTCAAGAGGTAGCACAGACCCTTGGGCCGCCTCCTCCGCTTTGGCCTTGGCAGCCTCCTCGGCAGCAATCCTGTTCCTCGGCCTCGTCGTCTTTGGCAACCTCCTCGACGGTGGGTTCGATATCCTCCTGGTCCGTCAAGGGAGGTTCTAAAAGTCAAAAGAAAAAGTGAGGCAATGCCCAAGGTCAAGACTCAACCTGGAGAGAACAAAAGCGAATCATTTATACCAGACTGGAGAGGAGCGGCGCTCTCCTCGCCAACGACCGTTGCCGGGGGAGACCCGCCGGTGCTCAAGTCCCTCTCCTCCTCCTCCATGGGCGCGGGCTCGGCGGTCAGTGCCCCTGCCGGAGACACCCCTCGGGGCGGTGTAGTTGAGGGGGGCGGCGTGTTGGGGGTGGCCCCCTGTGGGCCCTCCTGCTGTCGTTCCCCACCTACAAAGCCGACAAGGTCAGTGTCGAGAATTCACGCCCCAGTGTTCGTCCATGGAAGAGTGAGTAGTAAAATTACGCCGGGGGTTGTTTTCTGGGCTGCTCTCCACCACCAGCGGCATTCCTGAAGTACCCGCCGGGGGCTTATCAGTGGACGACGCCCTAGCCCTCTTCACCGCCCTCTGGGCCAGCGTCTCTGTATCCCTACAGAGACAACGTTGGATCAGAGAGAGATAATGCAGGAATGGAGCCAGGAGAAAATGTGAGGGGCGAGATGCTTACTCGTCCTCCGTCTCCTCCTCCTCCTCTTCCTCCTTGGGCTAAAAGACCCAAGGTCAAAGTCGACGTCCATAGCGATGTATGCGGGAGGGGGAGAAGGAGATGGGGTCTGTCCATGCCTGGACGAAGAGGAGGCGCCCGCCGTCGTCTTCACCACTGTGGTCTTCCCCGCATTCCTCTCCGTCACGGCCGCCATCGACCTTGTCTCGCGCACGAGCTGCTCCGGGGGCTATTGCCGCTGCACGATGCTGCTGGGCCGCACCGGCTCGCCCGAGCAAGCTCGCCGCAGGACCCGCCCCCTCACCATGGAAGGATGGTCGGCGTCCTTGGCCTCCTCGTCGGTCGACTCCTCGACCACGTCTTCGACAAGGGGAGCATCAGCGTCGGCGCCCGCACGGCTGGCCTCCCCGGCAGACATCGCCCACTTGGTGAGCTCCTTCTCTTCAGCGGCCACGTTGGCCTCGTCCTCCACGCGGCCGGGGCTGCCGGTCTCCAGGGCAAACGCCGCCTCCGCCGCCCTGGCGGCAATGTAATTGAGTTCCGCCTGGGTGGTGTGATGGACGAGCACCGGCTCGTCGCGGATGCGCTTCTCTGACAAAGTACCAAAGAACTCCTGCACCTGATCCGCTGGCGGCTCGACCCAGGACGGGTCAAGGCCGTGCACATTGAAATCCCGCATCATGGCGATGATGTCGGACTGGCGAGAGTTATTGCTTAGCAGGCCCACTCCCACTGACAAACCAAACAAGGGCCCGTTGACGGCCTTGCCTATCTTGGCGGCCTTGCCGGTCCTCTCGGCCCTGCCTTCGTGGTCCACGTCGATCTGGAAGAGCCTCTGGCAGAGATGGGCGTGCTCCATCACCGTGAAGTTGTGCTTCAGGCCTGGGCGGAGCCTCGTGATGTGGGCCGCGTTCTGGAAAAGCTAAGCCGGCCTCCCCTTGTTATGCAGCGGCGTGATTCCGCGGCGGATGAAATCAGCCCCAATTACCTCGAGGGTAAGCCTGGCCTGGGCAAGGCGGTGGATCCTGGTGGTGGCGATCGAGAACTTCTTGTCATTAGCGTCAACGTACCCCCTGTCTTTCTCACGGACCGGTGGGCTCTGACGAACGCGGCAGAACTCCGGTGGGTCTTCCTCCTCTAGCCACAACCACCGGTGTCGGGGGAAACTGTCCGCCACGAACACCTATGGGACCGGAGCCCCTTGTCTGTGCGGTACGAGGGCGGAGGGAGCACAAAGAGCAGATCGTAGCGAGCACGCGGGCAGTTTTACCCAGGTTCGGGCCGCGGTAGACGCATAAAACCCTACTCCTGCTTAGTTGTGTATTGAGTTTGAGCGCTCGGGAGCTTGAAGAAGCAACTACACCGAGCGTGAGAGTGATCTAGGTTCCGAACCCCCTCCACGTTGTGCATGGGCCTCCTTTTATAGTGTAAGGGGTCACCGACAGGTGTCAACGTAGGAGAAAGGGGTAAAAACGTAAAAGAAGTGGTAGTTCTAACAGTGCGGGAACAGTGGAGCTACAGTACAGAACAGTGGTCTATACCTACTTTAACAGTGGGGGACAAGGGCATTTAATGCCCGTCGCCGTCGACCCCAAAAGCTCCCGCCCTAGCGTCTCCGTCTGCCACGGTGATGGATCCACCACCGTGGAGTGCCACCGTGTACCCCAGGCTGCACAGCCATCCGCCACGCGTCCCTGGATAGGCCCCAGGGCGACGCGTGGGCCGATGAGCTGGAGCGTGGGCACACAGCGCAGCCTTCCCGGCAAGCACCTTGCCGGGGCCTTGATCTTGCCGGGCCGGGGAGCTTGCCGCTCCCCGGGCCCTTGCCGGGGCGCATATAGCGCCGAGGCGTGTCTTCTAATCTTCCTGGCAAGCTCCCCTTGCCAGGGTCTTGTGCTAGTGAGGTAGTCTTGAGCCGGGTACGGCCTTCCCGGCAAGCTCCTCTTGCCGGGGTCTCGGTCTTCTTTCTTGTATACTTTGTTTTTGAATGGTTTAATAGGGAGCAGGAAGGTCTCCGGCGAGCACGCGGTAAACCCTGCCGCGGGAAGCTGCAACTGCCCGTGCACAAGTTGGGGTATTGAGGCACCCCTACCTTAGTACAACGACAGGAGCCCCCGGGCCTGGGCCACACACGGTGCCGAGCGCTGTTGGGCCAGGCCCAAAACAGTGCACGGGCACCCGCGGCCCGCGGCGCGCCGAATCCACTTCCGTATCCGCCGCACCCCACCGTAACGGCACGCGTCGATCGCGGCGCCGTGGGATGGGACGTGCCCACGATCTCTTAATGGAAAGGGCGAAACGCCCCCCCACTCCCCCATAAAAGCAGAAGAAGCGGGCGCGGTTCCCCTCCTTGCGCTCTCATTGCATCGTCTTCCTCCTCCAGAGATCTCTCTTGCGCTCTGCCTCCACACCTCCGCCGCCGCCAAGCTCTTCACCCCTCTCCTTCCGCCGCGTCCGCCATGGCCCCAAAGACCGACAAGGCGAAGGCGGAGAAAGCCAAGAGGGAGAAGTCGGAGCAAGCGGCGAAGCTCGCCACGTACCGGAAGAAGCACCTCGTCTTCCAGCCGAAGCTCGGCGTGCGGGAGCTCTGGAACAAGTATTACTTGTTCTGGGCCAAAGAAACCAACGCGCATCCCCGCACGCGAGCATATCCGGCGGCCGCCAAGGACAGCTATCCCAGCGGGTACTACTTCTTCGCAGCCTTTTTTCACTGTGGTCTCTGCCCTCCTTTCTCAAACTTCTTCTGCGACATTATGAACACATACGGCCTCCATCTGCTTGACTTCACCCCCAACGCCATCCTCACCATGGCGGTTTTCGCACAAATGTGCGAAAACTTCATAGGAGTACACCCAAACATAGCGCTTTTTAGGCACTTCTTCACTCCTAGAGCCGAGGCCGACGCCCCCCTCTCCGGAGGAATTTCTTGGGTTTTTCGTCTGAATAAAAAGGGAGCGTACTTGCCGGGGGAGCTCCGCGGCAAGTGGGAGGAATGGCGAGCGGAGTGGTGCTGGATCGTCGAAGACCAGCCGCAAGCTTTCACCGCGCCGCCCACAACGCCCATCGTGCGCGGCAGGGACTGGAGTGAGCTGGACTCGGACGATATCAAGCTCGATATCGCCCTCGTCCGGATTCTTCGTCTTCGGATGGCCAAGCTGTCAGTTGCTGAGGTGGGCGCAGACTTCCTCCGCCGGCGCATCGCCCCTCTCCAAGACCGGAAGAGGCCGGCCTGGGAGTACGGCGGCCCGGCAGACATAATGAGGCTGCGCCCCGGGCTCAACTTCAACTTCACCACGCTGGAGCTGAAGGGGATGGTCCGGGAACTCTTCAAGTACGACCCGACGCACCCTGAGTGGTTCAGGCCTCCCCGGGAAGTGGTGCCGCTCTGCAACAACATCGTCCGGGACCGCATCCTTGCCATGATGCCCATGTGTGACTCACACGGCGTGGACCGCACGTGGATCGCTCCGAAGCCCATCGACGTCCTCAACTTCTACGACAACCTCGCAGAGGTGGCGAAGAACAAGAACGACCTCAAGGAGCACACGCGGGACACCACCGACCAGGAGATTGCCTACATGGCTTCTCGGGCTGAAGAGGCCGCTGCAGCCGCAGCGGCAGGAATTTTTGGATACTCGCCTGAAGAGGTGGAGATTGCGGACGCGACCAGCCAGGCTGAAGAGGCGGAGATCCGCAAATTGCTGCAGCTCCCTCCCGACGCGCTCGCCGGGGTCCCATCTCTGAGGCACTCCGGGATCCACGGAATCGTGGCCGAGGCCGCGGCAACGGAGGGTGCCGCCGGAGGGAGCAGAGGCGCCGCGAGGGGCGGAGGCGCCAAGGGAAAGGGGGCCGCAGCGCAGGACGCTGGACCCAGTGAGCCGGCCGGGGAAGAGGAGGAGGAGGAGGAGGCCGAGGACTCCGGCGGATCCACGGAGCTCTACGCCGACGACCTCTCCTCGTCGGAGAGCTCCCCGCCCCCGGCAAGCCCAAGGCAGTCCCCACCGAAGCGTCTCCGTAAGACGGCGACGGGGGAGAGGGCGCAGGCGCCCCGGCAACAGCCAGCTCGCCGGGCAGCTCCCCGGGGGAGCCAAGCCGCGCCAAGGCCGACCGGCGCACCAGCCACAGCGGAGGCGGCCCGCGCGCGGACCACGACGGAGGCGCCTCGCAGGCCGGCGCCGAGCCGGCAAGGGTCTTCTCGGAGCGGAGCAGCGGCTCCGCCCGCTCCCCGGGCCTCGGCTACCACAGGGGCTGGGGCTTCGCAGCCCCCAGCCCCCGGGACCGCCAAGCGCCCGAGGGAATCTTCTTCTTCCGCTCCTCGCGCCGACGCGCCCACGGTGGAGTACGACTTCTCCGCCCTGAGCGAGGATGACGAGGAGAACCAGGAGTAAGGATCCAGGACCTTACATCTTCTCGATTTTTGTCTTGGTTTTTTGTTGATGCTGACTCTGTTCATTGCTCTGATTTCAGGACCCTGGCCCATCGCGCGGCGAAGAAGGCCAAGGCGCCCGAGGTCGAGGTCGCGGAAGACTCAGCAGCTGCGGCAACAGGGGGTGTGCCGGAGCCGAGCCTGCCGGACCCGAGCGCTGCTCCGAGGAGCAGCCCCCAGCGCAGCCCGCAGCGCAGCCCCCAGCGTAAGTCTGGGGTTTACTCTTTTCGCTTGTCGGGGTACGCCTGAGGATTTGGTCTTGTCTTCATGTCTTGATGTTTCTTGTCTTGTTTTGTGCAGAGGTGGAGCCACAGCGGGAAGAGCGCCCGGAGACCGTCGTCGAGGAGCCGCAGGCCCCGCTGTCCCCGCCAAGGCAGAACTCTCCGGCAAGGGAGAGTGCTCCGCCAAGGGTGGGTACTCCGCCAAGGCAGAGTACCCCGCCAAGGGCAAGCAGCCCGGCGAGGGCGGCCACTCCGCCAAGGCCGAGCTCCCCGGCGAGGGAGCCCGCCGCTGAGGACGTCCGCCAAGGTATGTTCTGTAGCTTGTCTTCTTGGCTTCGCTTCTTTTTGGATATTTGCTTGAATCTTGAACTTCTTTTTCTTCTTTCTCTTTTTTTTAGATCTTCCTCCTCCTGAGCCCATGGAGACGGAGGTTATCAACCTCGAGGAGGAGGGCGCGCAGGGCGGCGGCGGTGACGTCTCTGCCACCGAGGAGATGGCTGAGGTCGCCGAGCCGGCCGCGCAGGAGACCGCTCCGGCTGCGGACGCAGCGGCCGGGGAGGGGGACGGCGACCGCACCGCCGACCCAGAGGTGGCGGGAGCATCGGATGCTGCACCGGCCGCCGACCCCTCCGCCAGCAAGGAGCAGGGGTATTACCTTGAGGCCCCCAACGGCGTCTTCATCCAGATGCCTTGGGGGTCTTCATCGCAAGCTCCCGCGGAGGGCGAGGCGTTCGACGGAGAAGTCCTCGCCTCCGCAGGTCTGAAGATCGTCGAGGCGCCCGGCGGGAGCGAGGGGCCCGAGGAGGAGAAGCTGCTCCACCAGCTCCTGGCCCTTTACCGGGCCAGGCAGGCGAAGCTCGCCTCCCGGGAGGCCCTTGCCGCCAAGGCCGCCGCGGAAATGGAGAAGCGCGCGGCAGAGCTCAGCGCCGCCAACCAGGCGGCCCTCCGCGAGGTGGCGGAGGAGCGCGAGCGTCTCGCCGGCGAGTATCAGGAGTGGGTGCTCGAGAAGGCTGAAGCTGATGAACAGCAACGGCTCGCCGAGGAGGAGCTGTCCCGGCGAGAAGGAGAGCTCGCGCAGCGGAAGGTCGAGCTCGACTCCCACGAGGAGGACCTTGCCGCTCGCGAGACGGCCCTTGGCGGGGAGTTGAAGGAGGCGAAAGCCGCTGCGGTTGCCGTGGAAGACGCCAAGAAGGAGCTCTCCGCCAAGGTTGAGCAGCTGGAGAAGGCGCTGAAGGTGAGCGCGGAGAAGGTTGCCGCGCTCATCACGGAGCGCGAGAAGGATGCCCACACAAATTCTGAGCTCCAGGTGAGCCTCTCCAAGAGGGGTGACGAGCTGAAGGCCGCCAAGGACTCCATCGAGGACTTGGAGCTGAAGGTCACTACTCTGAAGGATTCGCTCGACGCTGCCCGGGCTCAGGAGAACAAGCTGAACGAGGAGCTCCGCAAGGAGCGGACCTTGGTGGACAGCGTCAACAAAGCATCCGAGCTCTTCCGCCAAACCATTGAGGTATGGACCGAAGACTTGGTTTCTTCTGCGTCCAACATTGACCAGGAGTTGCTGGCGCTGAAGGTTGAACATCTCATCTACTCGCCGGATCCGGACCTCCCGCACAGCGCCAAGCTCAGCCTCTTCTTCAGAGGGATCGCGCCGGCCCTGGCAGGTCTCCGGAACCAAATCCCCGCGCGGCTGGCCGAGGAGTCGCGCCTGCTCTGCGCGGGAACTCTGGAGCGGGTGCTGACGAAGATCGTGTACCGCAACCCGGGGATCAATCTCACCAACGTTCTTCGCAGCTTGCCGGCTGATGCGAACACGGAGGCCCTGAAGGAACAAGTCGCCCACATCATCGCCAAGGTGGCTAAGCTCGGCAGGAAGGAGGGCGACCGCGTAGATTAGGCCTCCATTATCTTTACCTTTTTGTTGCTGCATATGATATCATGAACTTATTAGTCCATCGCGACAAGTTATCCTTTGTAAGATATTTATCTTATTTTGATTAAGTAATGCGATGTTATCTTCCTTGTCTTAATCCTTGACTTTGTATATTTTTCACCCTACGCTCCCGGGGAGCTTGCCGGTAAGGGACCTTTGCCGCGAGCGCTGAGTGCTGGACTCTAAGCAGCCTGCTGGCCAAGGTCTCACCGGCAAGCAACCTCGCCGCGGCTAGCCGCAACGCACTTAGCTTGCTGAGCGTGCTCGGAAACGAAACAAGGGCGCGACACTTGTCGCAGCTCACTTAAATCGTTGAGTGAACTCGAAAACAAGATAAGGGTGCGGCAAGCTACGGGTAGGTTCCTCCGCGCACAGGTTTTCCATACAAAGTGTGATTGTTCAAGGAAGACAACTAAAACTTAAAATTTGAACTGGTCAAATTCTAACAACTTATCTTCCATATGCTGCTTGCTTATATTGTTTGCTTTCCGGTAAGGCTTCTCTTTCTTGAACAGCACTTGGTTCCTCCTCCACCTTTCCGGTAAGGCTTCTCTTTCTTGAACAGCACTTGGTTCCTCCTCCACCTCCTTCCCCCCCGGCAAACTTGTGCGCGAGGAACGTTCCTTCTGTTTAAGAGGAAAGAAAAGGGAGAGGGAAACAAGTATATTTCCTTTCGGCGTGCCAATGCTTACCGAATACTTGAGTGTTGTACCAAATGCCAAACAAAACATGCAAATAGCAAAGAGAAGCATGCGAAAGGCAATCGGTGCGAAAAACACGAAATCTTTTACTGATGCACGGGGTCTGCGCCCGGCTTTGTACAAAGGGTTACATGCGACAGCGGCAAAGCTTGTACAAAAGGTGGTTGCCGGAGCGGATCACGGCAACCGCGCCTTAGGGGTGAAACTTACGAAGATGCTCTATGTTCCAGGAGTTGCTCACCGGTAAGCCTTCTTCGGTCTCGAGGCGGACAGCGCCGGGCCTCGTAACTTGTCTCACCCGATAAGGGCCTTCCCACTTCGGCGTCAACTTGTTGGAATTCTTGGCGGACTGAACACGCCGAAGAACAAGGTCGCCTTCATCGAGACTCCTGGCCTTGACCTTGCGGCTATGGTAGCGGCGCAAAGCTTGCTGGTATCGAGCAGCTCGTACAGCAGCCTGGAGACGTCCCTCCTCGAGGAGCAATGCGTCATCTTGCCGCAGTTGCTCTTGCTCGAGCTCATCATAAGCGAGCACTCGAGGAGATCCGTATACGAGTTTCGTGGGGAGAACTGTCTCTGCTCCATAGACTAGAGCAAAGGGTGTCTGTCCGGTGGCTCGACTTGGTGTCGTTCTGATTGACCAAAGAGCCGCCGGTAGCTCCTCTATCCAATTTCTTCCGCACTTGCGCAGCCTGTCGAAGGTCCTTGTCTTGAGCCCGCGCAGCACTTCAGCATTTGCCCTCTCCGCTTGACCGTTGCTCCTCGGGTGAGCAACAGAAGCGAAACAGACCTTGGCGCCAAGGTCTTGGACGTACTGCATGAAGGTGCGACTAGTGAATTGCGTACCGTTGTCGGTGATTATCCTGTTAGGGATTCCGAAACGGCAAACAATCGACCTGAAGAACCTGACCGCTGATTGTGCTGTCACCTTTCTCACCGCCTCCACTTCTGGCCACTTTGTGAACTTGTCGATCGCAACGTACAAGTACTCAAAGCCCCCGACGGCTCGGGGGAAGGGGCCGAGGATATCGAGCCCCCAGACCGAGAAGGGCCAGGACAAAGGGATTGTTTGGAGAGCTTGAGCTGGCTGATGAATTTGCTTCGCATGGAACTGGCACGCTTCACACTTGGTTACTAGTGCAGTTGCGTCTTGGAGGGCTTCTTGCCAAAAGAACCCTTGCCGGAAAGCTTTCCCGGCAAGCGCCCTTGCGCCAATGTGGTGGCCGCATATGCCTCCGTGTATTTCCGCCAACAGCTTCTGTCCATCTTCCCTGGAGATGCATTTCAACCTGACACCGTTGAGTCTTCTTCTGTACAGCTCGTTATCCACGAACTGGTACATACTTGACTGCCTGGTTATCTTCTCTATCTCTTGAGGGTCGTCGGGAAGCTCTCCAGTTTGCAGAAAACGGACTATCTGCTGCGCCCATGCCGGAGCCCGGGGCTCGACGGCAAGGACTAAAGGTTCGAGGGCCGCTGCGAGAACCTCGGCTTCTACGGCAAGGACCTCTGGCCCTGCCGGAGCTGATGGTCCCCCGGCAAGCTCGCCGGGGCGAGGCTTGTCGGGAACACTTGCTTCAACTGTACAGGCCCGAGGGCTTGCAGGAGCAAACTGTTCCTCAGCGTTCTGGTTGTTGATCTTGGGGACCTTGGCGGCGGTTTCAGGAAGATCCGCCGGCAAGTAGTCGCCGGAGACCAACTTTCTTTTCTTGGACTGCCCAATTGATGGCGTAACGGATGGTTGAGTCAGCTTGAGCAAGAAGGTCCCTGGTTCCACAGGTAACTTCATTGCGGCACATTTTGAAATGCCATCTGCAATTTCATTCTGAGCTCTCGGGACGTGCTCCATCTGCAGACCTTCAAAGTGCTCTTCAAGCTTTCTCACTTCATCGACATAAGCTTCCATCAAAGGGCTCTGATAGCTCTTGTTGACTTGCCGGACCACCAACTGAGAATCTCCTCGTACAATCAGCTTCCTGATCCCAAGTTCGGCCGCAATCCTGAGGCCGGCGAGCAAGCCTTCATATTCAGCAGTGTTGTTTGTCGCTTGCTCCCTGGGAAAGTGCATCTGGATAACATATTTGAGGTGCTCTCCGGTGGGCGTGATGAGTACCACGCCAGCACCGGCGCCTTGCAGCGAGAAGGCACCATCAAAATACATTACCCATTCACTTGTAGCCTCTTGTACGGGTGTACTTGTTTCTTGAACTTCTTCGTCGGGCGTTGGGGTCCACTCAGCTATGAATTCTGCCAAAGCTCGGCTCTGTATGGTTGAAGTACTTTCAAACTTGAGTCCAAAGCTTGACAGTTCCAGTGCCCACTCAACGATCCTGCCTGTCGCTTCGGGGTTATGCAATATCCTCTTTAGCGGAAAGCGAGTGACCACTGTTATCTCATGGGCTTGGAAGTAATGGCGCAGCTTTCTCGAGGCCATGAGGAGGCCGAAAAGCAACTTTTGCACACCAGAGTACCTTGACCTAGCCCCCTGGAGAAGGGAACTCACAAAGTACACTGGGCGCTGCACCATCTTCTTCCGCACCTCATCTTGTTCCTGCGCAGAGTCTTCCTTGTCGGGGCCAGAGCTCGTCGGATCAGCCCCCTGCTTGTTGCTGGATTCGCTTGCCGGTGGTGCTGACTCCTCGTCGGACTCTCTCTCCGCTACTAACGCAGCACTAACCACCTGGTTGGTTGCCGCTAAGTATAGCAGCAACTTTTCCTGTGGTCTAGGTGCGACAAGTATTGGAGTGGAGGATAGGTACCGTTTCAAATCCTGCAGCGCAGCCTCCGCTTCCGGAGTCCACTTCATGGGACCTGCCTTCTTCAAGATTTTGAAGAAAGGTAGGGCGCGTTCTGCAGACTTTGAAATGAACCTACTGAGGGCAGCCACGCAACCTGCAAGCCTCCTGACATCCTTGACGCGCTTTGGGGCCTCTATCTGCTCAATGGCTTTAATCTTGTCGGGGTTGGCTTCAATCCCCCTCTGTGACACAAAGAACCCGAGAAGCTTGCCGAAGGGGACTCCGAAGACGCACTTCTCGGGGTTCAACTTGAGCTGTATCTTGCGCAGGTTCTGAAATGTTTCTTCCAAATCTTGAATCA
Source organism: Secale cereale (assembly GCA_902687465.1). Taxonomy (NCBI): domain Eukaryota; kingdom Viridiplantae; phylum Streptophyta; class Magnoliopsida; order Poales; family Poaceae; genus Secale; species Secale cereale. The sequence goes on along the minus strand of LR738714.1, from coordinate 174,784,368 downwards.
GGGTTTCCTTGCTCTTGCTCTTCACCACGATGTCATCCATGTAAGCCTCTACATTCTTGTGGATCTGTGGTTCAAAAGCAGTGTATACTACCCTTGCAAAGGTTGAGCCTGCATTCTTCAACCCAAATGGCATGCGTATGAAGCAATAAGTGCCACATGGGGTGATAAATGCAGTCTTCTCTTCATCTTCCTTGGCCATGAAAATTTGATGATAGCCTGAGTATGCATCAAGAAAACAGAGTAGCTCACATCCGGCAGTGGAGTCAACGATCTGGTCAATGCGCGGCAAAGGGAAGGGATCCTTGGGACATGCATTATTCACATCGGTGAAGTCTATACACAGCCTCCACTTCCCGTTGGCCTTGCGCACGACGACTGGATTTGCCAACCACGTCGGATGGATCACACCTCTAACTAGGCCTGCTGCTTCTAGCTTCTTGATCTCTTCGTTGATGAACTCTTGGCGCTCCACGGCTTGCTTCCTCACTTTCTGCTTGATGGGCCGCGCATGAGGACAGACAGCAAGCTTGTGCTCAATCACCTTCCTGGGAACACCGGGGATGTCAGATGGTTGCCAGGCAAACACATCGACATTCGCCCGCAGGAAGGCAACGAGCGCGCTTTCCTATTTGCTGTCAAGCGTGGCACTGATGGTGAAGGTACCACCAGTGCCGTCCTCCTTGGCGGACACTTTCTTGGTTGCCGGAGGAGCAGCCATTCCTTTATTACTCTTGCCGGTGGAGCTCGATGGAACGTCCTCGACGGCAGCGCAGCACTCCGAAGAGGTGCGGTTGCCGGAGTGGGTCCCAGAGCACTTGCCGGACTTGGTCTTCGTCTTCTTCCCCCCGGGAGCTTCAGCGGCAAGAGTGTCCTTGTCGGCCGCAGCTGCTGCTTCCCGGTAGATCTTGTCGGTGCAGATAAGCGCATCCTTCTTGTCGCCGTGGACAGTGATGACGCTTATCGGCCCCGGCATCTTCAGTACGTTGTAAGCGTAATGGGAAGCTGCCATGAACTTGGCGAGGGCAGGACGACCGAGTATTCCATTGTAGGGCAATGGAATATCGGCGACGTCAAAAGTGATGCGCTCAGTCCTGAAGTTGAGCTCCCCACCAAAGGTCACCGGCAGAGTAATCTTTCCCTTGGGCTTGCTCCTTCCCGGGTTGATTCCTTGGAATGAACCGGTTTCTTCGAGCTCGCCATCTTGAATCTGGAGTTTCTTGATCACAGCAGAGGAGATCAAGTTCAGCCCGGCCCCGCCGTCAACCAACATTTTGGTGACCTTGAGGTTGCGGATGGTGGGTGAGACCAGCATCGGCAAGCACCCGACCGCAGTGATGCGGTCAGGGTGATCCTCAAGATCAAAAATGATGGGCGTGCTGGACCATTTGAGGAGCCTGCGCGACTCCACGGGCGGCTCCGCTGCATTCACCTCACGCACCCACTGCTTGAGCTGGCGGTGGGAGGTGTGCAGGGAGGCGCCACCGTCGACGCACAGGACCTCCGTGGCCTTCTGGAACTCCTGCTCGCTGTTATCCTCGTCCTCCATGTCTTCATCGTCGTCCTCTTCGTCCTTGTCGCGGCCCCGGGGAGGTCGATCTCCTTGCCGCTGCTTAGCCTTGCCGCGGCGTCCTCCCCGGCCATTGAACGGCCGCTTCTTGCTCGTTTCCTCCCCGCCACCTTGGGCCTTCTCCTTGTCGCGCCTCTCGTACTCAGCCTTCTGCTGCTCGACGAGATACTCGACGCGTTTGCAGTTGGAGAGATCGTGACCCTTGGTGCGGTGGATCTTACAGTATTGCTTGTCGGAGCTTCCCGGCTTGTCGGCCGCCGCTGCAGGGGCAGGCTCCTTGCCAGAGCCGCCAGCCTGCGCTTGCTTGGCGGGGGCCTCCTTGCCGGTCTTCTCGACGGCAAGCACCTCCTTCTTGCCCTTCTTTCTGTTGTTCCGCCGCCGGCTCTTCTTTGCCGGGGCGGCGTCGTCGCTGTCGCTTCCTCCTGCGCCAGCATCCTCCCCGGGGAGTCTCCTCCCCTCTTCTGCGCGTGCGCACTTGTCAGCAAGAGCGTAGAGCTCGCTGACGTCCCGAATCTTCGTCATCGCCATCTCTTCACGCATGCGGCGGTTACGCACGTTCTGATGGAACGCGCTGATAACCGCGGCAGGGTGAACGTCAGGGATGTTGTGCTGCACCCGGCTGAAGCGTTGGATATACTTGCGCAGGGTCTCGCCTTCCTTCTGGGCCAAGATGTGGAGATCGCTCTCCTGGCCGTGGGGTTTGTGGCCGCCGGTGAAGGCGCCAACAAACTGGTGGCAAAGGTCGGCCCAAGAAGAGATGGAACCTTCCGGCAAGTGCATGAGCCACGAACGAACGTTCGGCTTTAGCACGAGCGGGAAGTAGTTCGCCAAGATCTTCTCGTCGCGCCCCCCGGCAGCTTGCACTGCGATGGTATAAACGCTGAGGAATTCCGAGGGGTGCGTCTTCCCGTCGTACTTCTCCGGTACGTCGGGCTTAAAATTCTTCATGCTGGGCCACTGGACGCGCCGCAGCTCGCGGGTGAACGCAGGACAGCCTGCCGCGTACGGCAAGTCGCCTGGCTCACCGGGCGCGTGCGCGTCGACAGTGTTTCCAGCCCTCTTGTCTGACTGTCGCCGAGCTTCTCGGCGGCGCTCGATTGTGGTCCGAGCGTCTTCTTCTCGCCGGTCGTCGAGGACCTGGCGCTGGTCCCGACGGGCCCGCGGGTCCGACGAGGCTGTGGAGCCGTCGTCGGCGTTGTTCCGGCGGGGCGGCGTCTTCTGCTTTCGCTGCGGGGAGTGCGCGCTTGTCGCACCCCCGGCAGTCTTGTCGCCGTCAGCCTTCGTCTTCTCAGCTTGCCGCGGCCGCGAGGCCGACGGCTGCTGTGGAGAATCGTTGTTGGCGAAGTCTATCAGGCTCCGGATGGTGGCCCTCCATTCTTCGGCCTTATCGGCCGCTGGAGGAAAGTCAAGGAGCAGTTGCGCCCTTGCGAGCGCTTCTGCCGGAGTGGAGGGGAACGCAGGCGAGCGGTGCGGGGAGCGGGATACGCTCGGACTTCTAACAACGTTAGAAGGAGCGGGGTCCCGCGCCGGCGCCTTCGCTTTGCTTGTGCCCGGACGGGGGTCCGGGGCGTCCCGCGAGCCTCCGGTTTGGCCTTGCCCCAGCAAGCGGATACCACCTCCCGTGGCATGGCGCTGCTGGGTCGTAGTGTGCTGGGATGGACATGGCGCGTCCACGGAGACCGAGGTTCGGTCGTCCATCCTATTCTTGGATCTGGTGGCGCCGTGAGTGTCCTCGCCGGCAACCACCCTTCCGACGGCATCTCCCCCGCCCACCGTTGGCTCTGGTGGCGGCGGGTCAGACGCAGACGGGCCTCCGACCTCCGAAGCCTTCTTCTTCGGGGCCATGGAGTTGTTGCTGGTGATGGCGAATTCGGAGAGGTTGATGAAGAATGCGCCCGCGCGAACGCCGGATCAGGTTCGCACAACCTCGACGCCCCCTACCTGGCGCGCCAAAGATGTCGGGGGAAACTGTCCGCCACGAACACCTATGGGACCGGAGCCCCTTGTCTGTGCGGTACGAGGGCGGAGGGAGCACAAAGAGCAGATCGTAGCGAGCACGCGGGCAGTTTTACCCAGGTTCGGGCCGCGGTAGACGCGTAAAACCCTACTCCTGCTTAGTTGTGTATTGAGTTTGAGCGCTCGGGAGCTTCAAGAAGCAACTACACCGAGCGTGAGAGTGATCTAGGTTCCAAACCCCCTCCACGTTGTGCATGGGCCTCCTTTTATAGTGTAAGGGGTCACCGACAGGTGTCAACGTAGGAGAAAGGGGTAAAAACGTAAAAGAGGTGGTAGTTGTAACAGTGCGGGAACAGTGGAGCTACAGTACAGAACAGTGGTCTATACCTACTTTAACAGTGGGGGACAAGGGCATTTAATGCCCGTCGCCGTCGACCCCAAAAGCTCCCGCCCTAGCGTCTCCGTCTGCCACGGTGATGGATCCACCACCGTGGAGTGCCACCGTGTACCCCAGGCTGCACAGCCATCCACCACGCGTCCCTGGATAGGCCCCAGGGCGACGCGTGGGCCGATGAGCTGGAGCGTGGGCACACAGCGCAGCCTTTCCGGCAAGCACCTTGCCGGGGCCTTGATCTTGCCGGGCCCGGGAGCTTGCCGCTCCCCGGGCCCTTGCCGGGGCGCATATAGCGCCGAGGCGTGTCTTCTAATCTTCCTGGCAAGCTCCCCTTGCCAGGGTCTTGTGCTAGTGAGGTAGTCTTGAGCCGGGTACGGCCTTCCCGGCAAGCTCCTCTTGCCGGGGTCTCGGTCTTCTTTCTTGTATACTTTGTTTTTGAATGGTTTAATAGGGAGCAGGAAGGTCTCCGGCGAGCACGCGGTAAACCCTGCCGCGGGAAGCTGCAACTGCCCGTGCACAAGTTGGGGTATTGAGGCACCCCTACCTTAGTACACCGACAACCGGCTCCTCCACTCATCCCACCTCTCCTTCTGCGCACCATCTGGATAAGTGCCCATCTCCTGGGTCCGTGAGATCCAGGTGACGCAGCTGGAGATGGCATCCCCCCCCCCCGGATGCGAGGGAATAAATAGTGCCTGATGAGTGCCGTGCTGGGAACCACCCCGGCAAAACCCTCACAGAGGTGGGCAAAGAAAGCCATGCATGCCACGGCGTTCGGCGTGAAATCGAGGAGATGAAAGCCGTAGGTGTGCATGATATGAATGAAGAAATCAGAGAAGGGGGGACAGAGGCCACAATAGAAGTAATCGACGAAGAAGGGATACCGATTCGGGCCGGCCTTCGCGAATTGAGTAGGGTGACGTGCGTGGCTGGATGCCCCATCATCTCACACCCCCACAAGGGCTTGAAGTAATCCCTGAGATGGACCGCGTCGACCATCGGAGGGATGTAGGCATGCTTCATTCGAAGCACCGCCAACTCACTCTCCGGTAGCTCCTTTTCCCCGCGTCCTCGACCGCTGCCTTGCCCTTGCTGACATTAGGTGCCATTGCGGCCGTGTAAGGAGTGAGGAATCAGAGGCGAAGGGAAGCACGGCGGTGGCGAGCGGAGGCAAGGGATCTGGCTTAGGGAAGAAGAAGAAGAACGACGAGCGCAAGATTGCAAAAGCGCATGAGGTAAATGAGCAGCGTGCCTGCGGTTTTTCCCCTTTTATGGGGAATGCGTGGGCCGCCCTCCCTTACCATTTACTGCGACGTGACACCAGCATGTAGCAAACCACCACGCGCATGACCCCCACGTCAGCGCAGATCATAGGGAAGCGCAACTACCGGAGGAGTTACTGCGATAAAAAGAATCTAACCCTACTCCCCGCGCACCGTTCTGGGCCTAGCCCAATAACGCATTGCGCTTATGAATGGCCTAGGCCTGTGGTCTCCTGCCGGTGTACAAAAGTAGGGGCTCTCTTTTTACCCCTTACTTGTGCACAGGTAGTCAGAGCCACGCCAGTGGCCAAACATAACAGAGCAGAGGGGGAAGCCAGGGACGCAGAGTTACCAGAACAACGCCAAGACGGCGGCACGAGAAGACCAAGCAAGGAGGCAGGCTCTCCCCGGCAAGGACTCTTGCTGGGGCGGCCTACGCGCCCCCGACAAGAGCTCTTGCCGGAGCGATTCGCCCAAACACCTCCGTCGCGGCCACCCTTGGGCCTAAGAACTCCAACGTCATCCACAACATTGGAGCCAAGGCTCGGGAAGCTCCCACGTGATGGCATGCAGATCTTTGTGAAGACAAAGGTCTATGACTCCCAAGATAAGAACCAGAAGACATGACGATTGCAAGGCTCCTTGTCGAGGACGCCCACGAGGCCCGGTAAGGCTCCATGCCGAAGACACCCCAGAGCCCCGGCAAGCTGATACGTCTCCAGCGTATCTATAAATTTGGATTGTTCCATGCTATTATATATGATGTTTTGGATGATTAATGGGCTTTATTATACACTTTTATATTATTTTTGGGACTAACCAATTAAACCAAAGGCCCATTCCATATTGCTGTTTTTTTGCCTATTTGAGTGTTTAGTAGAAAAGGAATATTAAACGGAGTCCAAACGGAATGAAACCTTCGGGAGAGATATTTTTGGAATGATACCTTCATGAGAGACTTTAGAACAAAGGCAGATGGGACACGTGGCGTCCACGAGGGTGGGGGCGCGCCCCCTCCCCCTAGGCATGCCCCTTGCCTCATGGGCCCCACGTTTGTCCCCTGATGCCCTCCTTCCTCATATATATACCCATGTACCCTGAAAACGTCGAAGCAACAGAGAAAATCCTAATTCTACCGCCACAACCTTCTGTTGCCATCAGATCCCATCTTGGGGCCTGTTCCAGAGCTCCGCCGGAGGGGGGATCTTCCACGGACTGCTTCTACATCAACACCATCGCCTCACCATGAGTTGTGAGTAGTTTACCACAGACCTTCGGGTCCATAGTAAGTACCTAGATGGCTTCTTCTCTCTTTTTGGATCTCAATACCAAGTTCTCCTCGGTCTTCGAGGAGATCTATTCGATGTAATCTTTTTGCGGTGTGTTTGTCGAGATCCGATGAATTGTGGGTTTATGATCAAGATTATCTATGAGAAATATTTGATTTTTTTCCGAATTCTTTTATGTATGATTATAATATCCTTGCAAATCTCTTCGAATTATCTGTCTGGTTTGGCCTACTAGATTTATAGTTCTTGCAATGGGAGAAGTGCTTGGCTTTGGGTTCAATTTTGCGGTGTCCTTTCCCAATGACAGCAGGGGAAGCAAGGCACGTATAGTAATTGTGGGGACCCCGACTTATAAGTCGTGATCACCGAATGCACGTGTACAGTGATCCCAGAGATCAATGCTCACTGAACACACAGAAGCTGAATAACGAGAGTCTTACATCCATACATACCGTATTACACAAATAGGACCATAATGGTCAAGTCTCGAGTATAACATCGCAGCAGAAATCTTCAATATCAACTTGGACCCGTGCCATCTGCCTTAACCCTACAGGCATTCTGACTGGGAAGCGTCCTAGCTCGCATACTCGTCACCAAGAATTCTTCATCATACCCTGTTCTCTCATGCCTGGCCAATAAAATAACCAGTGGCAAGCCAATGAGTACTTTGAATGTACTCGCAAGCAACCCAAGTGTGATGACAGAATAATTATGCAAGGCTCTACTGCTAAGTTGGCGATTTTGCGGAAAGCTAGTTTTTCATGTGCAAGTATGATCAATATATAACATGGATATGCATGCGTCTGTAACAAGTATCAGGAGGTCACAGACATCATTATCGAGAAAGAGTTGTAATCAACTCATGCTCAAGCTCATTGTGACTTTCTCACAATCACATCAACAATATCTCTGAATCGTGTTGTTTCCAGAAACTTATGGACATAGTCTAAGTAGCACCACCCAACTGTCCTTGACCGCAGACACGGCTATTCGAATAGTTTAACACTCTGCAGAGGTTGCACACTTTACCCACAAGATCCGGGGAACTTCCGTGTCATCCACGACCCGCGGTACCTCAAGTACCCGGGATAAGCACCCGATCACTATCTTTCCCTAGACGACACTAACATAGAGTCCACTCGATTGGTCGTAACCCCCGTGCCCACATTTCGCATCTTAATAATTGTGGAGACTCGCTCCCATATTCATCACATACCACTGACACGGGGTACCAACGGTGTGTTCGGTGCCCTGTAAAAACAGTCATGGCCGCCTATCCAAGCACGACCCCGTCCCAAGAGTGACCTCATGTCACCCCCGTCGCTAGTAATGCGGGCACCATGCTAGTATCGACCTAGGTAATCAATAATGCCCTTTCCCATATAAGGGAAGAGTGGTTGCGCATGTATGGTTGGGACGGTAGTCACACATAAATCTAATCCATCTCTATAAACAACACTTTCGTCAAGCCTTGGCACGCTACGTCTTCACCAAGTAGTGCCCTAGTTCCTCATCAATTCCCACGGGCATTAATGGCACCCACTGGGTCATTTGCAAGTATGTCAAACCACACTTGTTTCACTCAATGCATAACCCTGACCCATTTTGCGTAGCCAACTACTATAGCATACATCTATCTACTCCCACCCACATAACCCTCACAGGAAGGTAGGGTCATGTTTGATACAAGTTTCAATAGTAAGCAACAAAGGTACCAACCAAGGTGGTCACCTCTTCTACACGATTCCGATGCATTGAATAATAAGGTGCTATGAGACATGCATAACAAGGTCTCTTGAACATGGTCAAAGGGCTGCTTGCCTTATTCTTCCGAGACTTCAAACCTTCTGGTCCATCTCCGAGTACTCCGTTATTTCGTCAACTAACAATGGAAACAATCATAATAAGCAACACAATCAAAGCAAAAATAAAAGTGCTCTAAAAATAGGAGTTGGACTTTTCTAGGATACCTCTGGTCATATGAAAAATAACCAAGGTGGATTCATAGGTGTTGGATCAATAGGTAGTTTGGAACATTTCAATGTGATGGAACCAAGGGGTTTATGGATTTGGAAGAAGTATACAGAAATATTTTCTTGAATGATGAGCAAAGGTACCCATCAACAAGTCATGATTTTAGAAGCATCTAGGAGTTGCTTTCAATGGATTTGGAATTCGAATGAATTTCCTAGGATTTTGCAAAGCTGGTAAATATGAAGAAATGGCTCATTATTTGGTGGGGCATAGAAAGTATTAATAAAAATGTTCCAAAACTAAGTTTGGATATGACAAGCATCTAGGAATTTGAATCACTGCATTTGGATCAAATTTGAGCTCTCTGTGAACTTCTAAAGTTTATCACAAAAAATGAAATAATGGCATTTGATAAATATTTGTGAAGGAAATGTTTCTGGAATAATGTGCATGCTGCACCATGTGGTAGTGATTTTAGAGACTATCAGAAATTTGAATCATGCAATTTGGAGTTCATTTGAATATTTGGAAGATTTTTGAAGTTTACTAGGAAAAGAAAAAGAAAAGAAAAAGGGCTTTACCCTCATACTGCGCACAGGCGGGCTTAGTGCTTCGGCGCACTGGGCCGGCCCATCTGCACCGCCACGCGCAGGGTCCTGGCCATGTCGAAGGCGCCCGCTAGGAAGGGCGCTTCCGCGCGGGGGAGGCGGCCGAGGCCAGACCCGCTGCCACTTAAATGGAGGGGCCCAGCTTGCAGGTCGCTGACGCGCGGGCCCGGCGCTCCGGCCATCTTCAACCTCCTGCCGTGCGTTCTCGCCGTGGGGTGAGCTGCTCCCGCCGGTGATTGCCGGGGCCACAGAGCGTCTCCGGCGACGCTCCGCCCACCGCTGTGCTCAGGAGGGCACGCCGCACCCATCCATGTGCTTAACGCACGCCGAGAAGGGCTGTAGCGGCGACAGCGTGGATGGCCGCGGAGGCGACCGTCGGCGGTCTTGGCATAGCGAGGAAGAGGCGGGGGAAGGAGGAGCTGGAGCTTGGGGTGAGTCTGGGGAGGTGCTGAGGTGGTCCTGGAGCGGCTAGGTGGAGGGGAAAGGGCCTGGGGCGCCCGAATTTAGGCGGCGGCTGGCGGCTCTGCTCCGGCCGTAGTGATGGCTGGAGGGAACGGGAGGAGGAGTGGGATGTCTTGGGAGGCACACGGGAGAGGGATAGTGCGAAAGGAGGTGCAAGGGGGGCTCAGGGTGCCCTATAAGTAGGTGGGCGCCGGTCCACCGAGACGCCGTGCGCCGGCGAGCATGTTGCCGTCGCCACGGGCCACGCGAGCCTGCCGCAGTGTGTCCGGGGTGTTCGTGGGATTGGTCCACGCTTAGAGGAAGAGAGAGGAGGAGCGGGGAGGCGCCAGAGAGGTCGCGCGTGCGAGGTTGCTCACTGGAGCCCGTGGTCGGCCGGTGCGAGTGTGAGCAGAGGTGAGAGAGGGGGAGAGAGGAGGGGGCCGACCGTCCAGCAGGTTGCGGACGTCGAGGCAGCCTCGGGGGACACGAGGGGGAGGCCCAAGGCTGTCGGACGGTCCTAATTGGAGGTGGCTACAGTGCGCCAGGGCACTGTAGCGTGCTCTAGAGCGCGAACCCTGCATGCCATGGCATGAACATGGTGTCATTGGCGTGTCCTCTTGTGTCCAGCAGTGCTAGGGGATAGTAAACAAAGGCGTGAAGGTCTTGGATGCTCTGGGGAGCCTCTGGAATGAGGAGAGAGGTGAAGGAGGAGGTGAAAACTGCTGTCCAGGAGAGTGAATTGGGGTTTTACCCCCTCCAATGATTGAGCTGAGGCCATAGAGAAGTTACTGGGGGTAGAAGATGATCAGGAGAAGCTGTGGTAGAAATTTGAAGTAAAGAGAAAAAGTAAAAGAGGTTCAAACACTGGTTTTGGTAAATGGACAGAAGGTGTTTGATCAGGTTTTGGGGAGGCCAATGACCTCCACTTGACATGGGACTTAACAGGATCAAATGTCACATATAATTGGGCTCCTCAACCAAAATTGAGCTCATTTGGGCAAAGTTGCCAATGTAACTTTGGTGAACCCTAGAAATCAACAGAAAGGGTTTCACCTTGTTTGAGTTAAGCAAATCATCTCCCCTTGATGCACCACTTGGTGTAGCATCATAATTTGGGGTTATGATCATGCCCACAAAGTTTGAGGCCCCAGGTAAAAAGTTGGCAATGTAAAGTTGTTCAAATTTGAATTTGAACAGAAGTGGTTTTGGGGCACTTAGACCAAGTTATGCTTCTCCAAAACTTGTGCCATTTGGCATGGATGCATGATTACATCATTTTAGCATGTTCACCAAGTTTGAGATCATTTGGACAAGTTTGGCAATGTAGAGTTGCTCAAACTTCAAATATGGACAGAATGGTTTTGAGGGGATTAGAGGATGTTTCCTTGATCTTCAAGGCTTGATGCTTTGCAAGATCATCAAATATGTCATATATGACATGATATAATTTCCCTGGAATTTTTGGAGAATATTCCCTTTGTAAATATTTCAAAAGCTTGAAATATCCAGAAAGGGTTTTGGAAGGATTTGCCCAATATTTTGAACATGGCCATGTGTTGAAACTCTTATATATGGACAATATATGTCCTATGAGTTTCTCTGAATTTTGGCAAATATTTTTGAAATAGTTAAATATTTTTTCCCTATTAAAGACCATTTCTGGCCTTAAGAAAAAGCTTTTAAATAAAATATAAAAAAACTTTTAAAATTATAATTTTGTGGTTTCTGGGAGTCCTATACCTAATAGGATTCAAATATACTTTTTGAAAGATTTTTCACACCCTAAATAAGGTACTTGCAATGCAAACCTCAATTCAGGGGTTTTTGGAAAACTAATTTTAGAAAATCCTATTTGGCCAAAATATTTTTATAAGAAAATTCTATACTGGTCTATACACATGGCATGATCATTGGGAAAAAGTTTTGGATCAAGGAGATGAAGTATAAGAGTTGGAGGATTTATTTGATTTTTAGAGCACTAGCAAACAGCAGACAAAAGTCAAATCAAGCAAAGTCACAAACACTCAAAAGTTTTTGCAAATCCACATTTTTAACATGACAATTAGCTTAAGCAAAGTGGCATGAAAATCAGGGTGTGGCAGACCTACCCCCTTACAAGAATCTTATCCCCGAGATTCCCAGACTAGGCGTGGAAAGAAAGGCGGAGTCTTGGATACGGGCTAGTCTTCACTTCTTCTTGTTGGTTCTACTTACGGGTGGTGCTCCATGGAATCTTGAAGTACTTGGTGGTGTGACTTCGCGTCCGTCGTTCTGCTTCGTCCAGAATGCGGATGGCTTCTCGCGGTAGGTCTAATCAGGCTGCAGATCAATGGCTTGGTGATCAACATCCTTGTAGAGATTAGGCTTGTCCGGAACTTGGAGACATTTCCGGAGTTGTGACACATGGAATACATTGTGCACACCGAATAGCTCGGGTGGTAGTTCCAACTGGTAAGCCACTTCTCCTCGTCGTGCAGTGATCTCAAGGGGTCCAATGATCCTTGGTGCGAGCTTCCCCTTGACGTGGAAACGCTTGGTTCCCTTCAGAGGAGTTACCCGCAGGTACACATGGTCCCTGACATGGAAACTCATGTCCCGACGGTGAGTGTCAGCATAGCTCTTTTGCCTTGACTTGGCTGCCTTCAAACGCTCTCTGACTAGTTGGACTGGCTCTTCTGCTGCGCGGAGAATATCCGGTCCAAAGACTAGCCCTTCTCCAGTCTCTGACCAGTTGAGGGGTGTGCGACATCTGCGTCCGTACAACACCTCAAATGGTGCCATCTGAAGGCTTGACTGGTAACTGTTGTTATAGGAGAACTCGGCAAAAAGGGAGACAATCCTCCCACTTGGCTCCATATGCCAAGACACAGGCTCGGAGCATGTCTTCGAGAATCTGATTGACTCGTTCTGTCTGACCTCCGGTCTGTGGGTGGAAAGCCGTGCTAAAAGACAACTTGGTTCCCAAGGCTTCTCGGAACTTCTTCCACAACCTTGAGGTGAACTGGGTTCCTTGATCTGATACAATCTCCTTGGGAACGCCGTGAAGACTTACGATTTGGTCGATGTAGAGAGCTGCCAGCCGGTTGCCATCATAAGTGGTCCTGACAGGAATGAAATGGGCCACCTTGGTCAAATAATCGACTATGACCCAGATAGAGTCATGTCCTCTATCCGACCTTGGTAATCCAGTGATGAAGTCCATTCCAACTTTATCCCACTTCCACTCAGGAACCTTGAGTGGTTGAAGCAATCCAGCGGGTCGCTGATATTCAGCCTTGACCCTTTGGCACACATCACACTTTGCAACATAGGTTGCAATCTCTCTTTTCATCCTGTGCCACCAGAATCGTGCCTTCAAGTCTTGATACATCTTGGTGTGAGCGTTCCTTCGACACGGAAATGCTCGGTTCCTTTGAGAGGGGTGGTTTGCAGATACGTCCGGTCTTCGATGCGGAAGTTTACTTCTTGATGACGGTGGTCGGTGTAGATCTTCCGTCTTGACAGGGTGGTCTTCAAATGTCTTCTATCCAGCTGTCCGACTCTTCTATGTCTTCGGGCAGACAAGTAGGCCATCAAATAATGATGTTACCCAACTTGTCCAATTACTCCATGAGGTCTATGGGGGTACGCAAGGTAAGCTGGGGTATTGGTGGTGGTCTCCGCTGAGTATTTGCAGAGGCCTTCTTGACTTAGAGTGAAGGCCCGTGGTTAGAATCTGACCAGGTTGTGGCTTGGTGGGGCTTAAGGGTTTCAAGGATTCTAGTGAGTGAGTGGACTTTTATCATCTTATCCTTAAGCACAGTTTCTGAGATGCCAATAGCTCTATCTAGTACTCCAAACGAAAAGCATAGACCAGCTTCAATCACCATTCATGCCATACATGTCCTCATGACTCTCAAGAGGCGGTCTAACAAAATCATACTTGTCTACGATCCCCAAATCCATATGTATGTCTACCCCTAAAATCCATGGGTAGGTCACACATGCTGCTAAGCTTGAATTAAACTCCATAATCCAAGCACTCAACCTATTCTTGCAAGGCTCATGATAATGCACCTCTATTCTGAGGAAACACGTCATATGCCACTCCAAGATTTTGTTTCCTTCCTATAGATCACCTCCAATAGCCCGGTAATTTCTATCGATCACCACATAATCCAATAATTCTACAATTCCGATGTCTACGGTGTTCCACAAGATCTCTAGTCCCTATGATATCCAAATACTGGGGAGGACTGTGCATTACGTTAGTATGTCCACCAAATTCTCATCTTCCGGGTCAAGTAAACTCCAAGATCACGATTATATAGATCCCTAAATCAACTTCGACAAATAATCCAATCTCCTAGGTTATTGTCCACCGAGAAGCATGATATCATAATCAGTATCGTAGGCCTAAATCCAATTTTTACTCCGACCATGCAGACATATCCAGCATTATGCCAACCAGAATCACCTACATAAATCCAAATCTTATGCCCAACGGGTACTCCTACATGCTTCCCCAAAGTCATGATCCCACCAATATGAAATCTCACAATCCACCAAGGTCTCAGATAATTCCTCGAAGTCACTGATATAAGCCACCAAGTCATATGTCTAATATCCTCGAACTGGTCTATCTATGGCATCGTTAGTTCCTGTGCTATATTAGGTTGAAAATATGCTTACTCATTGTGTCCACTAGTTCCTTTACGAACCCAGTGTTGTGCAAGGTTATAAAGGCTTAGCTGGTTCTCTCGCTTTACCATGGGTTAGGCACATGGTTAAGGATTCGTGCTGGAGTGTCTCGTGAAGTCTCAAAAGGTCTAGGAAGAGGGTTACTGGTCTGGAGGGTTAAACATAACTCTACGGGGTTGCACTTGGTCGTGGAGGTTGTAGCAGAAGTCTTCAGTGCCATTTGGCTGCCGAGGTAGAACCCTTGGTTCATCTTGTCTTGCGGGTCTTCAGTTGGGGAGAGAGAGAATAGAGGGAAGAAGCAGCGTAGAGGAGGGAAATGCCTAAAGGGGGGGTTCTATAGTGCAGGTGCAACAAACAGGTGCAAAAAGGCCGAAACAAAAGAGACAAGGCAAGGAAGGTGATATAGTCATGCACTTGTTGCCTGGGGCAAAAGTGCGACTTATATCAAAACACAAACAAATAAAAGCAAACAACACACAATCATGGTTCTATTCGAACCATCATACGGACTCGACTGCGCATAGGGGGTACACGACTCATCCTACCCTAGGGGTTCTCGGACTCAGTGTCGTGACTTGTGCCTCGTGCAGTCTTCTGAGCTTCCTCAGGTGTTGCTATGCCCCTTGTAGTTGCTTGATGAACGATCCAGGTTGAGCCTGAAGAATCTTCAACAACTTCTCGCCTGATGAGGTGAGGTGGTGAAGGTGCCTCCTGGTAGCTGGCGTTGACTTGGTCTTCTCTTGTCTTCTTTAATCATGACGATCCCTTGTGCCTTCTGGGCCGTCGAGGGTACCAGGTAGGCAATCCATATGCAATGACAATAACAAGGCATAGTAGAGGTCCAACATGTCGGTTTCGTTGATGAAAACATCGACACCAAGAGCGGGGGACGAAGAGAACCGTTTTCCTGCTCACTATAGTGAGGCGGACCAAATGGCAAGGTTCTCATCCACCGATGGTTGTCGATACAACAATGGTAGTGACAGGATTAACCTACTAGCGATGCATATCATGATTTTGCATAACCTACACCCTGGTCATCATAGGACAAAGTTGCACCATCTTCTGGGTCTTCATGTCCTCACTCATCGAGGATGTAATTTCTGTTGGTACCGTCTTGTCGTGGTGTCGTCAATCTTGTGTGCTGAAGTGGTGGGTGAGTGTTTGGCAAGGTGTATTCCACGAGGATTACAGAAAATCCAGTGGTCTGGGACATAAGGGTTTTGGCGACCAAAAGTTTTGAAGGGGAAGAGATCAAGCATAGCCTAGTTTTTGAAAAACTGAGAAGGGAAGAGAAGTATAGATAGTTTTCGAAACTAGTAATAGTTTTGAAAATAGTTTTACCCTAACTAACGACCATGCTAACTAAGGCTTCCTACAGTCAGGATGGCTCTGATACCAGCTCTGTGGGGACCCCGACTTATAAGTCGTGATCACCGAATGCACGTCTACAGTGATCCCAGAGATCAATGATCACTGAACACGCAGAAGCTGAATAACGAGAGTCTTACATCCATACATACCGTATTACACAAATAGGACCATAATGGTCAAGTCTCGAGTATAACATCGCAGCAGAAATCTTCAATATCAACTTGGACCCGTGCCATCTACCTTAACCCTACAGGCATTCTGACTGGGAAGCGTCCTAGCTCGCATACTCGTCACCAAGAAATCTTCATCATACCCTGTTCTCTCATGCCTGGCCAATAAATTAACCAGTGGCAAGCCAATGAGTACTTTGAATGTACTCGCAAGCAACCCAAGTGTGATGACAGAATAATTATGTAAGGCTCTACTGCTAAGTTGGCGGTTTTGCGGAAAGCTAGTTTTTCATATGCAAGTGTGATCAATATATAACATGGATATGCATGCGTCTGTAACAAGTATTAGGAGGTCACAGACATCATTATCGAGAAAGAGTTGTAATCAACTCATGCTCAAGCTCATTGTGACTTTCTCACAATCACATCAACAATATCTCTGAATCGTGTTGTTTCCAGAAACTTTTGGACATAGTCTAAGTAGCACCACCCAACTGTCCTTGACCGCGGACACGGCTATTCGAATAGTTTAACACTCTGCAGAGGTTGCACACTTTACCCACAAGATTCGGGGAACTTCCGTGTCATCCACGACCCGTAGTACCTCAAGTACCCGAAATAAGCACCCGATCACTATCTTTCCCTAGACGACACTAACATAGAGTCCACTCGATTGGTAGTAATCCCCGTGCCCACATTTCGCATCTTAATAATTGTGGAGACTCGCTCCCATATTCATCACATACTACTGACACGGGGTACCAACGGTGTGTTCGGTGCCCTTTAAAAACAGTCATGGCCGCCTATCCAAGCACGACCCCATCCCGAGAGTGACCTCATGTCACCCCCGTCACTAGTAATGCGGGCAGCATGCTAGTATCGACCTAGGTAATCAATAACGCCCTTTCCCATATAAGGGTAGAGTGGTTGCGCATGTATGGTTGGGACGGTAGTCACACATAAATCTAATCCATCTCTGTAAACAACACTTTCGTCAAGCCTCGGCACGCTACCTCTTCACCAAGTAGTGCCCTAGTTCCTCATCAATTCCCAGGGGCATTAATGGCACCCACTGGGTCATTTGCAAGTATGTCAAACCACACTTGTTTCACTCAATGCATAACCCTGACCCATTTTGCGTAGCCAACTACTATAGCATACATCTATCTACTCCCACCCACATAACCCTCACAGGAAGGTAGGGTCATGTTTGATACAAGTTTCAATAGTAAGCAACAAAGGTACCAACCAAGGTGGTCACCTCTTCTACACGATTCCGATGCATTGAATAATAAGGTGCTATGAGACATGCATAAAAAGGTCTCTTGAACATGGTCAAAGGGCTGCTTGCCTTATTCTTCCGAGACTTCAAACCTTCTGGTCCATCTCCGAGTACTCCGTTATTTCGTCAGCTAACGATGGAAACAATCATAATAAGCAACACAATCAAAGCAAAAATAAAAGTGCTCTAAAAATAGGAGTTGGACTTTTCTAGGATACCTCTGGTCATATGAAAAATAACCAAGGTGGTTTCATAGGTGTTGGATCAATAGGTAGTTTGGAACATTTCAATGTGATGGAACCAAGGGGTTTATGGATTTGGAAGAAGTATACAGAAATATTTTCTTGAATGATGAGCAAAGGTACCCATCAACAAGTCATGATTTTAGAAGCATCTAGGAGTTGGTTTCAATGGATTTGGAATTCAAATGAATTTCCTAGGATTTTGCAAAGCTGATAAATATGAAGAAATGGCTCATTATTTGGTGGGGCACAGAAAGTATTAATAAAAATGTTCCAAAACTAAGTTTGGATATGACAAGCATCTAGGAATTTGAGTCACTGCATTTGGATCAAATTTGAGCTCTCTGTGAACTTCTAAAGTTTATCACAGAAAATGAAATAATGGCATTTGATAAATATTTGTCAAGGAAATGTTTCTGGAATAATGTGCATGCTGCACCATGTGTTAGAGCATGATTTTAGAGACTATCAGAAATTTGAATCATGCAATTTGGAGTTCATTTGAATATTTGGAAGATTTTTGAAGTTTACTGGGAAAAGAAAAAGAAAAGAAAAAGGGCTTTACCCTCATACTGCGCACAGGCGGGAGTAGTGCTTCGGCGCACTAGGCCGGCCCATCTGCACCGCCACGCGCAGGGGTCTGGCCACGTCGAAGGCGCCCGCCAGGAAGGGCGCTTCCGCGCGGGGGAGGCGGCCGAGGCCAGACCCGTTGCCACTTAAACGGAGGGCCCCAGCTTCCAGGTCGCTGACGCGCGGGCCCGGCGCTCCGGCCATCTTCAACCTCCTGCCGTGCGTTCTCGCCGTGGGGTGAGCTGCTCCCGCCGGTGATTGCTGGGGCCACAGAGCGTCTCCGGCGACGCTCCGCCCACCGCTGTGCTCAGGAGGGCACGTCGCACCCATCCATGTGCTTAACGCACGCCGAGAAGGGCTATAGCGGCGACAGCGTGGATGGCCGCGGAGGCGACCGTCGGCGGTCTTGGCACAGCGAGGAAGAGGCGGGGGAAGGAGGAGCTGGAGCTTGGGGTGAGTCTGGGGAGGTGCTGAGGTGGTGCTGGAGCGGCTAGGTGGAGGGGAAAGGGCCTGGGGCGCCCGAACTTAGGCGGCGGCCGGCGGCTCTGCTCCGGCCGTAGTGATGGCTGGAGGGCACGGGAGGAGGAGTGGGACGTCTTGGGAGGCACACGGGAGAGGGATAGTGCGAAAGGAGGTGCAAGGGGGGCTCACGGTGCCCTATAAGTAGGTGGGCGCCGGTCCACCGAGACGCCGTGTGCCGGAGAGCATGTTGCCGTCGCCACGGGCCACGCGAGCCTGCCGTAGTGTTTCCGGGGCGTTCGTGGGACTGGTCCACGCTTAGAGGAAGAGAGAGGAGGAGCGGGGAGGCGCCAGAGAGGTCGCGCGTGCGAGGTTGCTCACTGGAGCCCATGGTTGGCCGGTGCGCGTGCGAGCAGAGGTGAGAGAGGGGGAGAGAGGAGGGGGCCGACCGTCCAGCAGGTTGCGGACGTCGAGGCAGCCTCGGGGGACACGAGGGGGAGGCCCAAGGATGTCGGACACTCCTGATTGGAGGTGGCTACAGTGCGCCAGGGCACTGTAGCGTGCTCCAGAGCGCGATACCTGCATGCCATGGCATGAACATGGTGTCATTGGCGTGTCCTCTTGTGTCCAGCAGTGCTAGGGGATAGTAAACAAAGGCGTGAAGGTCTTGGATGCTCTGGGGAGCCTCTGGAATGAGGAGAGAGGTGAAGGAGGAGGTGAAAACTGCTGTCCAGGAGAGTGAATTGGGCTTTTACCCCCTCCAATGATTGAGCTGAGGCCATAGAGAAGTTACTGGGGGTAGAAGATGATCAGGAGAAGCTGTGGTAGAAATTTGAAGTAAAGAGAAAAAGTAAAAGAGGTTCAAACACTGGTTTTGGTAAATGGACAGAAGGTGTTTGATCAGGTTTTGGGGAGGCAAATGACCTGCACTTGACATGGGACTTAACAGGATCAAATGTCACATATAATTGGGCTCCTCCACCAAAATTGAGCTCATTTGGGCAAAGTTGCCAATGTAACTTTGGTGAACCCTAGAAATCAACAGAAAGGGTTTCACCTTGTTTGAGTTAAGCAAATCATCTCCCCTTGATGCACCACTTGGTGTAGCATCATAATTTGGGGTTATGATCATGCCCACAAAGTTTTAGGCCCCAGGTAAAAAGTTGGCAATGTAAAGTTGTTCAAATTTGAATTTGAACAGAAGTGGTTTTGGGGCACTTAGACCAAGTTATGCTTCTCCAAAACTTGTGCCATTTGGCATGGATGCATGATTACATCATTTTAGCATGTTCACAAAGTTTGAGAGCATTTGGACAAGTTTGGCAATGTAGAGTTGCTCAAACTTCAAATATGGACAGAATGGTTTTGAGGGGATTAGAGGATGTTTCCTTGATCTTCAAGGCTTGAGGCTTTGCAAGATCATCAAATATGTCATATATGACATGATCGAATTTCCCTGGAATTTTTGGAGAATATTACCTTTGTAAATATTTCAAAAGCTTGAAATTTCCAGAAAGGGTTTTGGAAGGATTTGCCTAATATTTTGAACATGACCATGTGTTGAAACTCTTATATATGGACAATATATGTCCTATGAGTTTCCCTGAATTTTGGCAAATATTTTTGAAATAGTTAAAAAAAACTTCCCTATTAAAGACCATTTCTGGCCTTAAGAAAAAGCTTTTAAATAAAATATAAAAACAACTTTTAAAATTATAATTTTGTGGTTTCTGTGAGTCCTATACCTAATAGGATTCAAATATACCTTTTGAAAGATTTTTCACACCCTAAATAAGGTACTTGCAGTGCAAACCTCAATTCAGGGGGTTTTAGAAAACTAATTTTAGAATATCCTATTTGGCCAAAATATTTTTATAAGAAAATTCTATACTGGTCTATACACATGGCATGATCATTGGGAAAAAGTTTTGGATCAAGGAGATGAAGTATAAGAGTTGGAGGATTTATTTGATTTTTAGAGCACTAGCAAACAGCAGACAAAAGTCAAATCAAGCAAAGTCAGAAACACTCAAAAGTTTTTGCAAATCCACATTTTTAACAAGACAATTAGCTTAAGCAAAGTGGCATGAAAATCAGGGTGTGACAGTAATGTTGCCACCAAGGATAAAAAGATGGGGTTTATTTCAGATTGCTTGAGTTTATCCCTCTAAATCATGTCATCTTGCTTAAAGCATTACTCTGTTCTTATGAACTTAATACTCTAGATGCATGCTGGAGTAATAGTAGTAGATGCAGAATCGTTTTGGTCTACTTGTCACGGACGTGATGCCTATATATAATGATCATGCCTAGATATTCTCATAATTATTCGATTTTCTATCAATTACTCAACAGTAATTCGCTCACCCACCGTAGAAATATGCTATCATGAGAGAAGCCACTAGTGAAACCTATGGCCCCCGGGTCTATTCTCAACATATCCATCTACAATCTACTTTACTTTGCTGTTTTTACTTTCTGTTCTTATATCCAAAAATACCAAAAATACCAAACTATCATATCTATCAGATCTCACTTTCTAAGTGACCGTAAAGGGATTGACAACCACTTATCACGTTGGCTGCGAACTTCTTATTTGTTTGTGCAGGTGTGAGGGACTCGCGCGTGGTCTCCTACTGGATTGATACCTTGATTCTCAAAAACTGAGGGAAATACTTACGCTACTGTAGTGCATCACCCTTTTCTCTTCGAGGGAATATAATGCAAGCTCGAGAAGTAGCAAGAAGAATTTCTGGTACCGTTGCCGGGGAGGCTCACGCAAAAGTTATATACCAAGTACCTATCACAAACCCTTATCCTTCGCATTACATTTTTTGCCTCTCGTTTTCCTCTCCCCCACTTCACCCTTGCCGTTTTATTTGCCCTTCTTTTTGTTGTGTGTTTACTATTCGCTTGCTTCTTGTTTTCTTGTGTGTTCGATTGCTTGCTTGTCACTATGACTCAGAACTATACCAAATTGTGTGACTTCTCCAATACCAACAATAATGATTTTATTAGCACTCCGATTGATGAATCTTGTGAGATCAATTCTGCTATGTTGAATCTTGTCATGAAAGATCAATTTTCAGGCCTTCCTAGTGAAGATGTCGCTGCCCATCTAAGCAACTTTGTTGATTTGTGTGATATACAAAAGAAGAGGGATACGGATAATGATATTGTTAAATTGAAGTTATTTCCGTTTTCACTTAGAGATCGTGCTAAAACTTGGTTTTCTTCTTTGCCTAGAAATAATATTGATTCGTGGAATAAGTGCAAAGATGCTTTTATCTCTAAGTATTTTCCTCCTTCTAATATCATCTCTCTTAGAAACGATATTACGAATTTTAAGCAACTAGGTCATGAGCATGTTTCACAAGCTTGGGAGAGAATGAAATTAATGATACGTAATTGCCCTAAACATGGTTTGAACTTATGGATGATTATACCAAACTTTTATGCAGGCTTGAATTCTTCTTCTAGAAATCTTTTAGATTCAGCCGCAGGAGGCACTTTCATGGAAAATACCTTAGGAGAAGCTACCAAACTCCTAGATAATATTATGGTTAATTATTCTCAATGGCACACCGAAAGATCTACTAGTAAAAAAGTTATAGCGACCACGATCCGAATGGACCGAAGTCTCTGTGTTCTGTGTCATCCCTGGATCGGTAATGCTGACACACACAGTACTTGAAGGATTTATAACAGAGTGGCAATCACACACTTATTACATCGAATGTCTCCAATGAGAACTTATTACAAAAGTCTATGGCTTAAGGCCATCTAACAAAATAACAGCGGAAGGCTTGGAAGATAAGTGAGTCCATCAACTCCAACGGCATAGCTGAGTGCATGACAAATGACCTAGAACGTCTTATTCCTCGTCTGAAAAGTCTGCAACGTAATATGTTGCAGCCCGAAAACGGGTCAGCACATGGAATATGCTGGCAAGATAACACAGAGAAAGCAAGTAACAGAATAAAGGCTATAATATATGCATATTTGGCTGGTGGAGGCTCTAAGTTAAAGTTTTTGCATAAAGCCAATTTTTTCATACAACAAAGGAATACATTTTATTTTAACTATCATGGTAGTTGAAAATCATTGAGAAGGTACCCCCTTGCTCAATCCCAAATTAAAGTTATCATTAACCCAACAAATTAAATTATAGAGTGATGAGATCAACTAATAATTCAAGTACCAGATACTCAAGATGTCCATAACCGGGGACACGACTAATCATGATCAGTTTATACACTCTGCAAAGGTTCGTGCACTTTTCCCAAAAGACTCGATCGCCTCCGTTTGGTTTCTCGCACTACATGGTGATTGAGAAGCGGATGACCGAGACACAGTCTTTCCGAAGAGGTCCCCTTAACCGGATAGATAGGCCGGTACACCTACAATCCCTCTACATCTGCTAGCCCATCACAGAAACATTTCCCACAACTTACTCAACTATGCCAGAGCCCATATTGGTATGTGGCAGCACACGGAAGTTTCAAGCATGAATATTTTTATGATCCCTTTGAGTCTGTGTGGCAATCCATTGGAAAAATCACACGGAACCCCGGGATTTCCTAGGACAACACTGGATTCTCCAGGTGCCCTGCAACCAATCCATCCAGATGTGTATTCAAGTAGCCACCGTAAGTTGAATCCTTAATTAACAACTCCCATCTGTCATGGATTTCACTCAAACCCGAACCACGTCTACATAGCATAGCAACCTAAGCAAACGTAGAAGTAACTCCCAAGGGTTTGAAAATAATGCAGGTAATAGGTTGTACCTCAAACTACTTCCCAGTCCCACAAGTTAAGAGATCCTAATCATGCAATGTGTGAGGGTTTGATCTAATGCATAAAAAAGTAGGTAATAAAGGGTATGATCAAAGTGTTACTTGCCTTGCTGACGATTCGCAAAACCTAGAGACTCGTAGTAGCACGCTTCACAGTCCGGGTATTCTATCACAAGCAAACAATAGTATACATAAGCAAACAAGAAATGATGCACAAACAAAACTCCAAAAGACAAAATCTAACCAGAAAGTTCAACTTAAGAACTCCGGTTTGCAAAAAGAATCAAATCGAAAGAAGCAACGAAACTCAAACTGCGAAAGAAATAAGTTCCGGTTACTAATTGTTCTAAAGTAAAATTTTACAGTAGCCAGAACTTTGTTCAAGTTGGTTAAATGGAATGAGGGCATCGAGACGAAGATCTGGGATTTTGAATCTCCTGATTCCGACTCTCGAGCGAAAAGAAACACGAAAAACAAGATGAGGGCAGAAATCGCCATAGAAATAATCGCGGATAAATACCCCGAAAAAGAAAACTGACGAACAGGCTAACGAACGAACGTTCGCTGTCTGCGGCTAACAAACGAAAACCGTTCGTTAAAACGAACGTACGGACGAACGTCCACTAAATAGCTAAACCGAAGAAAACCGAACCGATCTAAACCTAAAAAACAAATCTACGGTTTTACGAAAAGAACCGATTGGTTTAAAAAAAACCGATGGCTACCTCGAAATCGGCGAACTCCGGCGGGCTAGGCAGCAGGGTGCAGCGGCGGTACGGTGGCGCGGCGGCGGGCGGTGGTGCGGCGCGGCGGCGGCGGGAAGTGGCGGCGGTGGCGCTAGGTCAGGGGCGGGCGAGCGGGCTGGCTGCCTCGGACCGGGGCGCGGCTTATAAAGCCCAGAGCCCTGGGCTAACATGGCCGAGAGTCGGTTCACTCTCTTTTTTTTAAAAGAATCCTGACGTATCAAAACTAACGAAAGAAATACTAAATGTACTCCAAAAATCCTGAAATAAATTTTTACCATCCTCTAATAATATTTAGGTCAAAGTGTACATTTTTCCCGGACCTAAATGCAATTTTGAAAAACATGCATTTTTCCTATGCAAATAAAATCGCAAATAAATCCAGAAAAAAAACCTAAAGTGACTTAGAACAGTTTTCCTCCAATATTTTTGTTATTTTGGAGAAGTTATATTATCTCCGCTCATATATTGCATTTCGAAATATTTTTAGGAGAGAAAAATAATTAAAATCAACACTGTCCTCGTACCGATATTCGAGCGAACACAAATACAAAACGGTAGAATTCCCAACTCTCTCCGAAGGTCCTTGAGTTGCTTAGAATTTCGAGGAACGGTATGAACAAAAATGCAAAGAGCATGCAATGCACTATGATCTATGTATAACATTCCAAATTGAAAATTTGGGATGTTACAAACCTACCCCCCTTAGAATGAATTTCGCCCTCGAGATTCGACTTGGCTAGAGAACAGGTGTGGGTGCTCCATGCGTAGATCATCTTCTCGTTCCTATGTGGCTTCTTCCTCGTTGTAGTGACTCCACTGAACTTTGCAAAACTTGATAACCTTACTGCGGGTGACTCTGCTCGAAAATTCGAGAATCTTAACAAGCTTCTCCTCGTATGTCAGATCACTGTCCAACTGAATTGCTTCCGGGGTACTATGTCAATAAGCGGCATGTCGGCCATCTCCGCGTGGCACTTCTTAAGCTACGAAATGTGAAACACGTCGTGCACTCCTGACAATCCTTCAGGCAATTCCAACTTATAGGCAACCTCTCCCATGCGTTCCAAGACACGGTAGGGTCCCACAAATCTTGGGGCTAGCTTCCCTTTAACTCCGAAACGTTTAACTCCTCGCAGAGGCGATACTCTCAAGTACGCTCTGTCTCCGATCTCATAGGCTATCTCCTTGCGTTTTGAGTCTGCATAACTCTTTTGCCTGGACTAGGTTACCTTCAATCTATCTCGAATCAACTTCACCTTCTCCTCAGACTCTTTGATCAAATCTGGTCCAAACAACTGTCGGTCTCCAACTTCATCCCACATTAACGGTGTTCGGCATCTCCTTCCATACAATGCCTCGAACGGTGCAATCTTCAAACTGGCCTGGTAACTGTTGTTGTATGAGAACTCCGCATAGGGCAAATTATCATCCCAACTAGATCCATAATCTAACGCACAGGCTCTCAACATGTCCTCCAGGATCTGGTTCACTCTCTCGGTCTGTCCATCGGTCTGCGGATGAAAAGCGGTGCTGAATTCCAGCCTCGTTCCCAAAGTTTGGTGTAGCTGATGCCAAATCTTTGAGGTGAACTACGTTCCTCTATCTGATACAATGGTCCTCGAAACTCCGTGCAGACATACTATCCTGGTCATGTATATCTTGGCCAACTTCGCACTTGTGTATGTGGTTTTCACAGGGATAAAGTGGGCTACTTTTGTCAACCGATCCACTACTACCCAGATTCAATCATATCCTACTTTGGTCCTGGGCAATCCGGTGAAATCTATTCCAAGCTTCTCCCACTTCCATTCGGGTATCGGCATAGGCTGCAGCAATCCTGCTGGCTTCTGATGCTCTGCCTTTACTCTCTGGCATACATCGCATACGGCTACATACTCGGCAATATCCTTCTTCATTCCCGTCCACCAGAAACATTCCTTCAAATCCAAATACATCTTGGTGTTTCCGGGGTGTATCGAGTATGGTGAATCATGTGCTTCCTGCAGTATCAACTTCCTGATCTCCGGGTCGTGGGCACATAGATTCGATCCTCAAACCACAAGGTGTCGTGTTCGTCCTCACGAAATCCCTTGGCTTTTCCTTCACTCATCCGTTTCCTTATCTCTGCGATTTCCTTGTCATCCTTCTTGGCTTCACGTATCTTTCCCAGCAATGTCGACTGAACCTCCAACATTGCCACGAAACCTCTAGGGACTATCTCCAAACGAAGCTCCTTGAGATCTTCTGCTAACTCCTGTGGCAATCCCCCTTTTACTAGGGTATTGGCATAACTCTTCCGGCTCAAAGCATCTGCCACGATGTTGGCCTTTCCTGGATGCTATTGCAGCTTCATATCATAATCCTTAATAAGCTCCAACCATCTCCTATGTTTGAGGTTCAGCTCCTTCTGCGCGAAAAATGTACTTCAAACTCTTGTGATCCGTGTACACATCACAATGATTTCCAATAAGGAAATGTCTCTAGGTTTTCAGTGCGTGCACTACAGCTGCTAACTCCAGATCGCGCGTCGCGTAATTCAACTCGTGCGGTCGCAATTGACGGGATGCATAGGAAACAACTCTTCCATCCTGCATAAGTACTCCTCCAAGTCCTACGCTTGAAGCGTCGCAGTACACATGGAAATCCTTGCGTATATCTGGCAATATTAGCACTGGGGCTGTCGTCAACCGTTTCCTCAACTCCTGTAAACTTTCTTTTCACTCTTCAGTCCAATCAAACTTTGTCTCCTTCTTCAACAATATCGTCATTGGCTTTGCAATCTTGGAGAAATTTTCTATGAACCTCCGGTAGTATCCCGCGAGTCCAAGAAAACTGTGGATCTCTCCAACTGAAGTGGGTGCCAACCACTCAGTGACTGCCTGCACTTTGATGGGATCCACTGCTATACCTTCTCCTGATATAACATGCCCTAGGAATCCTACTTCCTTCAACCAAAACTCGCATTTGCTAAATTTGGCATACAACTGATGTTCTCTGAGCTTCTCCAAAACCAAACGCAAATGCTCCGCATGTTCCTCTTCATCCTTCGAGTACACCAGAATATCATCTATGAATACCACGACGAACTTATCCAATAACTCCATGAACACCTTGTTCATCATACTCATGAAATAGGTAGGCGCGTTAGTCAATCCAAATGACATAACCGTATACTCATATAGCCCGTACCGTGTGGTGAAGGCCGTCTTAGGTATATCCTTCTCTCGGATCTTCAATTGGTGGTATCTAGATCGTAGATCTATCTTGGAGAATACTTTCGCTCCCTTGAGTTGTTCGAACAAATCATTGATCATCGGCAGCGGGTACTTATTCTTAATTGTCGCTTCATTCAGCGCACGATAACCAACGACCATTCTTAAAGATCCATCCTTCTTCTCGACCAAAAGCATTGGGGCTCCCCAAGGTGATGAACTTCTGCGAATGAATCCTTTCTCCAATAACTCCTTAATCTGCTTCTTGATCTGCTCCAGATCATTCGCTGGCATCCGATACGGTCTCTTAGATATTGGTCCGGTGCGAGGCAACAACTCTATCAGAAACTCAATATCTGTATCCGGTGGCATGCCAGGTAACTCCTCTGGGAACACATCCGGATAATCCTTTACTACTGGCACTTCCTCCTAAACAACTCCCGTGAGAGAATGTACTTGCGTCCTTATAGGCGAATGCCTAGATACATACTTAATCCTTTTTCCCTCCGGGGTGGTGAGCAAAATAGACTTACTGGCACAATCTATGTTACCTCCATACTTGGATAGCCAATACATACCTAATATCACATCCAAAACTTGTGACTCCAAACCTATTAGGTCGGAGGGGAAAGTCTGGCGTCCTATGGTCAATGGCGTCTGAAAACATCCTTGGTGTGCCATATACTCTGTTCCTGGTGAACTTACTAACATGGGGGTCTTAAGGACTCGGGTGGACATCCTATGTCTATTCACGAATCCCCTTGAAATGTATGAAAGTGATGCACCAGTATCGAAAAGAACTATTGCGGTAAATGTCTTAACCAAAAACTTACTGACAACAGCATCTGGTTGCTCTTCTACCTCCTCCACAGTCACGTGGTTCACTTTTCCTTTGTTGAACGGGTTGGGCATCTTCCCGGCGCTTCCATTATCGTTCCCATTCTTAGCTTTAGGGCAGTCATTGGCATAATGTCCATTCTTCCCGCACTTGAAACAAGTGACGTGGCTGAAATCCTTCTTAGCGGGTGTGGACGGGGTAGAGCGGCTCTGGTTACTACTTGCTCCATTCCCATTTCCATTCTTAGGGCCATTGTGGTTGTGGGGAATTCTATGGTTATGGGTATATCCTCCCGAATTCGGAGTGAATCGGGGCTTCTACTGGGCTCCAGAATTATTCCTTCCTTGTCCAAACTTCCTCTTGCGGCTTTCAATCTTCTGGTGCTTCCCTTCAATCATAAGAGCTTTATCTACCAACTCCTGGTAGTTGTTGAAAGTTGCCACCATCAACTGTACGCTCATCTCATCATTCATCCCTTCCATAAATCTCTCCTGCTTAGCGGCATCTGTGGCCACATCATCTGGGGCATAACGAGATAGGGTACTAAACTCATCCACGTACTGAGCTACATTATGGTTTCCTTGGCGCAAGTTGTGAAACTCCCACTTCTTCATGCTCATAGCTCCAGTTGAGACATGGGCAGTACGGAAAGCTTGCTGAAACAGCTCCCAAGTAACATTGGCTATGGGGAAAGTGGCTGTGTAGTTCTCCCACCATGCTGCGACTGGTCCAGACAACTGGTGTGCGGCAAATCGCACCTTCTCAGCATCTGAGCAATTGGCGGTGGTCAAATCCCTTCCAATCTTGCGTAGCCAGTCATCAGCCACTATTGGTTCGATGCTGCTAGCAAACACTGGTGGTTGCAACCTTAAGAAACATGTCAGGTTGTCCACGGGTGGTGGTCGTGGAGGGTTGTTGTTGTTGTTCTGGTTGTTCTGAGTGTTCTGGACAAGAAGTTACATCAAGGTGTTCTGCTGCTGGATCAACTGAGTGAGCTCAGGGGGAAACTCAAATCCGGGCTCACGTCTTGGAGGCATCTGATGGGTGTAGAGGGAAGAGATTAGAACACAATTGAGGTCTAAGGGAAAATCACTACCCATATGCACATGAGACAAACACAATCATATCACACCAATCAATTTCAAGCAAGATCTTACAAATCTAACTAACGTTACATAAGTGCTCTAAATACTACTGCGTGGGGGTAACTACTAGTCACAGGGGGGTCATCTAAAAATAGTGATCGGCGGACGATTCCATGATGTCTGCTCCGGCTTCATCTACATAGTCTTCGTCTTTACTATCATCGGGTTCTGAAACCGTGTCGTCGATGATAATGTAATCTTCGGGATGAATCTCCTTGGGTTCTTCTTCCTCTTCTTCACCTCCTGGTGCTGGGTCTCCCATGAATACTCCTAGCTTCCTTGTCAAATCATCATTCTTCTCCACTAGTATCAACATCTCCTCCTTGTATCCGTCACGGGTAGACTTAAGTTCCTCTTCTAGCTCCAAATTCCTGTTTAGTGCCTTCTTCAATTCTATCATCCCAGCGCACATCTGGTGCTCCTGTCGTCGAATGTGCTGGTTCAATTCCCGGATGAATGCTGCAATGGACCTATCCTTCCGGGTGCTGATCATATCCCAACTCTCATCTCGGCGTCCACAAATCTGGTAGATGGTGTCCTTTAGCTCCTGCTTGTAGACTTCTCCAATCCTTCCCATCGTGATGTGGGCGGCCATGCTCTTGCCTAGACTCCAGGTTGGTGCATCAAAAGAAAACTCTATTGGCTCGGCGGAGGGTGCGAAGGTTCTTCCGGGAATTTGAACTTGTATACTCCATCACTCTTCTTCTGGTAAAGTGGCGGTGTAGGTCCCGATAAAGCTTGGTATTCCTATGTTCAGGTACCTAGTGACCTCCTTCAGGTGTCGTCCAAATGGTGTGTTTTCATCCGGTTGAGTGAACTTATTCCTTGGGTCCACCATCCTAAAGAAGTAGAAAATGGAGAGAAGTCGGTTTGAGTAGAGAGGAGTGATCTAGGGTCTGTCTTAGTGGTCGTGTCCTACATTCAGCGTATGCTCTGATACCATCTTTGTAGCGACCATGATCCGAATGGACCAAAGTCTCTGTGTTATGTGTCTTCCCTGGATCGGTAATGCTGACACACACAGTACTTGAAGGATTTATAACAGAGTGGCAATCACACAATTATTACATCGAATGTCTCCAATGAGAACTTATTACAAAAGTCTATGGCTTAAGGCCATCTAACAAAATAACAGCGGAAGGCTTGGAAGATAAGTGAGTCCATCAACTCCAACAGCATAGATGAGTGCATGACAAACGACCTAGAACGTCTTATTCCTCGTCTGAAAATTCTGCAACGTAATATGTTGCAGCCCGAAAATGGGTCAGCACATGGAATGTGCTGGCAAGATAACACAGACAAAGCAAGTAACAGAATAAAGGCTATACTATATGCATATTTGGCTAGTGGAGGCTCTAAGTTAAAGTTTTTGCATAAAGCCAATTTTTCCCTACAACAAAGGAATACATTTTATTTTAACTATCATGTTAGTTGAAAATCATTGAGAAGGTACCCCCTTGCTCAATCCCAAATTAAAGTTATCATTAACCCAACAAATTAAATTATAGAGTGATGAGATCAACCAATAATTCGAGTACCAGATACTCAAGATGTCCATAACCGGGAGACGGCTAATCATGATCAGTTTGTACACTCTCAAGAGGTTTGTGCACTTTTCCCACAAGACTCGATCGCCTCCGTTTGGTTTCTCGCACTGCATGGTGTTTGAGAAGCGGATGACCGAGACACAGTCTTTCCGAAGAGGTCCCCTTAACCGGATAGATAGGCCGGTACACCTACAATCCGTCTACATCTGCTTGCCCATCACGGAAAGGTTTCCCACAACTTACTCAACTATGCCAAAGCCCATATTGGCATGTGGCTGCACACGGAAGTTTCTAGCATGAATAGTTTTATGATCCCTTTGAGCCTGGGTGGCAATCCATAGGAAAAATCACACGGAACCGCGGGATTTCCTAGGACAACACTGGATTCTCCAGGTGCCCTGCAACAAATCCACCCAGATGTGTATTCAAGTAGCCACCTTAAGTTGAAACCTTAATTAACAGCTCACATCTGTCATGGATTTCACTCAAACCCAAACCACGTCTATGAGCATAGCATAGCAACCTAAGCAAACGTAGAAGTAACTCCCAAGGGTTTCAAAATAATGCAGGTAATAGGTTCTACCTTAAACTACTTCCCAGTCCGACAAGTTAAGAGATCCTACTCATGCAATGTGTGAGGGTTTGATCTAATGCATAAAAACTGGGTAATAAAGGGTATGATCAAAGTGTTACTTGCCTTGCTGACGATTCGCAAAACCTAGAGACTCGTAGTAGCACGCTTCACAGTCTGGGAATTCTATCGCAAGCAAACAATAGCATACATAAACAGACAAGCAATGGTGCACAAACAAACTCCAAAAGACAAGATCTAACTAGAAAGTTCAACTTAAGAACTCCGGTTTGCAAAAAGAATCAAATCGAAAGAAGCAACGAAACTCTAACTGTGAAAGAAACGAGCTCCGGTTACTAATTGGTCTAAAGTAAAATTTATAGTAGACAAAACTTTGTTCAAGTTGGTTAAACAGAAAGAGGGCATCAATACGAAGATCTGGGATTTTGAATCACCTGATTCTGAATCTCGAGCGAAAAGAAAAACGAAAAACAAGATCAGGGCAGAAATCACGATAGAAATAATCGCGGATAAATACCCCGAAAAAGAAAACTGACGAATAGGCTAACAAACGAAAAGCGTTCGTTAAAATGAACGTACGGATGAATGTCCGCTAAATAGCTATACCGAAGAAAACCGAACCGATCTAAACCTAAAAAAATGAATCTACGGTTTTACGAAAAGAACCGATCGATTTTAAAAAAACTGATGGCTACCTCGAAATCGGCGAACTCCGACGACGGCTCCGGCGAAGATCCGGCGGCGACGGCGGCTACTCCGGCGGGCTAGGCGGCGGGGTGTGGCGGCGGGCGGCGGTGCGGCGCGGCGGCGCGGCGGCGGTGGGAAGTGGTGGCGGCGGCGACGAGGCGGCAGCGGCGCTAGGTCAGGGGCGGGCGAGCGGGCTGGCTGCCTCGGGCCGGGGCGCGACTTATAAAGCCCAGAGTCCTGGGCTAACACGGCCCGGAGTCGGTTCGCTCCCTTTAAAAAAAAGAATCATGATGTAGAAAAACTAACGAAGGAAATACTAAACGGACTCCAAAAATCCCGAAATAAATTTTCACCGTCCTCTAATATTATTTAGGACAAAGTGAACATTTTTACCGGACCTAAATGCAATTTTGAAAAACACGCATTTTCCTATGCAAATAAAATCGCAAATAAATCCAGAAAAAAAACCAAAAGTGATTTTAACATTTTTCCTTCAATATTTCTGTTATTTTGGAGAAGTCATATTATCTCCGCTCATATATTGCATTTAGAAATAATTTTAAGAGAGAAAAATATTTAAAACCCACACTGTCCTCGTACCGGTATTCGAGCGAACTCAAATACAAAACGGTAGAATTCCCAACTCTCTCCGAAGGTCCTTGAGTTGCTTAGAATTTCGAGGTTTCCATGAGCTTGATGATTGTTCCCACTATCCCAAAAACTTTGTGTGATTTGTTAGGTTTCCATGAGCTTGATGATTGTTCTTTAAATTTGCATCTTGCGGATTCTACTATTAAGAAACCTATGGAAAGGATTAATGATGTTCTTATTGTTGCCAATAGGAATTATGTGCCCGTAGATTTCATTGTTCTTGATATAGATTGCAATCCCTCATGTCCTATTATTCTTGGTAGACCTTTCCTTAGAACGACTGGTGCAATTATTGATATGAAGGAAGGAAATATTAGATTCCAATTTCAGTTAAGGAAAGGCATGGAACACATTCCTAGAAACAAAATAAAATTACCTTATGAATCTATTATGAGAGCCACTTATCGATTTCCTTCCAAAGATGGCAATACCTAGATCTATCCTTGTATCATGCCTAGCTAGGGGCGTTAAATGATAGCGCTTGTTGGGAGGCAACCCAATTTTATTTTCTTCGTTTTTGCTTCTGTTTAGGAATAAATATTGCATCTAGCTTCTGTTTAGATGTGGTTTTGTGTTTTAATTAGTGTTTGTGCCAAGTAGAACCTTTGGAAAGGCTTGTGTGAAGTTTATATGATCTTGCTGTAAAAAACAGAAACGTTAGCGCTCACTAGAATAGTCACCAGATTTTACTGGAGAGTGCTATTTCATTGATTTTTTTGCAGACGATTAATAGACAAATTCCTCATGTTTACCAATTTATTTAAATATTTTTGGAGTTACAAAAGTATGCGAAAGTTACAGATTACTACAGACTGTTCTGTTTTTGACAGATTCTGTTTTTTGTGTGTTGTTTGCTTATTTTGATGAATCTATGAGTAGTATTGAAGGATATGAATCATAGAGAAGTTGGAATATAGTAGGTTTAACACAAATATAAACAAAGAATGAGTTCATGACAGTACCTTCGAGTGGTGGTTTGTTTTCTTATACTAACGGAGCTCACGAGATTTTTGGCTATGTTTTGTGTTGTGAAGTTTTCAAGTTTTGAGTATGGCTTTGATGGACTATGGAACAAAGAGTGGCAATAACCTAAGCTTTCGGATTCCCAAGGCACCCCAAGCTAAAATTCAAGGACAACCAAAAGCCTAAGCTTGGGGATGCCCCAGGAAGGCATCCCCTCTTTCGTCTTCATCTATCGGTAACTATACTTGGGACTATATTTTTATTCACCACCTGATATGTGTTTTAGTTGGAGCGTCATGTATGATTTGAGTCTTTGCTTGTTAGTTTGCCACAATCATCCTTGCTGGACACACCTTTTTGAGAGAGATAAATATGGCCTAGATTTTGTTAGAACACTCTATGTGCTTCACTTATATCCTTTGAACTAAATAGTTTTGCTCTAGTGCTTCACTTATATCTTTTAGAGCACGATGGTGATTTTATTTTGTAGAAATTGTTGATCTCTCATGCTTCACTTATATCCTTTTGAGAGTCTTTTAGAACAACATGGTAATGTGCTTTCCTTATAAATTTAGTCCTAATATGATAGGCATCCAAGATGAATGTAGTAAAAACTTTCATACAAAGTGCGTTGAATATGATGAGAAGTTTGATACTTGATGATTGTTCTAAGATATGAGGATAGTGATATTAGAGTCATGCTAGTGGAGTTATTATGAATTTGAGAAATACTTGTGTTAAAGTTTGTGATTACCATAACATGCACGTATGGTGAACCTCTATGTGACGAAGTTAGAGCATGAGGTATTTGTAGAGTGTCATCCTTTGGGTGGAGGTCGGGGGCACGCGATGGTGAACTCCTACCAACCTCCCCCGTAGGAGCATGCGTTGATTGATTTGTTTTGATGACTCGTAAATTTTTGCAATAAGTATATGAGTTCTTTATGACTAAGGATGAGTCCATGGATTATACACACTCTCACCCTTCCACCAATTGCTAGCCTCTCTTGTACCGCGAAACTTTCTCCGATACCGTACACCCACTATATACCTTCCTCAAAACAACCACCATATACCTTCCACAGCCACCATACCTACCTATCATGGCATTTCCATAGCCATTGTGAGATATATTGCCATGCAACTTTCCACCGTTCCATTCATATGACACGCTTCATATTGTCATATTGCCATGCATGATCATGTAGTTGGCATCGTATTTGTGGCAAAGCCGCCATGCATAATTTTTCATACATGTCACTCTTGATTCATTGCACATCCCGGTTCACCACCGGAGGCATTTATTTAGAGTCATACTTTGTTCTAGTATTGAGTTGTAATATCGAGTTGTAAATCAATATAAGTGTGATGATCATCATTATTAGACCATTGTCCCAAAAAAAAGGAAAGGCCAAGAAAAAGAAAGGCCCAAAAAAGAAGAGAAAAGAAAAGGGACAATGCTACTATCTTTTTTCACACTTATGCTTCAAAGTAGCACCATGTTCTCCATGATAGAGAGTCTCAAGTTTAGTCACTTTCATATACTAGTGGTAATTTTCATTATAGAACTTGGCTTGTATATTCCAACGATGGGCTTCCACAAATGCCCTAGGTGTTCGTGAGCAAGCAAGTTTGATGCACACCCACTTAGTTTCTTTTGTTGAGCTTTCATACATTTTTAGCTCTAGTGCATCCGTTGCATGACAATCCCTACTCACTCACATTGATATCTATTGATGGGCATCTCCATAGCCCGTTTATACGCCTAGTCGATGTGAAACTATCTTCCTCCTTTTTGTCTTCTCCACAACCACCACTCTATTCCACCCATAGTGCTATATGCATGGCTCACGCTCATGTATTGCGTGAAAGTTGAAAGGTTTGAAAAATTGAGTATGAAAACAATTGCTTGGCTGAAACCGGGGTTGTGCATGATATGAATATTTTGTGTGATCAAGAGGGAGCATAGCCAGATTATATGATTTTTTAGGGATAACTTTGCTTGGCAATGTTATTTTGAGAAGACATGATTGCTTTGTTAGTATGCTTGAAGTATTATTATTTCTTATGTCAATATAGACATTTGTCTTGAATCTTTCGGATCTGAACATTCATGCCACAATAAAGGGAATTACATTGAAAATTATGTTGGTTAGCATTCCACATCAAAAATTCTGTTTTTATCATTTACCTACTCGAGGACGAGCAGGAATTAAGCTTGGGGATGCTTGATATGTCTGCAACGTATCTATAATTTTTTATTGTTCCATGCTATTATATATGATGTTTTGGATGTTTAATGGGCTTTATTATACAATTTTATATTATTTTTTGGGACTAACCTATTAACCCAAAGGCCCAGTCCAGATTGCTGTTTTTTTGCCTATTTCATGGTTTAGCACAAAAGGAATATCAAACGGAGTCCAAACGGAATGAAACCTTCGGGAGAGATATTTTTGGAACGATATCTTCACGAG
Source organism: Secale cereale (assembly GCA_902687465.1). Classification (NCBI taxonomy): domain Eukaryota; kingdom Viridiplantae; phylum Streptophyta; class Magnoliopsida; order Poales; family Poaceae; genus Secale; species Secale cereale. The sequence goes on along the minus strand of LR738714.1, from coordinate 174,748,440 downwards.
AGACTTGAGAACCAAGGAAGAGGGGCACGTGGCATCCACGAGGGTGGGGGCGCGCCCCTCCCCCTGGGCGCGCCCCCTGCCTCGTGGGCCCCATGTTGCACCCCAATGCCATCCTTCATCCTATATATACCAATGTACCCTGAAAACATCGAAGCAACAAAGAAAACCCTAATTCCACTGCTGATACCTTCTCCATATTGGGGCCTGTTCCGGAGCTTCTAGATCAACACCATCTCCTCACCATGAGTTGTGAGTAGTTTACCATAGACCTTCAGGTCCATAGTTAGTACCTAGATGGCTTCTTCTCTCTTTTTGGATCTGAATACCAAGGTCTCCTCGGTCTTCAAGGAGATCTACTCGATGTAATCTTTTTGCGGTGTGTTTGTCGAGATCCGATGAATTGTGGGTTTATGATCAAGATTATCTATGAGAAATATTTGGTTCTTTTTCGAATTCTTTTATGTATGATTATAATATCCTTGCAAGTCTCTTCGAATTATCGGTTTGGTTTGGCCTACTAGATCTATAGTTCTTGCAGTGGGAGAAGTGCTTGGCTTTGGGTTCAATCTTGCGGTGTCCTTTCTTAGTGACAGCAGGGGCAGCAAGGCACATATAGTATTGTTACCATCGAGGATGAAAAGATGGGATTTATATCATATTGCTTGCGTTTATCCATCTACATCATGTCATCTTGTTTAAAGCATTACTCTATTCTTATGAACTTAATACTCTAGATGCATGCTGGATAGAGGTCGATGTGTGGAGTAATAGTAGTACATGCAGAATCGTTTCGGTCTACTTGTCACGGACGTGGTGCCTATATAAAATGATCATGCCTAGATATTCTCATAATTATTCGCTTTTCTATCAATTGCTCGACAGTAATCCGTTCACCCACCGTAGAAATCTGCTATCATGTGAGAAGCCAATAGTGAAACCTATGGCCCCCGGGTCTATTCTGAACATATCAATCTACAATCTACTTTACTTTGCTGTTTTTACTTTCTGTTCTTATATCCAAAAATACCAAAAATATCAAGCTATCCTATCTATCAGATCTCACTTTCGTAAGTGACCGTAAAGGGATTGACAACCCCTTATCGCGTTGGCTGCGAAGTTCTTATTTGTTTGTGCAGGTGTGAGGGACTCGCGCGTGGTGTACTACTGGATTGATTCCTTGGTTCTCAAAAACTGAGGGAAATGCTTACGCTAATGTGCTGCATCACCCTTTCCTCTCCGAGGGAATACAACGCAAGCTCGAGAAGTAGCACAAGCCTCTTGCCGCGGGATGCTCACGGAGGCCCCAGAAAGACTCTTGCCGGAATAGAAGCAAGACTGCGACAAGCCCTTTCCGCCCCGTCGCCGCCCCAGCTCGGCGGCCGACCCGCTGGCCTAGGCAGGCACCCACGTGGCAATACGTGGTTCCTGGGGCAGCTAATCAAGCAACTGTGTGGTGGCATGCAGATCTTCCTGAAGACCCTACCACCACGACACCTCAGCTGCCTGCCTCGCTGCCTTGGACGCGGGTCGCGACCAGACAGAGCGGACAAGGACATGACGGGCTTCTTTTCTGTCCACGATAAAGTAAATAAACACCTAAGCAGCACATTTAATGTGTCTTGTCCCGTCATAGCATGGGATAAGCCTATACACTGTACACCTTTCCACCTCATGTATGCCACTATGGCAGCCCCTTTTAGAGTATAAAAGGAGGCCCGCGGCGTACAGAAGAAGGATTTGTATACTAAAAAGCTGGATAGGCATAGTAGCTAGCTCAAGAACTCAAGAACACTCAAATATACACCAAAGCAGGACTAGGGTATTATGCATCCTCGCGGCCCAAACCTGGGTAAACGATTGATGTGCTGACTCTTAGACCCGCTCTTTGCACAACCTCACGCCCGCCAACCGTAGAAGGGATTCCAGTGATCTCATAGGTGTCGTTTCGTCCCGACAGAGGGTGATGCTGACGATGATGATGATGACGATGCTGACGGCAACACATCTCACTAAGATTTTTTCCCCTTTTGTCCTGTATGCAACAAAAATATCCGGATACTACCCCGAGGGGTCGTGAGAGCTTTTGGGGAGGAGAGTTCCTTTATAATGTATGAAATGAGAACATGCTTTTGAGGTAGGTAGTGGAAGGCGCCGTCTCAAGCCAATAGGCCCTTGGCGAAACTAAGTACCACAACTTATCTGGGGTGTCGATGGTCTTGGTCGGGTTCTCACAGCGCGAGGGCACATTTCTTCCGAGATGGCATCTTGAGGCTGATGGGGGCTTGGGACTCCTGAGGGGCCTGCGGACCTTCCTGAGAGTGCCTCGCGAGGAGTTAAATGTCGAACCACGACAAGGCATGAGCACGGTGGCCCTATGACAGCCATTTGAGTGCCGCTTGAGGCATCTTGAGCATGCGTAGTTTGCATGGCATGCCCAGCCCCCACTTGCGAGGCGCTTACGGGGGAGGGTAGCAGCCCTGAGCCCTGCTTCCAAACAAACCCAAAGGCAGGAAAGCACCATGAATCGAGAACCCCCCTTTTAAGAACATGAAACTCCAAGTCTTATTCCAAAAGAAGGCAAATTGGGCTACAGAAAGAGGGCAAAAAACCAACAGCCGCATCCGACACCTAGTCTAGTCTTCATCTTCCCACCAGCGCGGAGCTAAGTGCTTCCACTGGGCGCGGCAATAGTCATTGGGGGACAGTGCCGACGGCCAGCGTGGAGCTAAGTGCTTCCACTTGGACGTGGGTTGAAACCCCGTGAAGCCCGAGGGCGGCACTGAGGAGACTCCAGGGTGTGTACAGCCCCAACTCATTATTACATGAGAGTGTCACGAGTGGAGATCTTCATGAACGTCTTTGGCGCCTCGATAGGGTCCCTCCCCGCGCCTCCCCCGACCACTGTTGGGGCGTCCGGAAACCAGGACGAGACCAAGGAGCAAGGGGGCACTACTAGGGAAATGCTTATACACAAGAGCTTATTAGTAGCGCTGGAAAATAGTCATTGCTACTGCTAGTTAGGAGTAGCGCCGATCCAGGGAAGCGCTACTATTCTGTCTATAGCAGTAGCGCTGGAAACCAAAAACGCGCTACAACTATGTGGGACTAGATGAGGCCACCAACGATAGCTATAGTACCAGTGATGTTCAGAATCCAGCGCTACTACTAACAGTTTAGTATTAGCGCCGTATTTTACAGCGCCGCTACTACTAATGGGCCCCACTTAGTAGTAGCGCTTCTGCAAAAAGCGCTACTACTAAGTACGGTAGCAGCAACGCTACTGCTAGTTGTGGCTGGTGCCACCTTTTCACCCCTCCCCCTCCCCTCCCCCACTTTGCCCTCTCCCTCCCTCGTTTCCCCTCTCCACTCTCCACCATTGTTGCACTTCTTCTCTCTTCCTCCTACCTCTCTTTTCTCCTCATTAATGTCCCCCTCCACCATAACTCTCCTCCATAAATGGCCTCTCTCACATCTCTCTTTCGCCTACCTCTCTTCCTCTCCACATTAATGCCCCCCTCCACCATAACTCCCTCTCCATTAGTTTTCCAGCTAGATTCACCTCTCCTCCCCAATAACTAGATCTAGCTAGCTATTTAGCCATCCACGCGTGCTCTCTCGATCGGTCTCTCTCATCATCTAATTAACGGCGTGCTCTCTCGATCGGTCTCTCTCGGGAGATATATAGGTGAGTAAAAAGTTGTTCATTTCAAGAATGGGAATAGGTGTGTGAATGACAATATGTGTGTTTGGGATATATGGAGAGATTTGTGTGAGTGACATGCCCTCGAGTTGCTTATGTTTTGCCGAAATGTCGATTTATTTCTGTTTCGGTGAATTTTGAGCATACTGATATGTCCTATTTTTAGGCAAGGCCATGCCAAAATTTCATATGACTTTGATTCATGCATGCATTATTTATTTTATAACCCTTTTGCTTGTTATACCGTGTAGTCGGTCATGAAGGTGAGTGGATGGAACATGGAGCGGGACATGCAATCCGCGGTGATGGACATATACACAAATAATCTGTAACATCCCAAATTTTAAATTTGGAATGTTATCCTTAGGACATTCATGCATATCTTATTTTTATTGCATTTCGTTTCGCTATCCTCGAAATTCTAAGCAAAACAAGGACCCACAGAGAGAGTTGGGGATTTCACATTTTTCATATTTGATTTTTTTTTCAAATATCAAAACAAGGATCATTTTGATTTTACTAGCTTTCTCTCCGAAAGTATTCCATATTGAAATATATGAGAGGATATAATATGACTTCTCCAAAATAAATGGAATATTGGAAGAAAAATACTAAAAATCAAATAAATATTTTATTTGAATTTTATTGCAATTTTATTTGAATTAGAAAAAAATTGCATAATTGAAAAATTGCATTTTAGGCCAAGAAAATGTTCACTGTGTTCTAAATATTCTATTTAGATGGTGAATATTTATTTTGGTCTTTTCCGGCTAAACGGTAGAACCGTTCATTTTTTTTATAAAACCCTAGATTTGTTTTTTTATTAGAATCGGTTCGGTTTTTCTAGGTTTAGTAGTTTCGCAGACGTTCGTCCGTAGGTTCGTTTTAACGAACACTGTTCATCAGTTAGCCGTAGACAGCGAATGTTCGTTCGTTAGCCTGTTCGTCTTGTTTATTTTCCAGGTTTTTTCCACGATAATTTTTTATCATGATTTGTGCCCTGATCTTCGTTTTAGTTTATCTTTTCGCTCGTTTATCCAAATCAGGTGAAACAAGCGCCTAGATCTTCGTCTCGACTCCCTCCTTCTGTTTAACCAATTTGAACAAGATTTTGGTGCTTTAAAATTTGACTTTAGTTCAGATTAGTAAATGGATTTTGTTTCTTTCGTAGATTGAGTTTCGTTCCTCCGTTTGATTGGCTTGTTTTTACAAACTGGAGTTCTTCAGTTGAACTTTCTGGTTAGATCTTCTTCTTTGAGTTTTACCCGTGCATCTTTGTTTGATTGCTTATGTATGTTATTGTTTGTTTGTGATAGAATTCCCGGAGTGCGAAGCGTGCGACTACAAGTCAATAGGTTTTGCGAATTGTCAGCAAGGCAAGTAACACATTGATCATACCCCTTTGTGACCCACTTTTTATGCATTAGTTACAACCCTCGCACACTGCATGAGTAGGATCTCTTAACATGTGGGTCTTGGAAGTAGATGATGAGGTAGAACCTATTATTAGATTTATTATCGAAACCTTGGGAGTTACTTCTACGTTATGCTTATATTGCCATGCTATGCTCGTACACGTGGTTTGGGTTTGAGAGTATCCATGCAGATGTGATTTTGATAGTTAATGGTTCAACCTAAGGTGGCAACTTTAATACACATCTGGGTGGATTGCTTGTGGGCACCTGGAGAATCAAGTGTCGTCCAAGGATATCCCGGAGTACCCGTGTGATCATCCTACGGTCCGCCACCCAGGCTCAAAGGGATCATAAGGTTATTCATGCTAGAAACTTCCATGTGGAGCCACAAGCTATTATGGGCTCTAACATAGTTTAGTACGTTGCATGACCTCTTTCAGTGGTAGGTGTAACTGTCTACCCAGAGTAAAGAGTTAATGCTTCTGTAAGATTGTGTCTCGGTCATCTGTTTCTCAAACAACATGTAGTGCGAGAAATCTAACGAAGGATATCGGGTCTTGTGGGGGAAAGTGCGCAAACCTCTGCAGAGTGTATAAATTAATCATGGTTAGCCATGTCCCCGGTTATGGACATCTTGAGTATCTGGTACTTGAATTATTGATTTGATCTCATCACACTAAAATTAATTTGGTGGGATGATAATGATTACTTTAATTGGGATTGAGTAGGAGGAACCTTCTAAATGATGTTTCAACAACCATGATAGTTAAATAAAATATATTCCTTCGTTCTAGGGAAAAATTGGCTTTATGCAAAACATTATAACCATAGAGCCTCCACCAGCCATATATGCATGTAGTGATATCATTTATCTCTTCATTGCTATACTGAGTTATATTGCTAGCATATTCCATGTGCTGACCCATTTCGGGCTGCAACATATCATGTTGCAGACTTCTCAAACGAAGAGTAAGGTGTGCTAGGCCGTTCGTCATGCACTCAGCTATGCCGTTGGAGTTGATGGACTCACTTTATCTTCCAAGCCTTCTGCAGTTATCGTATGTAGATGGCCTTAAGCCATATCTATTGTAATGAGTTCTCTTTTGAAACATTCGATGTAATAAGTGTGTGATTGCTACTTTGTTATAAATCCTTCGAGTACTGTGTGTGTCAGCATTATCGATCCAGGGATGACACTGAAGCACAGAGACTTGATCCATTCGGGTCGGGTCGCTACAAGATGGTATCAGAGCACACGCTGAATGTAGAACATGACCACTAAGATGAGCCATAGGTCACTCTTCTCTACTCATTTCTGACTCCTCTCCATTTTCTACTCTTTAGGATGGCGGACTCAAGGAACCAGTTTACACAACCGGATGAAGACACACCTTTTGGACGACACTTGAAGGAAGTCACTAGGTAACTGAACACCAGAATACCCAGCTTCACCGGCACCTACACCGCCACTTTACCATAAGAGGAGAGATGGATGATTCGAGTTCAAGTTCCAGGGAGAACATTCACGCCATTCACTAAGCCCATAGAGTTTTCCTTTGATGCACCAACCTGGAGTCTAGGCAAAAGCATGGCATCCCACATTGGAGAAGTTTACAAATAGGAGTTGAAGGACACTATCTACCAGATATGTGGACACCGATATGAGCAATGGGGATGATCAGTACCAGGAGAGACAGGTCCATTGCAGCTTTCATCCAAGAGTTAAACAAGCACATTCGTCGATAGGAGAATTAGATGTGCGCAGGCATGATAGATTTGAAGAAGGCGATGACCAGGAACATGGAGCTAGAAGAGGAACTCATGTCTAGTCGCGACGGATACGAGGAGGAAATAGAAATACTAGTCGTGAAGAATGATGACCTGATAAATAAGATAGGTGTTTTCATGGGAGATCCCGCGTGAGGAGGAGAAGACGACGAACCCAAGAAAATTCTTTCTGGAGACTACATCATCATCGATGACACCGACTCCGACCCTGATGATGATGATGATGACTATGAAGATGAAGCTGGAGCAGATATCATGGAGTCTTCCACCGATCAAAGTTTCTAGATGACCACCATATGAATAGTAGTTCTCCCCCATGTATATAGTAGTAGTCCGAGCACTTTTGTAACGACAGTTCTAGACCGATTGTATGCCGTTGCTTGAATTGATTTGGTGTGATAAGATTGTGTTTGTCTCATGTGCATATGGGTAGTGTTTTCGCACTAGACCTCATTCTATTCTAATCTCTCCCCTCTAAACCCATCAGATGCCTCCGAGACGTGATACCGGATTTTTGTTCCCACCAGCACTCACCCAGTTGATCTAGCAGCAGAATGCCTTGATGCAGATATTAGTCCAGAACCAAGGCAACAACAACAACCCTCCACCACCACCACCAGTTGACAACTTAGCCCGTTTTCTAAGGTTGCAGCCGCCGGTGTTTTCCAGTAGCATCGAGCCAATAGTTGCTGATGACTGGCTAGGAAAGATTGGAAGGGAGTTGACCATCGCGGGTTGCACAGATGCTGAGAATGTGCATTTTGCCGCACATCAGTTGGATGGACCAGCAGCCTCGTGGTGGGAGAATTATACAGCCACTTTCCCTATAGCCAATATCACTTCGGATCAGTTTCAGCAAGATCTTTGCACCGCCCATGTCTCAACTAAAGCTATGAGCATGAAGAAGCGTGAGTTACGCAACTTGCACCAGGGAAATCGTATTGTGGCTCAGTACGTAGATGATTTTAGTAAACTATCTCGCTATGCCCTTGATGATGTGGCCACAGATGCCGCGAAGCAGGAGAAATTTATGGAAGGGCTGAATGATGAGATGAGCATGCAGTTGATGGTTGCAACATTTAACAACTACTAGGAGCTGGTAGAGAAAGCTCTTATGATTGAAGAGAAGCAGCAGCAGACTGAAAGCCGCAAGAGGAAGTATGGACAAGCAAAGTATAATTCTGGAGCTTAGCACAAGCCTCGTTTCACCCCGTACTCGAGATTATATACCCATACCATGTAGGCCACACCCATAATGGAGGGAGTTCTCATAACCACAATGGCCCCAATAATGGGAATGGGAATGGAGCAAGCAGTAATTAGAACCGCTCCAATCCAGCCACACCCACCAAGAAGGATCTAAGTCACATTACTTGTTTCAAGTGCGGGAAGACTGGACACTATGCCACTGAGTGCCCTGAAGCGAAGACTGGGAATGACAATGGAAGCACTGGGGAGAAACCCAACCCTTTCAAAAGGGTACAAGTGAACCACGTGAACACGGAGGAGGTTGAAGAGCAGCCTGATACAGTTGTTGGTAAGTTTTTGGTTAAGTCATTTACTGCAATTGTTCTTTTTGATACTGGCGCATCGCATTCATACATTTCAAGGGGATTCATGGATAAATATAAGTTGCCCACCAAGGTACTTAGGACACCTATGTTAGTAAGCTCACTAGGAACGGAGTATATAGCAAGTCAAGGATGTTTTTAGATGCCATTGACAATTGGAAGCCATGTTTTCCCCTCAGGCCTGATAATTTTGGTGTGACAAGGATTGGATGTGATACTAGGCATGGATTGGCTATCAATGTATGGGGGAAACATTGATTGCGCTAGTAAGTCAATTTTACTCACCACCCCGGAGGGAAAAAGGATCAAGTATGTATCTAGGCATGTGCCAAGGAGGACCCAAGTAAATTCTCTCTCGGGAGTTGTTCAAGAGGAAGTGCCTGTAGTGAAGGATTACCCAGATGTATATCCAGAGGAGCTACTAGGCATGCCCCCAGATCGAGACATTGAGTTTTTGATAGAACTATTGCCAGGCACCGGACCAATATCGAAGAGACCATACCGGATGCCCGCGAATGATCTGGAAGAGATCAAGAAGCAGATTCGGGTATTATTGGAGAAAGGTACAATCGACAAAGTCCATCACCATGGGGAGCCCCAGTGCTCTTGGTCGAGAAGAAGGATGGATCCTTAAGAATGGTTGTTGCTTACCATGCGTTGAATGAGGTGACAATCAAGAATAAGTACCCACTGACGATGATCAATGATTTGTTTGACCAACTTCAAGGAGCTAAAGTATTCTCCAAAATCGATCTGTGATCAGGGTACCACCAGCTGAAGATCTGAGAAAAGGATATACCTAAGACAACTTTCACCACAAGGTATGGGCTATATGAGTATACGGTTATGTAATTTGGATTGACTAACGCCCCTGCCTATTTCATGAGTATGATGAATAAGGTGTTCATTGAATTCTTGGATAAGTTTGTTGTGGTGTTCAATCATGATATCTTGGTGTACTCGAAGAACGAGGAGGAACACAAGGAACATTTGCGTTTGGTTCTTGAGAAGCTCAGGGAACATCAGTTATATGCCAAGTTCAGCAAATGTGAGTTTTGGTTGAAGGAAGTTGGATTTATTGGACATGTTGTATCACGAGAAGGTATAGCACTGTGATCTACTAGGGTCCAGTCAGTGACTGATACGTCCATTTTGCATCATGCTTATAAGTTGATATTTATTGCATTATGGGTTGTTCATACATGTTTTGTCACAATACTTATGCCTTTTCTCTCTTATTTTACATGGTTTACATGAAGAGGGAGAATGCCGGCAGCTGGAATTATGGGCTGGAAAAGGAGCAAACTCTGGAAACCTATTCTGCACAACTCCAAAAGCCGTGAAACTCCACAGAACATTGTTTCGGAAAATATAAAAAATATCTGGCGGAAGAAACCCCACGAGAGGGGCCACTGGCTGGCCTCGAGGGTGGGGACGCCCCCCCCCCCCGCCTCGAGGGCCAGCCGGTGGGCCCCCGGTGCCCATCTTCTCCTATATGAAGTGTTTTGACCTAGAAAAAACGAGGAGGGGGCTTTCGGGACCAGACGCCGCCGTCTCGAGGCGGAACCGAGGCGGAAACCAATCTAGGGCTCCGGTAGAGCTATTCTGCCGGGGATACTTCCCTCCGGGAGGGGGAAATCGTCACCGCCGTCATCACCAACAACTTTCCCATTTTTGGGAGGGCTATCTGCATCAACATCTTCACCAGCACCATCTCCTCTCAAACCCTAGTTCATCTCTTGTATCCAATCGTTGTACTAAAACCTCAGATTGGTACATGTGGGTTGCTAGTAGTGTTGATTACTCCTTGTATTTGATGCTAGTTGGTTTATTTGGTGGAAGATCATATGTTCGGATCCATTATGCATATTAATACCCCTCCGAGCATGAATAATATTATGTCTTGTGAGTAGTTACTTTTGTTCCCGAGGACATTAGAGAAGTCTTGCTATTAGTAAGCATGTGAATTTGCTATTCGTTCGATATTTTCATGAGATGTATGTTGTCTATCCTCTAGTGGTGTCATGTGAACGTCGACTACATGACACTTCACCATTATTTGGGCCTAGAGGAAGGCATTGGGAAGTAATAAGTAGATGATGGGTTGCTAGAGTAACAGAAGCTTAAACCCTAGTTTATGTGTTGCTTCGTAAGGGGCTGATTTGGATCCATATGTTTCAGGCTATGGTTAGGTTTACCATAATACTTATTTTGTAGTTGCTGATGCTTGCATTAGAGGTTAATCAGAAGTGGGAGGCTTGTCCAAGTAAGGGTAGCACCCAAGCACCAGTCCACCCACATACCAAATTATCAAAGTACCGAACGCGAATCAGATGATCGTGATGAAAACTAGCTTGACGATAATTCCCATATGTCCTCGGGAGCACATTACCTTGCATAAGAGTTCGTCCAGGCTTGTACTTTGCTACATAAAGGATTGGGCCACCTTCCTGCACCTTATTTACTTTTACCGTTTGTCACTTGCTACCAATTATATTATCACAAAACTATATGTTACCTATAATTTTCAGTGCTTGCAGAAAATACCTTACTGAAAACTGCCTATCATTTCCTTCAGCTCCTTGTTGGGTTCGACACTCTTACTTATTGAAAGGACTACGATAGATCCCCAACACTTTTGGGTCATCAAGACTCTTTTCTGGCACCGTTTCCGGGGAGTGAAGCGCCTTTGGTAAGTGGAATTTGGTAAAGAAAAATTTATATAGTGTGCTGAAATTTATTGTCACTTGTTACTATGGCTCAAAATCCTTTGAGGGGATTGTTTGGTGTATCTTCACCCCGAGCAGAAGAGAAAATAGTTGCTCCTCAACCTACTACACCTAATGAAAATGTTTGCTTTGAGATTCCTTCGGGTATGATAGAGAAACTGCTTGAAAATCCTTATACAGGAGACGGAACACTTCACCCCGATTTACATCTAATCTATGTGGATGAAGTTTGTGGATTGTTTAAGCTTGCAGGTATGCCTGAGGATGTTATCAAGAAGAAGGTCTTCCCTTTATATTTGAAGGGAGATGCATTGACATGGTTTAGTCTATGCAATGATATGGGATCATGGAACTATAATCGTCTGAAGTTGGAATTTCATCAGAAGTTCTACCCTATGCACCAGGTTCATCGTGATCGCAATTATATTTATAATTTTTGGCCTCGCGAAGGAGAAAGCATCGCTCAAGCTTGGGGGAGGCTTAAGTCAATGTTATATTCATGCCCCAATCATGAGCTTTCAAGAAAGATGATCATCCAAAATAATTATGCACGACTTTCTCTCAATAATCGCACCATGCTCGATAATTCTTGTTTTGGCTCTTTTATGATGAAGACTATTGAATTCAAATGGGACTTATTGGAAAGAATTAAACGCAACTCCGAAGATTGGGATCTTGAGAAGGTAAGGAGTCACGTATGACCCCTAAGTTTGATTGTGTTAAAGCTTTTATGGATACCGATGTTTTCCGTGAGTTTAGCAGTAAATATGGACTTGACTCTGAGATAGTAGCTTCTTTCTGTACCACCCCCCTATTGAAGTACAAGTAGTTGAACCTATTAAGGTTGAAGAAAAGACCATCAGTTATAATGTTGATCCTGTTATACCTACCCCTTATATTGAGAAACCACCTTTCCCTGTTAGGATAAAGGATCATGCTCAGGCTTCAACTATAGTTCGTAAGAGTAATACTAGAACACCTACACCCTCCGAGCAAATTAAAGTTGAACCTAGTGCTGCCATGGTTAAAGATCTCTTGGTAGAAGATTTAGATGGACATGTTATTTATCTCCAAGAAGAGTCTGCTAGGATAGCCAAACCCAATGCTAGGAATAAACATAAACCTATCGTAGGCTTGCCCGTTATCACTGTTAAGATAGCAGATCATTTCTATCATGGTTTATGCGATGTAGGCGCTAGTGCGAGCATTATCCCTTTTGATTTGTATAATGAAATTATGCATGATATTGCACCTGTTGAGTTAGAAGGGATTGATGTCACTATTAAGCTTGCTAATAGAGATACTATTTCACCAGTTGGGACTGTTAGAGATATGGAAGTCTTGTGTGGGAAGGTTAAATACCCTGCTGATTTTATTGTTCTTAGTTCCCCACAAGATGCTTTCTGTCGCATTATATTTGGTAGACCCTTCTTGAATACTGTTAATGCCAAGATAGACTGTGTGAAAGACATTGTCACTGTCGGATTAGGGGATATGTCCCATGATTTTAACTTTGCTAAATTCCGTAGACAACCCCTTGAAAAGGCACCACCCAGTAAAGGTGAACTTATTGGTCTTGCTTCTATTGCCGTGCCACCTAATGATCCTTTAGAACAATACTTGCTAGACCATGAAAATGATATGCATATGAATGAAAGAAGGGAGATCGATGAAATATTCCTTAGAAAGGGACCCGTATTGGAAAATAACTTGCCTGTTGAAATCCTAGGGGATCCTCCTCCACCCAAGGGTGATCCCGTGTTTGAACTTAAACCTTTACCTGATGATCTTGAGTATGTTTATCTTGATGAAAAGAAGATATATCCTGTTATTATTATTACTAACCTTTCGGAGCTGAAAGAAGAAAGATTATTGAAAACCCTGAAGACGCACCGAGCTGCCATTGGATATACTCTGGATGATCTTAAGGGCATTAGTCCCACTATATGTCAACACAAGATAAAATTGGAAGAAAATGCTAAACTAGCTGTTGATCATCAGCGACGGCTAAATCCTAGGATGAAAGAAATGGTAAGGAAGGAAATTCTAAAGCTCCTAGAGGCAGATATTATCTATCCCATTGCTGATAGCCAGTGGGTAAGTCTTGTCCATTGTGTTCCTAAGAAAGGAGGTATGACTGTCGTCCCTAATGATAAAGATGAATTGATCCCGCAAAGAATAGTTACGGGTCATAGGATGGTAATTGATTTCCGTAAGTTAAATAAAGCTACTAAGAAAGATCATTACCCCTTGCCATTTATTGATCAAATGCTAGAAAGGTTATCCAAACATACTCATTTCAGCTTTCTAGATGGTTATTCTGGTTTCTCTCAAATACCCGTGTCAAAAGGGGATCAAGAAAAGACCACCTTTACTTGTCCTTTCGGTACCTTTGCTTATAGACGTATGCCTTTTGGTTTATGTAATGCACCTGCTACCTTTCAAAGATGCATGATGGCTATATTCTCTGATTTTTGTGAAAAGATTGTTGAGGTGTTCATGGATGATTTCTCTGTTTACAGAACTTATTTTGATGACTGCTTAAGCAACCTTGATCGAGTCTTGCAGAGATGTGAAGACACTAACCTTGTCTTAATTGGGAGAAGTGCCACTTTATGGTTAATGAAGGCATTGTCTTGGGACACAAAATTTCTGAAAGAGGTATTGAAGTTGACAAAGGTAAAGTGGATGCTATTGAAAAGATGACATGCCCTAAGGATATCAAAGGTATACGAAGTTTCCTTGGTCACGTCGGGTTTTATAGGAGGTTCATTAAGGACTTCTCCAAAATCTCCAGGCCTCTGACTAATCTTTTACAGAAAGATATTCCTTTTGTCTTTGATGATGATTGTCTAGAAGCATTTGAAATACTTAAGAAAACATTGATGTCTGCACCTATTGTCCAGCCTCCTGACTGGAATTTACCCTTTTAGATTATGTGCGATGCTAGTGATTATGCTGTAGGAGCTGTTCTAGGGAAAAGAGTTGATAAGAAATTGAATGTTATCCAGTATGCAAGCAAAACTCTAGATAGTTCCCAAAGAAATTATGTTACCACTGAGAAAGAATTTTTAGCAGTTGTATTTGCCTGTGATAAGTTTAGACCATACATCATTGATTCTAAAGTAACTATTCACACTGATCATGGTGCTATCAAATACCTTATGGAAAAGAAAGATGCTAAATCTAGGCTTATTAGATGGGTTCTGTTGCTGCAAGAATTTAACTTGCATATTATTTATACAAAGGGAGCTGAGAACCCCGTAACAGACAACTTGTCTAGGTTAGAGAATATACTTGATGACACACAACCTATTGATGATAGCTTTCCTGATGACCAACTAGCTGTCATAAATACTTCTCGTACTGCTCCAGGGTATGCTGATTATGCTAATTACATTGTTGCTAAGTTTATACGTCCTAGCTTCACATACCAGCAAAATAAAAAGTTCTTCTATGATTTGAGACATTACTTTTGGGATGACCAACATCTTTATAAAGAAGGAGTAGATAGTATTATTAGATGTTGTGTACCTGAGCATGAATAGGAACATTTCTTACGCAAGTGCCACTCTGAAGCTTATGGAGGATACCATACGGGAGACAGAACTGCACACAATGTATTGCGATCCGGTTTTTATTGGCCTACTCTCTTCAAGGATGTCCGTAAGTTTGTCTTATCATGTGATGAATATCAAAGGATTGGTAATATTAGTAGACGTCAAGAACTGCATATGAATTATTCACTTGTTATTGAACCATTTGATGTTTGGGGCTTTGATTATATGGGGCCTTTTCCTTCCTCTAATGGGTACACACATATCCTAGTTGCTGTTGATTACGTTACTAAGTGGGTAGAAGCTATTCCATCTAGTAGTGCTGATCATAACACCTCTATTAAGATGCTTAAAGAAGTTATATTTTCGAGGTTTGGAGTCCCTAGATATCTAATGACTGATGGTGGTTCACACTTCATTCATGGTGGTTTCCGTAAGATGCTTGCTAAGTATGATGTCAACCATAGAATTGCATCACCCTATCACCCTCAGACTAGTGGTCAGGTAGAACTAAGTAATAGGGAGTTGAAATTAATCTTGCAAAAGACAGTAAATAGGTCTAGAAAGAATTGGTCCAAGAAACTAGATGATACATTATGGGCCTATAGAACTGCATACAAAAATCCTATGGGTATGTCTCCATATAAGATGGTATATGGAAAAGCTTGTCACTTACCTCTTGAGATAGAACATAAGGCATATTGGGCAATCAAAGAGCTCAATTATGATTTCAAACTTGCCAGTGAAAAGAGGCTATTTGATATTAGCTGTCTCGATGAATGGAGAACCCAGGCCTACGAGAATGCCAAGTTATTCAAAGAAAAATTTAGAAGATGGCATGACAAAAGGATACAAAAGCGTGAGTTTAACGTAGGTGATTATGTTTTGCTATACAACTCTCGTTTAAGATTTTTTTGAGGAAAACTTCTCTCCAAGTGGGAAGGACCTTACGTTATCGAGGAGGTCTATCGTTCCGGTGCCATAAAAATCAACAACTTCGATGGCGCAAATCGGAAGGTGGAGAATGGTCAAAGGATCAAACATTATATCTCAGGTAATCCCATAAATGTTGAAACTAATATTAACCATAACCCCGGAGGAATACATAAGGGACACTTTCCAGGACGATTCAGCCTCCGAAAAGGAAGAGGTACGTGATACGGTAAGTAAACCGACTCCACAACAGTTCTAAAGGCAATTTTTCTCCGTTTTGGAATATTTAGAAAAATAGAAAAATAAACCGCAGTCCGAAGGAGACACGGGGCCTCCTCGAGGGTAGGGGCGCGCCCCCCTTCCCAGGGCGCGCCCCCTGTCTCGAGGGCATCCAGTGTGTCCCCTGGACTCCGTTTTCTTGTGGCTTACTCCTTTTGTTTAGGAAAAATTCATTATTTATACTCCCGAAGGTTTTGACCTCTGTATCACGCAAAATTCCTCTGTTCTCATTTCGAGTTGTTTTCTGTTAAGGTTTGCGAAGCCAGGCATCATGTCGTCTCCCTCCTCCAACAACGAAGGCAACGATGCTTGGCTGATGAAGATAGATCTGAAGAGGGAAGGACCCGAGGATATCCAAAAGGAGAAGAAGATCAAGATGGAGGTGGAAGATCCGGTTCAAGCAGCGGGAGAAGAAGACACCTCCAAATCCCTTCCTAATCTCTTTACCTCAACTGAGCTAGAAGCTTTCAGGATGCTTGAGTTAGCTCAGATCCGCAACAAGCATCTCACAAGTGAAAATCTTTTGTTGAAGGATTACATAGCTGCTCTCAAAGGTATTATCCGCAAGCTGGAAGATCTCCTACGCTCGATATATGAGGATCCCCCGTCACTACTTGCAACTCCATAATCACCAACCCCGAAGAAGGAGACATAATCATATGGGTATCGGCACTCCCCTTGGCAACTGCCAAGCTTGGGGGAGTGACCCCGGTATCGTATCACCATCACTCCTATCTTTACCGCTTTACTTAGATCGATCCTTTCGGTAGTATCTTGATCTATTAGAATAAAGTTAGCATGATCTAGTCGTGAGCATTTGCTTGGTGAGCTTTATCCTTTGTAATCGAGTCCGTGAGCTATATAATAAAGATTAGTGTTGAGTCAAGGGGTTGATTTCCTCACTTGGGTCATGATAAAAAGAAAGAAAACAAAAAGAGTATCAAAGAGATCATATCGATCTTATGGGAAGTAATGACTTCACATACAAGAGTATGATAAATAAAAGTTGTTGGGAGGTGACAAACATAGTTTTTGTCATCGTTGCAATTAATACGAAGTAATAAAGGAAGAGAGGCTTCACATACAAATATACTATCTTGGACATCTTTTATGATTGTGAGCATTCATTAAAGTATGACATGCTAAAGAGTTGATGTTGGACAAGGAAGACAACATAATCGTTATGTCTACTTATATCCGAAATAAAGTATATTGTCATGGATCTTCCTCATGCTAGCCAAAACTCCCCGCACTGAGTAGAGATACTACATGTGCTTCCATATATCCTTAAACCAAGTTTTGCCATGAGAGTCCACCATACCTACCTTTGGATTGAGAAAGATCCTTCCAAGTAAGTTGTCATGTTGCAAATCCGCTAAAATATGTATGATTTATTAGTGTGGGAGAAATTAGCTTTACACGAGCTTGTGATATGGAAGTAATAAAAGCAACGGACTGCATAATAAAGGTCCTTATCACAAGTGGCAATATAAAGCGAAGTTCCTCTATGCTAGGACTTTGTGCATCCAACCATAAAAACACATGACAACCTTTGCTTCCCTCTGTGAAGGGCCTATCTTTCATTCTTGTCTTATAAGTGTCGAGGTGAAATCCACCTTTCCTTTTTACATTTTATCCTTTGGTAAGCACATTGTGTTGGAAAGATCCTGACATATATACCCACTTGGATGTAAGTTTTCATGATCTATTACTGTTGACATTACCCTTGAGGTAAAAGGTTGGGAGGCAATATCATAAGCCCCTATCTTTCTCTGTGTCCGATTAAAACTCCATAAACATAAGTATTGCGTGAGTGTGAGCAATTGTGAAAGACTATATGATAGTTGAGTATGTAGGCTTGTTGAAAAGCTCCTATATTGACTCTTTCCGATATCACGATAAATTGCAATTGCTTCAATGATCGAGATCAAAGTTTGTTAGTTTCCAAAGAAGTTTATGATTCATACTTGATATTATGGAAGAATTGTTACTTTAGCATAATGATCATATGACTATATTTATATAAGTTGCTGTTATGAGAATGATCATTATGCCCTCATGTCCGTATTTTGTTTTTATCGACACCTCTATCTCTAAACATGTGGACATATTTTTCGATTTCTGCTTTCTCTTGACGACAAGCGAGGTCTAAGCTTGGGGGAGTTGATACGTCCATTTAGCATCATGCTTATAAGTTGATACTTATTGCATTACGGGCTGTTCATACATGTTTTGTCATAATACTTATGCCTTTTCTCTCTTATTTTACAAGGTTTACATCAAGAGGGAGAATGCCGACAGCTGGAATTCTGGGTGGGTAAAGGAGCAAACTCTGGAAACCTATTCTGCACAACTCCAAAAACCCTGAAACTCCACAGAACATTGTTTCGGATAATATAAAAAATATCTGGCGGAAGAAACCCACGAGAGGGGCCACTGGCTGGCCTCGAGGGTGGGGGCGTGCCCCCCTTCCCAGGGCGCCCCCCCCCCCGCCCCGCCTCGAGGGCCAGCCGGTAGGCCCCCGGTGCCCATCTTCTCCTATATGAAGTGTTTTGACCTAGAAAAAATGAGGAGGAGGCTTTCGGGACCTGACGCCGCCGACTCGAGGCAGAAACCAATCTAGGGCTCCGACAGAGCTATTCTGCCGGGGATACTTCCCTCCGGGAGGGGGAAATCGTCACCGCCGTCATCACCAACAACTCTCCCATTTTCGGGAGGGCTATATTCATCAACATCTTCACCAGCACCATATCCTCTCAAACCCTAGTTCATCTCTTGTATCCAATCTTTGTACCCAAACCTCAGATTGGTACCTATGGGTTGCTAGTAGTGTTGATTACTCCTTGTAGTTGATGCTAGTTGGTTTATTTGGTGGAAGATCATATGTTCAGATCCATTATGCATATTAATAACCCACTGATCATGAACAATATTATGTCTTGTGAGTAGTTACATTTGTTCCCGAGGACATGGGAGAAGTCTTGCTATTAGTAGTCATGTGAATTTGGCCTTCGTTCGATATTTTGATGAGATGTATGTTGTCTCTCCTCTAGTGGTGTCATGTGAACGTCGAGTACATGACACTTCACCATTATTTGAGCCTAGAGGAAGGCATTGGGAAGTAATAAGTAGATGATGGGTTGCTAGAGTGATAAACCCTAGTTTATGCGTTGCTTCGTAAGGGGCTGATTTGGATTCATATGTTTCAGGGTTTGGGTAAGTTTACCTTAATACTTCTTTTGTAGTTGCGGATGCTTGCATTAGAGGTTAATCATAAGTGGGAGGCTTGTCTAAGTAAGGGCAGAACCCAAGCACCGGTCCACCCACATACCAAATTATCAAAGTACCG
This sequence comes from Secale cereale, assembly GCA_902687465.1. NCBI lineage: Eukaryota > Viridiplantae > Streptophyta > Magnoliopsida > Poales > Poaceae > Secale > Secale cereale. The sequence continues at coordinate 174,729,119 of LR738714.1, read as the reverse complement.
AACGCGAATCAGATGATCGTGGTGAAAACTAGCTTGACGATAATTCCCATATGTCCTCGGGAGCACTTTACCTTGCATAAGAGTTCGTCCAGGCTTGTCCTTTGCTACATAAAGGATTGGGCCACCTTGCTGCACCTTATTTACTTTTACCGTTTGTCACTTGCTACCAACTATATTATCACAAAACTATCTGTTACCTATAATTCCAGTGCTTGCAGAAAATACCTTACTGAAAACTGCCAATCATTTCCTTCTGCTCCTCGTTGGGTTTGACACTCTTACTTATCGAAAGGACTACGATAGATCCCCTATACTTGTGGGTCATCAGTCACTGAGTGGTTGGCCCACCTCAATTGGAGAGATCCGCAGTTTTCTCGGACTCGCGGGATACTATCGGAGATTCATTGAGAATTTCTCCAAGATTGTGAAGCCTATGACGGAGTTGTTGAAGAAGGACAATAAATACAAATGGACAGGACAATGTGAGGCCAGTTTTTAGGAGTTGAAGAAATGTTTGACTACAGCCCTAGTGCTGATTCTGCCGGATATACGCAAAGATTTCCAAGTGTATTGTGACGCTTCTCGCCTAAGACTTGGAGGAGTACTTAGCAAGACAAAAGAGTTGTTTCATATGCCTCACGTAAACTTCCACTGCATGAGTTGAATTATGCCACGCATGATTTGGATTTAGCAGCTGTAGTGCATGCGCTCAAGACCTGGAGACATTTTCTTATTGGTAATCGTTGTGATGTGTACACGGATCACAAGAGTTTGAAGTACATTTTCACTCAGAAGGAGCTGAACCTCAGGCAGAGGAGATGGTTGGAGCTCATAAAGGATTATGATATGAAGTTGCACTATCATCCAGGCCAGGCCAATGTCGTAGCAGACGTTGTGAGCCGGAAGAGTTACGTCAATTCCCTCGTAAACAAAGGATTGCCAAAGGAGTTTAGAGAAGATCTCAGGGAACTTCGATTAGAGATAGTTCCTAGATGTTTAGTTGCATATTTGGAGGTTCAATCAACATTATTTGGAAAGATTCGAGAAGCTCAGAAGGATGACAAAGAAATTGCTGAAATAAAGGAGAAGATGAGTGAAGGAAAAGCCAAAGGTTTTTGTGAGGATGAACACGACACCGTGTGGTTTGAGGACCATGTTTATGTTCCCAATAACGCCGAGATCAGGAAGTTGATACTACAGGAAGCACATGACTCGCCATACTCTATACACTCCGGAAACACTAAGATGTATTTGGATTTGAAGCAACGTTTCTGGTGGACTAGAATAAAGAAAGAAATTGCCGAGTATGTAGCCATATGTGATGTATGTGAGAGACTGAAGGCAAAACATCAGAAGCCAGCAGGATTACTGCAGCCTATGCCGATACCTGAATGGAAGTGGGACAAGCTTGGCATGGATTTCCTCACCGGATTACCCAGGACCTGATCGGGATATGACTCTATCTGGGTACTAGTGGATCGCTTGACCAAAGTAGCTCACTTTATCCCAGTGAAAACCACCTATACCAGTGGAAACTTGGCCAAGATATATATGACCAAGATTGTATTTCTACATGGAGTTCTGAGGACCATAGTATCAGATAGAGGAACACAATTTACTTCAAAGTTTTGTCACCAGCTCCACCATACTTTGGGTACCAGGCTAGAGTTCAGTACAACCTTTCATCCATAGACAGATGGATAGACCGAGAGAGTCAATCAGATTCTAGAGGACATGTTGAGATCTTGTGCGCTAGATTATGGATCTAGCTGGGATGACAACTTGCCCTACGCGGAATTCTCGTACAACAACAGCTACCAGGCCAGTTTGAAGATGGCACCGTTCAAAGCCTTGTATGGAATAAGATGCCGAACACCGTTGATGTGGGATGAACTTGGAGACCGTCAGTTATTTGGACCGGATTTGATTAAAGAGTCAGAAGAGAAGGTTAAGCTGATTCGAGATAGACTGAAGGTAGCTTAGTCCAGACAGAAGAGTTATGCAGACTCAAAACGCAAGGAGGTACTATATGAAATCAGAGACAGAGCATATCTGCGAGTGTCACCTCTGCGAGGAGTTAAACGTTTTGGAGTTAAGGGAAAGTTAGCCCCGAGACTTGTAGGATCGTACCGTGTTTTGGAACGAATGGGAGAGGTTGCCTACAAGTTGGAGTTACCCGAAGGACTGTCAGGAGTTCATGATGTGTTTCATGTTTCCCAGCTGAAGAAATGCCATGCAGATATGTCCGATATTCCTCTGAGAGATACAGCGCCTCTGGAAGCAATTCAGTTGGATAGTGATTTGACTTATGAGGAGAAACCAATAAAGATTCTCGAGTTTGCCAGCTGAGTTGCACGCATCAAGGTTGTCAAATTTTGCAAAGTTCAGAGGAGCCTCCATACCGAGGATGAAGCCACCTGGGAACGAGAGGATGATCTACGCAAAGACCACTCACACCTATTCTCTAGCCAACCCGAATCTCGAGGACAAGATTCATCTTAAGGGGGGGTAGGATTGTAACATCCCAAATTTTCAATTTGGAATGTTATACTTAGGTCATTCATGCATATCTTATTTTTATTGCAATTCGTTTTGCGATCCTCGAAATTTTAAGCAACTCAAGGACCCATGGAGAGAGTTGTGGATTTCACGTTTTTCATATTTTATTTTATTTCAAATATGAAAACAAGGATCATTTTGATTTTATAATCTTTCTCTCCGAAAATATTCCATATTGAAATATATGAGAGGAGATAATATGACTTCTCCAAAATAAATGGATATTGGAATGAAAAATACTAAAAATCAAATAAATAAATTTATTTGAATTTTATTGCAATTTTATTTGAATTAGGAAAAAATGCATGATTTAAAAATTGCATTATAGGCCAAGAAAATGTTCACTTTGTTTTAATATTCTATTTAGACGGTAAAAATTTGTTTTGGTATTTTCTAGGATTTTTTTCGGAGAAATTAGTTTTTTTTTAAGTTTTGCGTCGGACCGACTGGGCCGAAAGCCCAGCCGGCCCACGCTCTGCGTCACCCGAACCCCAAGCGGGAGTCCGCTGCCCGTATGCCGTCACGCCGTGGTCGACTCCGCCACGCCCCTCCGCCTTGCCCCCTCCCCCATGCCACCACACCCACTCCCCTCATAAATACTGCCTTCCCCCCTTCCCCCACATCGCCGCCCCGCCCCCGTAGCCAAAGCCGCCGAGCTGTTTCACCACCGCTGAGCCCCGCCGAAAGCCCCGCCGGAGCCGCCGGAGCCGGATCCGTCGCTGCCGGTGTTTTCCGGCTAAACGGTAGAACCGTTCGTTTTTTTAATAAAACCCTAGATTCATTTTTTTATTAGAATCGGTTCGGTTTTCTGGTTTTAGTTGTTTAGCGGACGTTCGTCCGTACGTTCATTTTAATGAACGTGTTCGTCAGTTAGTCACAGACAGCGAACGTTCGTTCGTTAGCCTGTTCGTCTCGTTTATTTTCCAGGGTTTTTCCGCGATTATTTTTTATCGCGGTTTCTGCCCTGATCTTCGTTTTAGTTTATCTTTTCGCTCGTTTATCCAAATCAGGTGAAACAAGCACCTAGATCTTCGTCTCGAAGCCCTCTTTATGTTTAACCAACTTGAGCAAGATTTTTGTTCTTTAAAAATTGACTTTAGTTCAGATTAGTAAACGGATCTTGTTTTGTTTCGTAGATTGAGTTTCGTTGCTCTGTTTGATTTGATTCTTTTTGCAAACCGGAGTTCTTCAGTTGAACTTTCTTGTTAGATCTTCTTATTTGAGTTTCACCCATGCTTCTTTGTTTGATTGCTTATGTATGTTATTGTTTGTTTGCGATAGAATTCCCGGAGTTCGAAGCGTGCTACTACGACTCACTAGGTATTGCGGATCGTCAGCAAGGCAAGTGACACATTGATCATACCCCTTTATTACCAAGTTTTTATGCATTAGTTACAACGCTCACACATTGCGTGAGTAGGATCTCTTAACATGTGGGTCTGGGAAGTAGATGATGAGCTAGAACCTATTACCTGATTTATTATCAAACCCTTGGGTGTTACTTCTACGTTACGCTTATATTGCCATGCTATGCGCATAGACGTGGTTTGGGTTTGAGAGTATCCATGACAGATGTGAGTTTGATAATTAATGGTTCAACCTAAGGTGGCAACTTTAATACACATTTGGGTGGATTGCTTGTGGGTACCTGGAGAATCCACTGTTGTCCTAGGATATCCCTGAGTACCCGTGTGATCATCCTACGGTCCGCCACCCAGGCTCAAAGGGATAATAAGATTATTCATGCTAGAAACTTTCATGTGCAGCCACCAGCTATTATGGGCTCTAGCGTAGTTGAGTATGTTGCATGACATCTTTCAGTGGTAGGCTAGCAGATGTAGAGGGAAAGTAGGTGTAACTGTCTACCTAGAGTAAAGAGTTAATGCTTCTGAAAGGCTGTGTCTCGGTCATCTGTTTCTCAAACACCATGTAGTGCGAGAAATCCAACGGAGGAGATCATGTCTTGTGGGGAAAAGTGCGCAAAGCTCTGCAGAGTGTATAAACTAATCATGGTTAGCCGTGTCCCCGGTTATGGACATCTTGAGTATCTGGTACTTGAATTATTGATTTGATCTCATCACACTAAAATTCATTTGTTGGGATGATAATGATTACTTTAATTGGGATTGAGTTGGAGGAACCTTCTCAATGATGTTTCAACCACCATGATAGTTAAATAAAATATATTCCTTTGTTGTAGAGAAAAAATGGCTTTATGCAAGACATTATAACCATAGAGCCTCCACCAGCCATATATGCATGTCGTGATAGCATTTATCTGTTCATTGCTCTATTGTGTTATATTGCTAGCATATTCCATGTGCTGACCTATTTCGGGCTGCAACATATCATGTTGCACACTTTTCAGACGAAGAGTAAAATGCGCTAGGTCGTTCGTCATGCACTCATGGACTCACTTTATCTTCCAAGCCTTCCGCTGTTATCGTATTTAGATGGCCTTAATCCATATCTATTGTAATAAGTTTTCTTTTGAGACATTCGATGTAATAAGTGTCTGATTGCTACTCTGTTATAAATCCTTCGAGTACTGTGTGTGTCAGCATTACCGATCCATGGATGACACTGAAGCACGGAGACTTGATCCATTCACGCTGGGTCACTACATAATCGGACTAGGATTAGATGTCCGTGTGAATGATGCAAGGAAGGAGTCCTTTTGGACCCTTTTGATCATGGCACTTTGAAGGCGCACCTGCTGATGAATGGTTTCATGGATGGCTATACTCAGTGGATAAGTGAAGAAGAAGATGATGATGAGGACGTCCACATGGTAGGGAATAGCGACATGGGGCTCGACGAAGAGATGACCGATCTACACGACGATGGCGCCGGACATGGCGGCGAAGAAGAGTCTGGAAATGACGGCAACGGAGCAGATTCCGGACACGGCGAAGAAGAGTCCGGACATGGCGGACACGATTGCGATCCCATGGTGACCCGCTTGAGTTTCACGCTCGAACTTCTAAAGATGAAGGCCAAAAACAAACTGATAAACAAAAGCCTCAATGAGCATTTGAAGTATCTACATAATAAAGTTCTTCCCGGGGGGAACCTGTGTCCTACTAGTGTCGAGGAGGCCAAGAAAACCGTTTGCCCATTTGATTTGCCGCACATTAGGTACCACACATGCATCAACGATTGCATCATTTATCGAGGGGAGCACACGGAAAAAACCAGCTGTCCAGTGTGCAATGCTTCTCGATGCAAGAAGGCAGGAAAGAAAGCTCCTCAGAAAGTTGTATTGTACTTTCCGAACACTCCCCGTCTGCAGCGGTATTTCGTAGATCCTAAGGAAGCAAAGCTCATGCGCTGGCACGCGGAGAGGGAGAAGCCCGGTGATGGAAATGATCCGAAGCTAAGACACCTCGTAGATGGTAGCCAGTGGAGAGCATTCACGCCGTGTATGGACTTGCTGTAGAAGATCGAAGGAACATCGTGCTTGGTGTGAGTACCGATGGCATGAATCCGTTTGCAAACCAGAACACCAAGCACAGGACATGGCCCTTGTTTGTATGGATGTACAACCTCCCCCCATGGAAGTGCATGAAGACAAAGTACTTACACATGAGCATGCTGATTCAAGGGCCGAAACAACCGAGAAACAGTATTAACCTGTATATGAGGCTTCTGCAAGAGGAGCAAGACACGTTATGGAAAACACCGGCATGGACATGGGACGCTAGCAAAGGAGAGTATTTCCATCTGAGAGTCGCGCTGATGACGACGGTGCACGACTATCCCATGGTTTACCTTCATCTTGCACCTGCAAATCCTCTCTGATACCCAGGTGTGTCAAATCAATCCTAGATTTTAAGATATCTTTCGTCTTGCCTTCAATATTAAGAAGTGTGCCGATAATGCTGTCACATATATTTTTCTCGATGTGCATCACATCAAGATTATGCTGCAGATCCAAATCTTTCCAATACTCCAAGTCCCACAAAGTGGACCTGCGGGTAAACAATAATCTCTCTTCTGCCCTGCCACGCTTCCTTTTCCCGCTACCATTATCAGGATGGTCTCCTGGTGTAATATGTCTGACCTTCTCTAATTCCACTTGCAACTCATCGGCGGTGAGCCTCTTTGGCGCATCACGGTTTTCATGCTTTGCATTGAACACATGTCTTCAGTATTTTCTAGGATGCGGCTTGTCCTTTGCAAGGAAACGGCGGTGTCCAATGTAACAGATCTTGCTAAGTATTGCATATGATAGTGGATTCCTGTCACAGCAAACACATGCATTGTAACCATGTGTCGTTTGCCCTGACATAGTGCCCAAAGCCGGATAATCATGGATGCACCAAATTATAATAGAACACAAAAATAAATCAGCTGGTGGGCTGCTATATAGGTCTCGAGTGAGAACACCCCTCCAAAACTGTTGAAGTTCCTCCACAAGAGGCTCCATGAACAAATCAAAATCCTTTCCAAGACTTTTTGGACCTGGGATGAGCGAGGCCGTCATGTAGTTTGATTCTTTGGTGCAGAAATTTGGAGGCATGTTGTAAGGGATAACAAGCACTGGCCACATGCTATATGTGGCGCTCTGGTAGCCAAATGGGTTAAATCCATCTGAAGCTACGCTAAGTCAAATGTTTCTCGGGTCAGCAGCAAACTTTCCGTGCTTCTGATTGATGCTTTTCCACTCACTACCATGTGATGGTTGGCTCATTACATTCTGATCTCTGTACTCCTGGTTCCTAGAATGCCATGGTACATCCTCTCTTGTTTCAGCATCATGAAAGAACCTCTGCAATCTTGGTGCAATTAGAAAATGTCTCAGAATATTATGAGGAATCCTCTTCACAGCATCGCCATCTTTCCATCTTGATGATTTGCATTTCGGGCATTCACTTAAGTTGGCATAATCCTTCCGGAACAGAACACAAATATTCTTACAAACATGGATCATATCATATCCAATTCCAACTGCACGAAGGAAATTCTTCATTTTACTGTAGGTGTGTGGCAGCTCAGGCTCATCTGGGAAAGCTTTGCGGAAAGCAGCCAACATCGCATCGAATGATTTGTTGGTCATCCGCTCAGATGTCTTCACCTGAAGAAAGGACCATAGCTGAGAATACTGACACCTTATTTCCTGGGGTGACAGCCACGTTGCATTGTTCCAACATGTGGGCCCACCATTTTTCTTCTACAGGTGAAAGTTATCGGTATGCACGAGCATTTCCTAGCATTGTTTCAATGTTGGTCAAACTCACTGGCTCCGCCACCACCACCTCCTCCTCCTCTTCCACCTGAGCATCAGGCAGATCAAGATGGTGATCTACTGCTTCCACGTAGTCAATAACATTGACGTTCACAGCTTCACCATGATGAACCCACCTAGTATATGTGACCGACATCCCATACAAGTGTAGATGATTTTGCACAGTTGACTAGGGTCTTGTAACTGAATTCATATAGCTGTTACACGGGCAGAGCACATCTGATTTTGGACCACCGTACTCAGCTCTGATAAAGTTCATGAAGTTTTCAACCCCCTCGACATATGCAGCGGAGAATCTTCGAGCAGAAGTTATCCAAGTCATGTCCATCTATTATACATACAAATTAGTTCTTCTACTAGATATTACAGGAAAAACATATATGCTTTTTTAAGAAGTCCAGAAGAAAATACCTAGGTCGATGTCTAAAGCTATTGCAGGATATTTGGACGAGCAGATCTAAGTAACAAAATATATGTAAAGCTAATTCAGCAAACAAATTTGAGTGCTAAATTATGGCAGGCTGTATCAGCAGTCAATGAGCCCGAGCATGATGGATTATGTATTTCCAACAGAGCACACAACATCGAACTATCGAAGGCCATCGCAGCAACAAAGATCGAGTATAAAATGGTGTAGAGCTATTTCACCTAACAGATTGGCTACTATACCAAGGCAATCTACGTCACAATAAATATATGGCAGGATATTTTAGCAACTAATCAACCTTGGCATGCCATCTTAGCTAAGGAGATTGAGTGCAGAATAGGGCAAGGAAGCTTCTTAAGCAGAGCATATTGACTATAAACTACTTCGGCAAATAGTGAGATTAACAGCGTCTATCAGCTAACATTCAGCCCAACACCGACATGCATGGGGCCTCAGTCTAGAATGCGCGTACCGTGCGAGAAGCTGGCCTCCGTGCATCTCCACACAAACGTTGCCAGTAGTGGCGGCGCTGACCACCGTGCGCCTCCACAAGAACGTCGCCAGCGGTGGCGGCGCGGCTAGAGGATGGCATATGAGAGCGTACTGTGGGAGCGAGAGGATCGCCGTTCGTCCCCTCGACGAACCGCGGCGCCGACGTATCGGCGTGGCTGGGAGGGCTGCTTCGGCAGAGCGAATGGAGTGGAGAGGTACAGGGGGAGGGGGGTTTGGGGAATATTATTGGCTAGTTGGCCGAAGGGCGTTTGAATCTAGGATTTGGGGGGAATTTTTGGGTGGGGTGGGGAGGATTTTCGTGCGGTGGGCCGGGGGAGTTTGGCGCATGGTCGGTTTCTCCAAGTGCAGTCCCACGTGTCAGTGAAGAGGCAAGCCGAAGCGCGTTTCGTTTGCGTGAGCCGTGTGCAGGACCGAACGTGTGTGGGGTGCAATGCGACCACGACAGGGGTGCTGTGAGTGTACCGCCTTTTTTTCTTTTAAACTAGGTGCTTCGCCCCCTCAAAAATAACTTGTTGCCTCACACGATCCATCGATACTATTACTAGTAATCCGGTAATCCCGACTAAAACGGCGCGGCCGGGTCTTTTCCCGCGCGATATGCTGGGAGGTTGGCTTAGTTGGGTTTTTTAGGACGAGTAATTCTACACCTACATAGTCCCAGATACATAATTAACATAATGTGAAACGTGTGAGCTGTTGATTGTAGATTAGGGGAGGGAGGGGCCCACCACCATGAAAATCAGGGGAGGAGAGAGAGAGACAATTTACCTTAACCCTTTCGTTGGTTCTCGTAGATGTGAAATGCGTGAATATGCATTTGCAGATAAGGCCTTCCCTCGTTCATCCTTTTCTCCCACAAGATCTTGATATTCCGTGCAACGCACGTGCATCTTGCTTGTACTCCTACAATACACTATATTATTGTGAAATTTCATATACACCGGCCGAGATTAATGCAAACACGACAGATTTTCATAACATTTAGAACTTTTAAAGTACAGAAAAATAAAAGAAACCCGACCCTAAACCTATTCTATGGCGGCGACCGACGTCCTCCATCTGCGATCTCCATGTTCGGGGGAAGACCCGTGAAGTGAAGGTCCAGTCTCCGGCGAGGAAAAGTAGAACACGGGAGATAGACCGGCCAGTTGGCACACCATGCCCTACCGCCTCCCATGCCCTACTCATCCTCGGAGGATTCCCCGACCTCGGCTGTGTCGGACGTTGGACAGTGGCAAGTAGGACGCGTGGCTGACGGTGCTCCCGTCGTCGGCCGCTAGCGTGGCCACCGCTTGTGCGGCGAATTGAGCGAGGGCGGCGACCTCGGTCTCCATCCCCAAAGACAAGCTCTCCCGCAGAGCGTTCGCGCTTGCGGTCATGGCGGATGTGGTGCCAGGTAGGACGACGATGCGCTATGGTGTGCAGGTTAGCTGGGCGTTGCCGCTTTAGGTAGCGCATTCTTGTGAGGCCAAGCGTCCTGGTGCATCATTAAGTCGCCGGAGTTGGTTCCTCGGGCACCAAGCCTCTTAAGGACGGCATATGGACGGGCGGCATGAATGCATGCAGCTTGCGCCGGCTGGGAATGCACCGCGCGATGGCGTGAGGGACGAGGGTTTTTGGTGTGCTAGGGTAGTCAGCTGCGGTCGTGGCAACGTTGGAGATGCCCTTTCTCACATGTGATTGACGCATGTCATTGAAAAAACAAGACGACCCGACATGGTCTCAGGTCCTGAGGATGAAGTTGGCCGCGCTACACCGCTCCACAGACACGTCCCGGCGCCCCGTGCATCCTCAACGAGCCGGGTCTTGGCGTGTGTTTGGATTGTGGCCAAAGTGCACCTTACCAAAATTTTGGTCATGACCCAAAGATTGGTCTTTGTTTGGATGGTTGCCATTTTTTTGGCATGCCAATGAACTCTAGCCAACTCTAGTTCATTTTTCTTGCTGATGTCGGCCAAATCATGGGCAACCAAAACCTCAACCAAAATTTTGGCTACCCAATGCTTTGATGGGGCAACCTTGGGCACAAACCAGACATACTGTTGGTCGTGCCACAGCACTAACGCCACCCTCGGCAGACTGAAATCGACTGTGTCTAGCAACGATGAGCGTGTCGCTCACCGCGATCGTCGTGTCCAGAGGCGGTGCTGGAGCTGCGCCACGTTGCTGGCCCCCACAACCCACAGGAACGGTTGCCGGTGGTGAAGAGGTCGTGGGCCAGCTCCTCCATTGGACTAGTTTGCGCTACGTCGTCCTGACAGGTGTGCCCACATGTCGGTTTCCCTATTTTCCCGGCCATATTCGAGTGTTAGTGCTCCGTGTTGCGCATTAGGCCTTTCACTATGTAGGCCAAGCGAGACAACTTATTGTTTATTTGAGCCATTCAAGTATAATCATGTGGCGTTTGCTTATTTCGCATTCCTCTCCATCGATCATGTTGCCCTCCGGTCGATTCCATCCTCCCGCATGCCTCATTTGAACATTCCACCGAGTATCATTCGCATGTGGGCCCAGACCATGCTTGTATTTCCAATGTTTACTTGTAATTTGTCCGACATGCATACAAACAAACGATTTGTTTGAAGTTTCACTTTGCCTCCACTACTTGTCGCTTTGCGTCTTAGTTTTGACATCCCACTCGGTTCATGTTGACGAGATCGGTAGATTACATGGCAGTTCCTTATAGCCATCGACTGGCTATATTATTAACCATGCTCTAATGCGTTTTTCAAAACCGCATTTGACTATTGACAAGATTAATAGTACATGAGATGTCTAATGTGAAAATTATATCATTGGAAGCTCCTTTCATATACGTATCCCTGCCTTACCCTCCCTTTCGGTCACTTACTGGTGGACCCCATGCTTGCTAGGACCCGCATGTCAGTTACTCAGTGGGTTCGGCCATGTTAGGGGATCCTCATTCGTAGTATACTCCCTCTGTTTTTATTTACTCCGCATAAAATGACGCGGGCAGGGGAGGGGGAGGGACGTCGGTTTCTTCTCAAGTGCGGTCCCACAAGCAAGTGAAAACGCAAGACGAAGCGCTTTCCATTCGGTGAGCGATATGGAGGGTCCAGCATGCCGGGCTGCAACGCGAACGCGACAAGAGCGATGTATAGTTAAAACCTATTGACCGGTCGTCATCAGAACCACTATTCACACCAGAACCTTCGCTGCTCGGCCTACTCCAGCCCCTTCCCCACCTTTCGATCCCCTAGCCCGCATCAGGCGTCCCCTAGTTCGCCGGAAAGCCATGGTGCGCCGCAAGATCACGTACTATGATACGGCTCCAACGTATCTATAAATTTTTATTGTTCCATGCTATTATTTATGATGTTTTGGATGTTTAATGTGCTTAGTTATACACTTTTATATTATTTTTGCGACTAATCTATTAACCCAGAGCCCAGCGCTAGTTTCTGTTTTTCTCCTATTTTAGGGTTTCGCAGAAAAGGAATATCAAACGGAGCCCAATTGACCTGAAACTCAGCGGAGGAAGTTTTTGGACCTAAAGAAGCCCAGGAAGTGCCGGAGGGGGACGAGAAGACCCACGGGCTGCCCACGAGGGCGGGGGGCGCCCCCTGCCTCGTGGATAGCCCGTAGACCTCCTTTACTTGGACCCAACTCCAACACCTCCTATATATACTGAAACCTCCAGAAAATAACCTAGATCAGGAGTTCCGCTGCCGAAAGCCTCTGTTGCCACCAAAAACCAATCTAGACCCATTCTGGCACCCTGCCGGAGGGGGGAATCCCTCTCCGGTGGCCATCTTCATCATCCCGGCGCTCTCCATGATGAGGAGGGAGTAGTCCACCCTCGGGGCTGAGGGTATGTACTAGTAGCTATGTGTTTGATCTCTCTCTCTCTCTCATGTTCTTGAGATGGCACGATCTTGATGTATCACGAGCTTTGCTATTATAGTTGGATCTTATGATGCTTCTCCCCCTACTCTCTTGTAATGGATTGAGTTTTCCCTTTGAAGTTATCTTATCGGATTGAGTCTTTAAGGATTAGAGAACACTTGATGTGTGTCTTGCGTGGGATACCTCAGGTGACAATGGGGTATTCTTTCGATTCACTTGATGTATGTTTTGTTGATCAACTTGCGGGTTCCGTGACCATGGTAATCTATGCATAGGGGTTGGCACACGTTTTCGTCTTGACTCTCCGGTAGAAACTTTGGGGCACTCTTTGAAGTTCTATAAGTTGGTTGAATAGATGTTTCTGAGATTGTGTGATGCATATCGTATAATCATGCCCACGAATACTTGAGGTGACAATGGACTATCTAGGTGACATTAGGATTTTGGTTGATTTGTGTCTTAAGGTGTTATTCTAGTACGAACTCTATGATAGATTGAACGTTACTATGGACTCTTGAATAGATCGATCAGAAAGAATAACTTTGAGGTGGTTTCGTACCCTACCATAATCTATTCGTTTGTTCTCCTCTATTAGTGACTTTGGAGTGACTCTTTGTTGCATGTTGAGGTCTAGTACTATGATCCAATCATGTTATCCTTGTTGAGGGAAATTCCACTAGTGAAAGTATGAACACTAGGCCTTCTTTCCTATCATAGCAACACCATTTATGCTCACTTTTACCACTTGCTACCTTGCTGTTTTTATATTTTCAGATTACAAAAACCTATATCTACCATCCATATTGCACTTGTATCACCATCTCTTCGCCGAACTAGTGCAGTTATACAATTTACCATTGTATTGGGTGTGTTGGGGACACAAGAGACTCTTTGATATTTGGTTGCAGGGTTGTTTGAGAGAGACCATCTTCATCCTACGCCTCCCACGGATTGATAAACCTTAGGTCATCCACTTGAGGGAAATTTGCTACTGTCCTTCAAACCTCTGCACTTGGAGGCCCAACAACGTCTACAAGCAGAAGGTTGTGTAGTAGACATCAATCTCTTTTCTGGCGCCATTGCCGGGGAAGTGAGTGCTTGAAGGTATATCTTTAGATCTTGCAATCGAATCTTTTAGTTTCTTGTTTTATCACTAGTTGAGTTTATAAAAGAAAACTACAAAAAATGTAATTAAGGTTACCTCATATGCTTCATCTTTTTAATATCTTTCGTGAAAATGATGGGAAGGAAAATTGTGCTCAAGTACTAGAAGAAGAATTACATAAAATGCTTGGCATAAAATATGTGCATGATGAGCATGATTGCAATGTTGTTAGTATGAATTCTTTGAATACCCATGATGCTAATGATGTGCAAATCCACAAGCTTGGGGATGCTATGTTTGATGATGATGTTTTTAGTCCCCCAAGTTTTGATGAGCAAATTTATTATGATGAAAGCATGCCTCCTATTTATGATGATTATATGGATGAAAGTGGATTTGGAGAGGTCATGACTTTATTTAGTGATGAATCCACTATTTCGGAAGAGGTTCCAATTGATTATGAGAAGAAAGTTGCTATCTATGATGATTATTGTTATGACTTGTATGCTATTAAGAATAATGATAACCATGAAACTAGTCATCATGATTTTAGTTTTCAATTGGATTATGCTTCACATGATATTTATTTTGTTGAGTTTGCTCCGACTACTATTGATGAGAAGAAATTTGGTTATGCGGAGAGTAATAAAATTTGTATGCTTGGGGATCATGACAAGAATGCTTTATGTGATAGTTATGTTATTGAATTCATTCATGATGCTACTAAAAAATATTATGAGACAGGATCATATACTTGTAGGAATTGCAATAATATCAAGTTTCCTCTCTATGTGCTTAAATTTTTTAAGCTATGCTTGTTTTGCTATCCTATGCTAGTTGATTATTGTTCCCATAAGTTTTTTCCTCACAAAATCCCTATGCATAGGAAGTGGGTTAGACTTAAATGTGCTGGTCATATTCTTCATGATGCTCACTTTATGTTTCAATTCTTATCTTTTATGCGAGCATCATTGAAATCATCATGCCTAGCTAGGGGCGTTAAACGATAGCGCTTGTTGGGAGGCAACCCAATTTTATTTTCTTTGCTTTTGCTTCTGTTTAGGAATAAATATTGCATCTATATTCCGTTTAAATGTGGTTTTGTGTTTTAACTAGTGTTTGTGCCAAGTAGAACCTTTAGGAAGACTTGTGTGAAGTTTATATGATCTTGCTGGGAAAAACAGAATCGTTAGCGCTCACTAGAATGGTCACCAAATTTTGCTGGAGTGTGATATTTAGTTGATTCTTTTTGCAGATGATTAATAGACAAATTCCTCAGGTTTAAAAATTTATTTGAAATTTTTTTGAGTTACAGAAGTATTCGAATGTTACAGATTGCTACAGACTATTCTGTTTTTGACAGATTAGGTCTTCTATGTGTTGTTTGCTTATTTTGATGAATCTATGAGTAGTATCTTAGGGTATGAACCATAGAGAAGTTGGAATACAGTAGATATTACACCAACATGAATTTAGAATGAGTTCATAACAGTACCTAAGTGGTGGTTTTATTTTCTTATACTAACAGATCTTACGAGTTTTCTGTTGAGTGTTGTGTTGTGAAGTTTCCAAGTTTTGAGTATTGCTTTGATGGACTATGGAACAAAGAGTGGCAAGAGCCTAAGATTGGGGATGGCCAAGGAACCCCAAGGTAAAATTGAAGGACACCCCAAATCCTAAGCTTGGGGATGCCCCGGGAAGGCATCCCCTCTTTCGTCTTCATCTATCGGTAGCTATACTCGGAGCTATATTGTTATTCACCACATGATATGTGTTTTGCTTGGAGCGTCAAATTAGTTTATTCTGTTTTGCTTGCTGTTTGAATAATATCCCAAGATCTGAAATTCTTAAATGTTAGAGAGTCTTCACATAGTTACATAATTATTCAACTACTCATTAATCTTCACTTATATCTTTCGGAGTAGTTTGTTATTGCTCTAGTGCTTCACTTATATCTTTTAGAGCACAGCGGTGGTTTTATTTTGAAGAAATAGATGAACTCTCATGCTTCACTTATATCCTTTTGAGAGTCTATTAGAACAGCATGGTAATGTGGTTTGGCTATAAAACTAGCCTTCACATGATAGGCATCCAAGATGAATGTAGTAAAAACTTTCATACCTACTGCATTGAATATGATGAGAAGTTGGATGCTTGATAAATTTTTTGAGATATGAGGATAGTGATATTAGAGTCATGCTAGTGGAGTTATTATGAAATAGAGGAATACTTGTGTTAAAGTTAGTTATTCCCGTAGCATGCACGTATGGTGAACCGCTATGTGACGAAGTTAGAGCATGAGGTATTTCTAGAGTGTCATCTGTTGTGTGGAGGTCGGGGGCGCGCCATGGTTAACTCCTACCAAGCTCCCCCCTAGGAGCATGCGTTGATTGCTTTGTTTTGATGACTTGTAAATTTTTGCAATAATTATAGGAGTTCTTATGACTAATGTTGAGTCCATGGATTATACGCACTCTCACCCTTCCACCATTGCTAGCCTCTCTTGTCCCTGCGCAACTTTCATCGGTACTATACACCCACTATATACCTTCCTCAAAACTGCCACCATACCTACCTATCATGGCATTTCCATAGCCATTCCAAGATATAATGCCATGCAACTTTCCACCGTTCTGTTCATATGACACGCTTCATATTGTCATATTGCCATGCATGACCGTGTAGTTGACATCGTATTTGTGGCAAAGCCACCATGCATAATTTTCATACATGTCACTCTTGATTCATTACACATCCCGGTACACCGCCGGAGTCATTCATATAGAGTCATACTTTGTTCTAGTATCGAGTTGTAATATCGAGTTGTAATTCAATATAAGTGTGATGATCATCAATATTAGAGCATTGTCAAATGTGAGGAAAGGCGAAAAAAAGAAAGCCCCTCCAAAAAAAGGGGAAGGCCAAAGAAAAAAAAGAAAGGCCCAAAAAAAAGGGAAAGGGACAATTGCTACTATCTTTTTCAACACTTGTGCTTCAAAGTAGCACCATGTTCTTCATGATAGAGAGTATCACGTTTAGTCACTTTCATATACTAGTGGGAATTTTCATTATAGAACTTGGCTTGTATATTCCAACGATGGGCTTCCTCAAATGCCCTAGGTCTTCGTGAGCAAGCAAGTTGGATGCACACCCACTCAGTTTCTTTTGTTGAGCTTTCATACATTTTTAGCTCTAGTGCATCCATTGCATGGCAATCCCTACTCACTCACATTGATATCTATTGATGGCCATCTCCATAGCCCATTTATACGCCTAGTCAATGTGAGACTATCTCCCTCCTTTTTGTCTTCTCAAGAACCACCATTCTATTCCACATAGTGTTATATCCATGGCTCACGCTCATGTATTGCGTGAAAGTTGAAAGGTTTGAAAGAATAGGGTATGAAAACAAGTGCTTGGCTGAAACCGGGGTTGTGCATGATATGAATATTTTGTGTGATGAAGAGGGAGCATAGCCAGACTATATGATTTTGTAGGGATAACTTTCTTTAGCCATAGTATTTTGAGAAGACATGATTGCTTTGTTAGTATGCTTGAAGTATTATTATTTCTTATGTCAATATAGACTTTTGTCTTGAATCTTTCAGATCTGAACATTCATGCCACAATAAAAATAATTACATTGAAAATTATGTTGGTTAGCATTCCACATCAAAAATTCTGTTTTTATCATTTACCTACTCGAGGACGAGCATGAATTAAGCTTGGGGATGCTGATACGTCTGCAACGTATCTATAATTTTTGATTGTTCCATGCTATTATTTATGATGTTTTGGGTGTTCAATGGCTTTGTTATACACTTTTATATTATTTTTGGGACTAACCTATTAACCCATAGCCTAGTGCCTGTTTCTGTTTTTATCCTGTTTTAGAGTTTCACAGAAAAGGAATATCAAACGGAGCCCAATTGACCTGAAACTCAATGGAGGAAGTTTTTGGACCTAAAGAAGCCCTGGAAGTGCCGGAGGGGGACGAGAATGCCCACGGACAGCCCGTAGACCTCCTTTTCTTGGCCCCGACTACAACACCTCCTATATATATTGAAACCTCCGGAAAATAACCTAGATCCGGAGTTCCGCTGCCGAAAGGCTCTGTTGCCACCAAGAACCAATCTAGACCCATTCTAGCACCCTGCTGGAGGGGGAATCCCTCTCCATGACGAGGAGGGAGTAGATCACCTTCGGGGCTGAGGGTATGTAAGTAGCTATGTGTTTGATCTCTCTCTCTCTCTCTCTCTCTCTCTCTCTCTCTCTCTCTCGTGTTCTTGAGATGGCACGATCTTGATGTATCATGACCTTTGCTATTATACTTGGATCCTATGATTCTCCGGTAGAAACTTTGGGACACTCTTTGAAGTTCAATGTGTTGGTTGAATTTTCCCTTTGGAGTTATCTTATCAGATTGAGTCTTTAAGGATTTGAGAACACTTGATGTATGCCTTCCGTGGGATACCTGTGGTGCCAATGGAGTATTCTTTCAATTCACTTGATGTATGTTTTGGTGATCAACTTGTGGGATCCGTGACCTTGGGAATCTATGCGTAGGGGTTGGCACACGTTTTTGTCTTGACTCCCCGGTAGAAACTTTGGGACACTCTTTGAAGTTCAATGTGTTGGTTGAATAGATGTTTCAGAGATTGTGTGATGCATATCGTATAATCATGGCCACGGATACTTGAGGTGACAATGGAGTATCTAGGTGACATTAGTGTTTTGGTTGATTTGTGTCTTAAGGTGTTATTCTAGTAGGAAGTCTATGATATATTTAACGTTACTACGGACTCTTGAATAGATCGATCAGAAAGAATAACTTTGAGGTGGTTTCGTACCTTACCATAATCTCTTCGTTTGTTCCCCTCTATTAGTTACTTTGGAGTGACTCTTTGTTGCATGTTGAGGGCTAGTAATATGATCCAATTATGTTATCCTTGTTGAGAGAACTTCCACTAGTGAAAGTATGAACCCTAGGCCTTGTTTCCTATCATTGCAACACCATTTATGCTTACTTTTACCACTTGCTACCTTGTTGTTTTTATATTTTCAGATTAAAAACCTATATATACCATCCATATTGCACTTGTATCATCATTTCTTCGCCGAACTAGTGCACCTATACAATTTACCATTGTATTGGGTGTGTCGGGGACACAAGAGACTCTTTGTTATTTGGTTGCAGGGTTGTTTGAGAGAGACCATCTTCATCCTACGCCCCCCATGGATTGATAAACCTTAGGTCATCCACTTGAGGGAAATTTGCTACTGTCCTACAAACCTCTGCAGTTGGAGGCCCAACAACGTCTACAAGAAGAAGGTTGTGTAGTAGACATCATAATACAAGATGCTGACGGATGAGCGCCACGCAGAAATCGTGGCGGCGGTCGGCGCCAGAGACCTCCGTTCCCAAGTTCGCTTTGCGCGGTCCAATCCCCGAATTCTCTGGAGCCAAGCTACGAGGAGGAGGAAGCCGATCCAATGTTCATGGCGGAGGTCACGGCGTAGAAGGCCCCCGATGGGTATGAGACGATGGACGTCGACTTCGTGCCGGTGTCCGAGTCCCCCATGGTGCAGGCGGACCAGTGGTTCAACCTGGCGATACTAAAGGAGGACTGGGAGGCAGAGGCTCAACTCGACGCGGAGCGCGCACATGCCGCTGCCATCGAAGGCTCTCCTACAGGGGGAACCGGTTGTTTTAGATGTGAACCGGGCGGCGGAGGCTCAACTTGAGGCGGAGCGCGCGGATGCCGCTGCCATCGAGGCCCTCCTGTAGGCGGAACCGGACGTCCTGGACTTGAAGCGGGCAGCAGGGGCTGAACTCGACGCGGAGCGCGCGGATGCCGCTCTCATCGAGGCCCTCCTGCAGGCGGAACCGGACATCCTGGACTTGAACCTGGCGGCGGAGGCTCGACTCGACGCGGAGCGCGCAGATGCCGCTGCCATCGAGGCCCTCCTGCATGCGAAACCGGACGTCCTCGACTTGAACCGGGCAGTGCTCTTGTCTGTGCAAAGCGCCCGTACGTTCCGCTTGAACGAGTAGCTGGAGGCCGAGGACAACCACGGTGCGTGGGCACACGTCGTCAGCTACGACTGGTTCGCGCCAGCAGCCAAAGACGACAAGGCCGTCTCGTTCCGAGAGCAGTGATAGTTTTTCCTTATTTTGTTGTTTTATGGATCTTCTGCTGTGTAAAACCATATATTTTTATGCAAGTTGCCTGACTTGGGTCAGTCTACTATTTCAGGCGATTGGATGAATATCCTACGTATCCTAACCCTTCTTCCTCACCTCTTCTTCTTCCCCAACAGACCACTGCTCGGGCCATACGGATACTCCCCAACATGTGGTTGGATAAACATACTCTATGAACGAAAATTATGTGTTAGCGGTAGGATGGCTGAGTTTGGTTTGTTCACATGCGGCAGCACGTGTCAGTGAGCGTGCGCTCCCTTTGTTGGGTTTGCGGCGTGCAGGAGCGACTGTGCATGTGAGCGTGCGGTGCGACCGCGGTGTGCAGGAGCGACCGTGTGAGGGTGCGGTGCGACCGCGACAGCCGTGCGTAAGTGTACCTCCTTTTTCATTTCGAAAACTTTAGGCAAGCTTGGCAAAAATGTGTGGCGAAGTATGGCAATGTAATGCCTAGACCCAAACAAGATAAGTACGTAGTAGTACTACGTACAAGGAGTACTAGTGTTAAAAAAGAAAGGTGGGGTTTTCCTTCGCGGGATTAAACGGTACAAATCCTCGTTTCACGTTTAAATTAATGCGTATTTTTTCCTCCAAAGCTCCAAAAGCTAACCATCTCACTCCTCATCGCTTGATTAATGCAGCGCCATGCAAACCAACCTTCTCACTTCCGCATGCATGCAAGGGATATTGATGTCCTTGGTTGCTAGTACGAGGCAACCCCCATCAATTTTGCCTCGATTAGTGTTAGTGGCCTTTTGCAAATTGTAATTTGATATACTAGCCTTGTGTACAAACAAAATGGAGGTAGTAACTATATTGGACTTCCTTCCCCATTGCGGTGATGTCAACAATATCTCGAATGTTGTGGTTTGGCGAAGTGCGTTCGACGGAGAACACCATTGAGCGATACCACGGTAAGTCATTCGCAAGTGCCGCCTGCCAGCCGAGACAACCGCATTATTTGCATCCAGGAAGTCCGTTGAACCAAAGGACGCGTAAATGTACTAGTACTACTCGTACACAATAGCGTCGTCCGTCCAGCTTAGTGCGGTGAGATGGTTTCTCGAAGAAGACAATGGAGAACCGGAGTCAGCGAAGAGTGAAACGATGGTTGCTTCGTCCGTGCTTTGTGATTTGAGGCCTCACTGCTTTGTGATTTGTGATAGAAGGGACAGGGGAGTGGACTCTGTCCTCTATACTGTACATTTGTCCAAGCATGGGAGAAAGAGGAGAGACGTTGCATTTTTCTATTCCTTCAATGAATCAATCAGGGAGCTTCGGTTCCATCCTTTTGGCTTTGGCAACACCGTCCACAATGGTTCCCATGATGCCAAAAGCTATTTTCACATTTGGCTACACATTTTTATTGCCTTAATCGTACCACTTGGTTTTGCTCATGTGTGCTATCTATACAAATCTCAATTATATTGATCTAAAAAGTTATAGAATCAGGATTAGTAAAAAGGAGGTGATTTTGCCGCGCGGATGGCAGGGGAGGTTTCTTATTTTTAGAGGACGTTGTCCTGGCGGTTTGCTAACATGCGGTCCCACGTGTCAGTGCTTCACCAAGCCGACCAGCTTCCTACATGAGGCAGAACAACGGCAGAAGCAACACGTGGTTAACTTGAAGAAGATGAGGGAGAAGCGGATTCAGCAACGAGTGAAATGATGGCTGCTTCGTCCCTCCAACTTCTTCTTTTTTAGCATTATTACTTCCGTCCCTCCAACTTATTTTTTAGCATTATTACTTCTGTCCCTCCAACTTAACTGCAGGGAAGGTGCAACTTTGTGATTTGACGCCTCATTGCTCATTACTACTCCGGCGCCATGACTGGGTGCTTCACCCCGGCTGCTCTGCACTGTATTCCGGGATGGCACGTGGACCCAGTAGCTTGATGCCCCACATGTCGGCGAAAGGGACGAGAAGATTTATGAAAGCGAGCACTCCACTCTTACGACGGAGGATTACACGACACGGCGACCTAGTGAACTGTCACTTGTACTGTATATATAGTACTATAGTTTTGCTGTTTCGCACGATCCATCGATACAAACCCGATTAACAGGACAGGGTGGGATTATTCCCGCGTGCTATATGATACTGGCCATACATTTCAAAGTCAATTTTAATGTATGCAAACTGAATAATTAAGTAAAAATATGATATCTAGTAAAACTAAAAACACATATGATTTATTGTGTTAGAGTGTAGTAGTTGTGCTGTATTGCATAGTTGTTAGATGTAACATGCGAGAACATGTAGAGATGTAGTTTTGGAGGGCGTACAGACAGAAAAGCGTAATACGTTCATCGAACTTCAGAATAAGCTCATTACAGTCACTATATACGTTTTGCGGTGATTATATGGTCACTTGCTGACGGTTCGGCATGGGTTTGCACTATGTTGACCGACCAAATAGTCTGCGTGGCACCATGTTGACTAGTTAAATTGAACACGTTCCTAGTGGGTCCGACCTGTCAATTCGCATAGGGAAAAGGTAAGATAAACACAAATTTACGCAGGCGCGACAAGACTCCACCTCATGCGCGGGAATCACCTGGTTGTGTATGTGTCTGTCACGGCCTAGTGTGTGCGCATGCACATGTACGTTGAGCACTTGAGCGTGAGAGTGTGTGTTGGTCGTGTGGTGTACTGGTGTGTGCATGCATGCGTGCGTGTGTGCGTGTGAGTGTTGCGTGCGTGCGTGGCTGTGTGTGGACGTGTGAGTGTTGCGTGCGTGCGTGGGTGCATGTGTTCATGTGAGTGTTGCGTGCATGCAGTTCGTGTGCATGCGTGCGTGTGTGTATAATCACCACACCAGCTCCTTTGTGATAAAACAGATGGCTCAGCATACCAATACAAGGCCACCTTGTCCGCTGTGCCCGTGGTCATGACTTCGAACCACTGTCCAATATTTTGTTGTCGTTTGTTTTCATTCTTACTAGCAAGATGCCCGTGCGTTGCACGTAACATCAAGATGCATTTGTATGACTAGTTTATCTTGTGAGAGAAAAGGATGAACGAGGGAAGGCCTTGTTTGCAAATGTGGAGAGGTGTGTGGTACCTTTTTGCAAAATTTTCATGGTTTCTTTCCTATCCGTCAGATGTACATCGGACGACCTATATTGCAGGATGGCAGGCACACCATCATCACCAACTCTGTTTTTTATAAGAGTGTATTTTATCATTACTCTTATAAAAAGCATAGTCGGTGATGATCGTGTGCCTGCCATCTTGCAATATAGGCCGTCCAATCTATATCTGACAGATAGGAAAGAAACTATGGCAATTTTGCAAAAAGATACCCACACCCCTCTCCACACTTGCAAATAAGGCCTTCCCTTGTTCATCCTTTTTTCCCACAAGATAAACTACTCATACAAATGCATCTTGATGTTCCGTGCAACGCATGGGCATCTTGCTAGTATTTTATAAGAGTGTAGATGTCGAGTAGATACAAGCCGACAGGTGGGCCCAATGGTAGTGAGATAATGTGATGCAACACTAGAGGTGCCACGTGGAGCATTTAACTGGTCAACTAGTCGTGTCTTGAGCAAATACAGGGTTGTACGGTGAGCCCGTGACTGTATAATAAGTACAAAACGTAAATGGTGACCGTAATGAGTGGATTCTGAAGTCCAATGTACGTATCGTGCTTTCGCATCAAATATAATGATCGTCATTGTATATATCGCGAGAGAAAGATGAAACATGTGTGAATGTGCTGGGGGCTTACTTTTAGAGGACCTGGAGATAGTTTGTGTTCGTATGTGAAAGGGGCGTAGAGGGGGGGTATGCGATGGAGAGAGAGATGCTCTTCGTTTCTCTTTACTATGACTAACTTTATATATATTATAAAAATATACAAATTCACAGCGTTCATACTCCTCCATACAACTTTGTAATGTTGTATATATGTAGAAATTCTAAAATATTTTTTGGCCACACTTTATTCAAAAGGAATGTTGTATGCGAAATAGACGTGAAGAGAGGGCTTTCTAGATGAATGGGGTACGTGATATAACATGTGTGAATGTGTAGTTGATGCATTTGGCAGGGCCTAGAGAGGTACGTGTGTGTATTACGTATTCGAGAGAGGCATGGATAGAAGGGCCGGCAGGGGGGCGTGGGAAATATAGCACGAGAAATGAGAGTGGTCTAGAGAGAGATTCCCTTGAGTGTGTATATGCAAGGGGGAGTGGATAGAGGCCCCAGGAGCATATTTTTTTGTGTGTGGTGTCTGTGTTGGTATGTGTGGGTGTGATAAGATAACGAGACGTGGGGGCAGAGGGTTTTTCACCACGTGAGGTCCGGTGGGTCGAGGTGAGGCCCTTCGTTTGGTTCCGTCCCGCGCCACATCGGTCGGCCCGTGACGCATTTAGGAAGACCCATGGATGACTAGTCGTACAAGATAGAGATAGCATAATTGTGAAGGACTCTATGTCCACTGACAAAGCCGGCTAGGTTTTGTAATCCTAGGTTCTCGGAATAAGGTAACCCCTTTATCTCTGATATTACTATTCATCCAACCTAACTTTAAGGGGCATCCTACAGAATGCTCTGCTAGAATCATACTCGTCGATTAGGAAGAGAGGTGTGAGACAAGGAGTGAGAGACAGGCCTAAAGATAATGTGCGTACAGGAGACACGTAGTCAGGTCTATGTATATAGAAAGGGTCGATGGGTATTTTGCGTGTGTATGCTTGCGAGAGGGCGAGTGCTTGTGATAAAGGTTAATGAAAACAGTCGTAAATGGTTAGGAGAGGGAGGGAGGGTTATATCGAGAGCATGTGTGCAAGAAATACACCTCGGGAGAGAGTGTGTGAGCATGTGTGAGAGACCACCGATGGAGAGTGAAACTACACGTACAAGACTGCTGTACACATTGATTAAAGATATAAATTGTATCCAAATATTAGGATGGGATCATGATATTTGCAATTCCCGTAAGGAACAGTCATTGAGCCACTAGACATATAGATTCTATCGAATTTGAGCATGTCTATGTTATTATTCGACACAATTGATCCACATAGTTAGTATTTTGACCTCTAGACAATGCATCGCTTTAGCAATCGAATATAAATGTGAGTATAGTTCATGTTGTGTGTGTAAAGCACATTATACATACGAAAGTTACACAATGAACATTATAAATAGCTACCTATGGACGAGCATACATTTGAATTCAACTTAAGTTGGTTTAAGAAATCGAATTCAACATGAAGTCCATTGAATTATTTGAATTTGATATCATGGCATTTGTAAATCATACCTAAATTATGGGGGCACCAATCTTTGCTCCGATTTTGTACATAATAGCATATGTAGTCGTGTACAAAATAGATTCTAATTTAGCTCCTCCATTCAAAATAATCATAGTTATAGGATTCTCAAGTGTCAAAATTTAAAAAAGAAGCGGATTATTTAATGCGGTTTTAAAACATACAAGGTCAAATTTAACGTTGTCTATTTAGGTCAATCCTCAAAGTTCAAGAGTACTCTAAACGTGAATGCTTGTGTTTCAAAATTTCGAACGAAGCGCCAAAAGAGCCTCTACTCGCCTGAAACCGCGTGAGACCAATGTTTGGTAGTACAAGGAAATTACTTTTCTAATAACTCCGACCAGTGAAACCTACCGGTCCGACGTCCAAACTTCTAAACCGGGGTAGGTTCGTAGCTTCATCTAGACGCCACACAACCGCCTCCGAAAAACATTCATACACATTGGCCGCCTATGCACACATGCGTGCGGCCGAAATCGCTCCCGCCACTATTTGGGACACCTGGGATTACGATCCTACCCACGACCCAGAGTAGGTCCGAAATTTAAGAGGGGGGCAAAGTTTGTACTTTCCCCAAATTTCAAAAAAGCGCGTCCCATCTTCTGTTCAAAAAAGCCAAAACAAGCACGTCCCAGAGCCGAAACATGCTTCTCCCCCCTCCCCCCGCACACCCATCTGATTCCCCATTCATACTCCGTGGGCGCGAAAACTACATCTCCACCAGCCGCGAAACCCCGGCGTCCTCCGTTCGCCACCCCATTCCACCCATCAACCGCCGCGCTCCTCCATCACGCCGGAGCCGATACCCCGACGTCGTCGTCCACCGCAACCTCAACTGCAACGCCCTCCACGGCTAGTAGTTGAAGCCGAGGCCGAGCCGTCCGTACCCAAGCCATTTCAACCACGCTGTCCTGCGCCTCACCGCTTCCGCTCAAACTTCGCCACCCTCCACCACAAGAGTTGTTCCTGCTACGCCATCCTTCGCCGCCTCGGATCTGCTTCCCCTCTGCCGACATACGGCCACAACAACACAGTCAAGAATTTGGCCATGGGTTCGTCCAAGCCAGCACCCTCCTCCAGAACATCGGTTTCCTCGGCAGAAAGAAGAAGATCGGCACGACATGTGGAGGTGACCACACCGGCAACCGAAAATGGTACTCCTCTTCCCTTATTCATGCAAATCTTACATGTCTGCTTGCACGGTATTCATCCCACAGAAGACACTAGTTGACCGCTTCTTCTTGATACTAGATGTTCCTAGTAACTCGCGATGCACAAGGTTTCTCCTCATATACTATTTCACCTTAGCTAGAGGTTCGTCGCCCCCCTGAATTTCAATTCCTTGTCAGTTGATTCCCAATTAACGGAAGCATTCCGTGGCGTAGCAGGCACTAGTCCGCCTATTAAGCCGGGGAAGCAGTGCCTCTGTGTTTATCTTAGGGGCGTGTGGGGCCTAGAGCTACTGGTGCCCAATCTGGAGGTCGGACGGGATTAAAGGGATGGCCTGGGGGCGCTGCCAAGCACGGCGATGGTGTGAGGTCAAGGGGAGGGCGGGGCGGCGGAGGCAGGGGTCTGGGCCGGTGGTCGCTGGCGGTTCGAGAAAGATCGTCAATAGTGACTGGCGGGAGGTAGACGAAGGCCATCTGCCCGTTCCTTATAGATCGAGCGGTTCATTAAAAAATTGACTGACCTATTTATTTTCAGTCGACTGTTATCTTGATATGACCACATGTGGTGGTGTGCTGGAGGAGCACCTGCATTTCCTGTGCTCATATATTACAAAATCATACGGAGTATAATCTAATTTTGTTTGCCATGCAATGTTGTAGAGCTATCATATGTCTCCTGTCATTTATTTTTTAGCCACCTGCTATATGCTACTTTTACAGTGCACTAGTTCTACACACACATCACCCATACTCTCACTATTGTGTTTTTATGCAAGGGTATTTCAGACTTTGCTGCTATGAGAGAAGCAAAAATGAAAAGAGAGAAGTTGCTCCATCATGCTAGGAAGATAGGCTAGACACGTTTCAGCCTTATAATGGGTGCAGTGTCAGCAGATGGAGACGGTAAATGTAGCTCTGAAGTTGATGACCTCCCTTGTAATGAACCACCATCCTAGGTGCTTTCTTTAACTTCGCGGTGTAATATGTGGTTGCATGTTCCATATGGTGTCTATCTTGTATTCGAAAGGCCGAAGTCAGTCTTTATTAAGATAAGGAAAGATATTTTTTACATGAACCACCATCCCGTGAGCACCAGAAGACAAATAGCTAGTCAGGGCACTGGCCGAGCCAATGACAAGCCTATCAAAGAGAGTCATCACGTGGAAGACAACTAAAAAGCCACGATGGTGGCGAAGCAGCCCGCCTCCAACCAGGCTCTCAGGTCCTAGATGATCATGCTCACCACTGAAGACGGATGTCTAGCTTGTATTGCTTCCAATTTGGTTAAATTGCATCTGCTTAGCTTACACATTATACCTTTAAATATGACATGCCTTTCTGTTTTTGGTACATACTAGTACATATGTGTATTAACCATGTTCTTACATCAAACTGATGTTCTTGTGTATCCCTCATCAATCACTTATGACGAGGCAGTCAGGCAAGTCGATTACTCCTCATTTAGAATGCAGCGTCAGCCTCCCGACATGATTCTCAAGAAACAGCAAGGCTAGATGAAGATAGTCAACGTAGCTCTATAGTTGATTACCGCATTTCCCCTACACTAGCATCGCAGGTGCTTGCTCTAACTTGGCAGCGTGATATGTGGTTGCATGTTGCATATGGTGTCTAGATTGTAATTTTTCCAATCTGGTTAAACTGCATGTGTTATTCTGCTTAGCTTATACATTATACATGTTAATGTGACATGCCTTCCTGTATTTAGTACATAGTACATCTGTCTATTAAGCATGTCCTCGCATAAAACTATTGTTTTTTTGTATCCCGCATAAATCAATATGACGAGACACATTCAGTATATGTAGTGTGATATTAGTTGCATCTTTGATATGATTTATAGCATGCGCTGCTTCTAATTTGTTGAAATGCCATTTATGATGGGACACTTATAACTTGGCAGAGTCATATTGGTTGCATCTTTCACGTGGTGTCTAGCTTGTACTGCTTCTTATTTGGTGAAATGGTTTCTTCTTAGTTTACACAAACAGTTGCGAATATGCCATGCCGTCCTGTTTTTCATATTATTCCATCCTGGAATAATGTGTTTGCCTTACATCAAAGTAGTGATTGTCAGTATCATGCACGAATGAGTTCTGAAGAGTGAATTTTATTGCTTTTTCTTGTCAATTTTACTTAACAATTCAAAATCAATAAAATGGAAGGAAGTTAGCAAGGCAGCGGATGAAGGTGCTCCATCCAAATGGAGGGCCTCTACAAATTCTACTCCTCCATCCCCCCAAGATGATTTCCAAGACAACACATGCATAGACACTCAACGTAGCTGTGTTGGTGATGAGCACGTCTCCCCTAGTGCACCATCACAGGTGCTCCCTCTAACATGGCACTATTATATGTGGTTGCATGTTATGTATGATGTCTAGCTTGTATTGCTTCTAATTTTATTGAATTTCATCTTCTTACTTTACACATTATACTTGTGACTAAGACACGTGTTCCTGTTTCTAGAACATACAATATCTATCTAACACACCATGTTCTTACATCAAAGTATATTTGTTCTGAATAACTAAATTGATATTCGTTTTTCTTGTCGGCTTGACTTAACATGGCACAGAGCAAGAGGAAGCAAGACAGAATGACCGGGAAACGAAAGCGGAACAATCCTGCAGATTCTAATGGTACTGATGGTGCAATAGAAGGTCAAAGTCTAGCGGAAAATTGTACCAACAGGGTATCCCGTGCTACACGAGCTGCAGAACAAGCCAAACAGAAACAAATATCTGCCATCAAACAAGTAGAGACAACCCTAGTTGTTGCAACACCTTCCACAGTACCACCAGCTGCACGATTTACTCGTCGATCAACTCAGCTAGCAGCACGTTCCCAAGCTCCCTTGCCACCTGACACTACTTTCGAAGCACTCTTGACACAAGATGATTTGGCAAGATCAGATGAACTTTGTGAGCTTCAATAGCAAGAAGGTAGTTGCTGGAGTCAAGTTACAGTTGCATGCTTCTTTATATGTAGTCTCACAGTCTGATGTATACTAACACTTCCTATGTTTGTTGTTGGACTAGCACCTAGGCGCACCAGGAAACAAACATCAGGGATAATGCTCGATAGGTTAACTAAATCTAGAGGAGGAAGAATGGAGATCTGTTTTGAGGCAGGTTTAAAAAGGCCACGTGATGCTACAAAGTCAGCCAAGTTAGTATCAGAGGCAGCGGTTGCTCTTAGGTGTCAT
The DNA here is from genome assembly GCA_902687465.1 of Secale cereale. Lineage (NCBI taxonomy): Eukaryota > Viridiplantae > Streptophyta > Magnoliopsida > Poales > Poaceae > Secale > Secale cereale. The sequence continues at coordinate 174,699,517 of LR738714.1, read as the reverse complement.
GTACGTATCCTCCTAACATGGATTGAGTACATGAATCACAAAGACGAAACCCAGTTCAACACCTTCCTCGACCATTTATCTGTAAGTATGGTTATGTATGGAAACTAGTAATATTGTCTTGCTCTGTCCAATACGTTCTAGGTTGCTGATAATGAGACTCACATAATTTTCAACAGATGAGGTTCAAGTTGGATACCAAGATGATGCAACCATACAAGCTTGCACCCATGTTTTCAAGTCTGCTCTGCGACAGTATCCGTATAACTTGAGGAAAACTTACTTTGAAGGCAAGGCTAACAGTGAACTTGCAAAACATCTCAAGTGCAAACTATATCTGATGATGACTGGAGAGGCCTTGTTAAACACTGGTCCGATCTGAAGTACCAGGTACATTATATATATGTGATCACATCACATTTTGAAGTCCTATTTACGCATGTGCCACACAAATCTATCTTCTTGTAGGTGAACTATTCAAAGAACAAGGCCAACTGTACGAAAGTGAAATTATAACAGACGACAGGATCTCATAGCTATATTGCACACCGTGAGGCTCTTGTAATTAGCTGCTGTTTCACTATTTTCGATGTACCATATTATCAGACCTATATTGACTTGTTCCAAATGCTGAGGAAAGCCCGCAAGGACCAAAAAGTACCTGAACCAAATGCTATGGAAATCTTAAAGGCCTGACACACCAGCAAGAAGAAGGGCATGACTACACCAGTCAAAGCCGTTGTTGTAAGTCCTTAATCCTCATGCCTTTTAACTACTACTAACTCTGACTTGTGCCTTGAACTGCATGGTTTACAGCCAATGTGTATTACTCTTTTCAATTTTATACACAATTGTCTTAGCGTACCATTGCACCTTACAAGGTTTAAAACAGAGGAGTAATGTTCCTTTGATCTTGACCTGTAATCTAGTTCCGTGCTGGACTTGCCCACACAACGTTACAATTGCCTGTTTGTCTGTTCTCAGTTGTTTTGTGATATGAATGATGTCATACTATGCTTACTGTATTAAAAACTTCGTCTCTTTCTTAGCCCTCAATACAATGTGAAGAAATAGACAATACATTAGCGATGGTACATGGTCATATGTTTGGAACCTGGTTTTATTATGTACTTTGCAATAAAATACAACTATTATTTTACATGGGTTCACCAGAATAAGTTATGTATATAGAACAAAGCTATTTTGTTTGGTTTTGCTGCCTCCTTAATATCTTCTGTTCTGGTACTACTAATATAAAACTTCAACTTTTCAGTGAGCTGTGGAAAAAATGGTGGAACCGCCACCTTCTGAAGGTGGCGAGGTAACTATAACCGCAATGCCAGCTCTTGCTGCAGTGGGTCAGTACCTGTCTACTAACAGTGCCAAAAGCACGTTCCTACGTAATATTGGCTTGGTTGTTAAGGCAATCTCGTCCAAACTGCCTCATGGTCAAGATATGCAAGCTCAAAACAATGTTGTATCTGCGCTCCAGACAAAAGTCCATTCCCTAACAGAGACCCTTTGTGAAACAAGGAGAGACATTGTTCGATGTTGTCAAGATATGCATGGTTTTGAAACCAGACTATCCGACATTTGCTATGTTGTTCAGGAGCCTTGGAGAACTGAAGGCGAAGGTTATGGTGCTCCATCGGACAATACAGCATGAAAACGTAACAGTCAGGTCAAATGAACTGAGCTTCTGAACTTTTGGTGGTGCATTTATCTGCTAGACTGTTAACTTTTATGCCAACCTTCCTTTTGTTTTATAGGTGTAATTTGTTTTGGTGCGATACAAAATTTGTTCTTAACGTGCATCCACCGGCTGAAGAAAACAGCAAGCCATTTTTGTATAGTGTAGGGTGTTCCCTATATTTGCACTGGTGGCGAACTTTGATGCCCACCGGCTGTAGTTAACATGGGCCTCCTACGGGCCGTAGAAACAATGGGCCTTCTTTCTTTAAAAAAACAATGGGCCTTCTACGTGGCGTAGAAACAATGGGCCTTATACGGACTGTAGACACAATGGGCCTTCTATGGGCCGTATCATCAAAGGGCCTTCTACGGGACGTATGATCGGTTGGCCAAACATGGGCGAATAACAGACCACATTATGGTCGTAAATGGCTAGAGTTGAAATAGTCCGTTCATGGGCCGACCATAACGGGCCGCTGTTTATCGGCCGTATTTTCATGATGATATGAAAACGGCCCAACGTACTAACGGGCCACAAACGGGCCGACTATAACCACGTGCTGAATTTGGCCCACAAGCAGAAAACGACATTAACGGGCCGTATGTAAACGAATGTGGAAATGAGCCCAAGAATAAATGGGCCCCGAGAAGGCCGAAAGATAACATGGGCTGGAATCGGCCCAACGGAATAATGGGCCGTTAATGGGTATAAAGTGATACACTGTTCATTACGGGCCAGTTTCACCACGTACCGTTAATGGGTATAAAGTGAAACACTGTTCATTATGGGCCAGTTTTACCACGGGCCGTTAATGGGCCAAGAGTAATAAGGGCCTCATATGGGCCGAAAGACGTCATGGGCCATACATGGGCCGGAAGTTAAAATGGGCTGGATTTATATTGGACGGCCCAGATAACGTTACCGGGCCTAATTCAGATAGGCCGTAAACGGGCCCTGGGTTAGCGGGCTGTACATGGGCTATATGCGAACAGGCCGTTAACAGGCTTGCCATGGGCCAGCCCGCCACCTTTTGACCAAAACAAACGGGCCGGCCATTTCACAAGAATGGGCCTCTGTTGGGCCGTGCCACGTGTCGGCGTATCATAGGCGCTTTGGGTCCAATGAGTGGATGCCATCTGTTCAAACGGCGAGCCGACACGTGTTTCCTCCAGCCAATGATGATTTTACACATGGAAAATCCCCATTGGTCGGGGCTGTTAACGGGTTATCAGATCCAAAACCGGACCCAATAGCTTAACGGCGTTCCGTTACGGTGGATGCCACATGTCGGTCACCCTTGACGAAAGCACTTCTATGACACATGATTTATCGTCATGGAAGTGGACACTTCCGTGATGATAATTTTGGTAATGTCATGGAACACTTCTACGACAGCACAGGCATGACTATCTTGATTCTGTCATAAAATCGTCATGGATGTACATGCATGACAGAAAACGTGACCTACTGTGACAAACATGTATCATCACAGAAGTGTATTTTTTTTGTAGTGTAAGTAACCGCTATCGGTAAAATGACGTAATCGTATACCCATTCAATTACCACCACATGCATGGCTCCGGTAATGGTCGCGCAGTGTGGGAGGGACATGCTGTCGTCGGGAGAAAAAACAAAAGGGAGAAAGCAATACAAAAGAAAAAGAAAAGTAAACAGAAAAGAAAAGGAAAATAATAAAAATAAAATAAAATAAAAACCATAAAAGGAAAATAATAAAAAGAAAAGAAAAATAGTGGTAGCGCTCGTTTGGAATCCAGCCCTACAGCAAAGTTAGATCTAGTGCTGGATTCCAAACCAACGCTACCAATATTTTGAGTTAACCCCCCGCCACACGGGCTCAAAATTTCACCAAGTCATTTCCCCCCATCTCCACCTCTCCCCCTCGATCTATCGCCGGTCGTCGCCCCTGTCCACCGTTGACGCACCTGCCCGCCATCGACACCCTTGCCCGCCGTCGACGCCCCTGCCCGCCATTGACCTCGAGGCCGGCCCGAGCCCTTGCCCGCCCTTGTCCTCAACGCCGGCCCGAGCACTGATACGTCTCCAATGTATCTACTTTTCCAAACACTTTTTCCCTTGTTTTGGACTCTAACTTGCATGATTTGAATGGAACTAACCCGGACTGATATTGTTTTCAGCAGAACTGCCATGGTGTTATTTTTGTGCAGAAATAAAATTTCTCAGAATGACCTAAAAATCCACGGAGACACATTTCAGAAATAATAAAAAATATTAGCAGAAGAATCAGCATCATGGGGCCCACACCCTGTCCACGAGGGTGCAGGGCGCCCCTACCCCCCTAGGCGCGCCCGCAGCCTAGTGGGACCCCTGAGACTCCACCGACCTCGACCCCAACTCTATATATTCACTTTCGGGGAGAGAAAAAAATTAGAGAGAAGGATTCATTGCGTTTTACGATACGGAGCCGGTGCCTAACCCTAATCTTCTTTGGGAGGGCTGATCTGGAGTCCGTTCGGGGCCCCGGAGAGGGGATTCCATCGCCATCGTCATCATCAACCATCCTCCATCAACTATTTCATGATGCTCACTGCCATGCGTGAGTAATCCCATCGTAGGCTGGCTGGACGGAGATGGGTTGAATGAGAATTACCATGTAATAGAGTTAGTTTTGTTAGGCTTTGATCCCTAGTATCCATTATGTTCCAAGATTGATGTTGCTAGGGCCCGAGTGTCATGATTTCAGTTCTGAACCTATTAAGTTTTCATGAATATATGTGAGTTCTTGATCCTATCTTGCAAGTCAATAGTCACCTACCTATGTGTTATGATCCGGCAACCCCGAAGTGACTATAATCGGGACCACTCTCAGTGATGACCGTAGTTTGAGGAGTTCATGTACTCACTAAGTGTTAATGTTTGGTCCGGTACTCTATTAAAAGGAGGCCTTAATATCCCTTAGTTTCCAATAGGACCCCTATGCCACAGGAGGGTAGGACAAAATATGTCATGCAAGTTCTTTTCCATAAGCATGTATGACTATATTCGGAATACATGCCTACATTACATTAATGAACTGGAGCTAGTTCTGTGTCACCCTATGTTATAACTGTTGCATTAGTAATCGCATCTTACATAATTATCTAGCATTGATCCATTTCCTACGATCTTTTCACATATTGATCTTTGCTTAGTTACTTTTCCGTTGCCACTGTTACGATTGCTACAAAAACTCCTACTAATAATTTTTCCACCGTTATCGTACTTCCATACTACTTTGCTACTAAATACTTTGTGGCAGATATTAAGTCTTTCAGGTGAGGTTGAATTGACAAGTCAACTCCTAATACTTGATAATATTCTTTGGCTCCCCTTTTGTCGAATCAATAAATTTGGGTTGAATACCCTACCCTAGAAAACTGTTGCGATCCCCTATACTTGTGGGTTATCAAGACCTTTTTCTGGCGCTGTTGCCGGGGAGCATAGCTCTATTCTTTGAGTCACTTGGGATTTATATCTGTTGATCAGTATGAAGATGTTGAAAGATGAAAGAACCAAGATTTTCCCCTCAACTACGAGGGGAGGTAAGGAACTGTCATCTAGCTCTACACTTGATTTACCCTCTGTTATGAGTAAATTTGTGACACCTACACCTGCTATTGATTCTGATATGTTGCACGTTATTGATGATGCCACTTCTGCTATGCATGATGCTTATGGTGAAACTACTTCTATGCTTGATAATATTTATGAAAGTGATGATGAAGATTCTCCCCCTAGATATGAGTTGCCTGATGTGCCTAAGGGTTATGTTATGGATGAAGAAACTGCTAGAGAACTCTTTGCTTGCAAAGATAGATATGATCTTAAGAAACTGTTAGCTAAGCTGAAAGAAAAGTCTTTGAATGCTAGAATGAAATATGACCCTGCTTTTGCTACTTCACCTATCTGTATTTCTGATAAGGATTATGATTTCTCGGTCCATCCCGAGTTAATTACTTTGGTTGAAACTGATCCTTTTCATGGCTATGAATCTGAAACCGTTGTGGCGCATCTTACTAAATTGAATGATATAGCCACCGTACTCACTCATCAGGAAAAAATTCATTACTACTATATCCTTAAGTTATTTCTGTTCTCATTAAAGGGTGATGCTAAAACACGGTTTAACTCTCTTGCTCCTAGTTGCGTGCTTAGTCCCTAAGATATGATTTATTACTTCTCTGCTAAATATTTCCCTACTCATAAGAAACAAGTCGCCTTAATGGAAATATATAACTTTGTGCAAATTGAAGAAGAGAGTCTCCCACAATCTTGGGGGAGGCTTCTCTGATTACTTAATGCTTTGCCAGATCATCCTCTCAAGAAAAATGAAATACTTGATATCTTTTATAATGGACTAACCGATGCTTCCAGAGACCACCTGGATAGTTGTGCTGGTCGTGTATTCAGGGAAAGAATTGTTGAGCAAGCTGAATTACTATTGAATAATATATTGAGTAATGATAATGATTGGACACTTCCTTAATCAACTCCTAAGCCAACTCCGAAGGAAAAGGGTATTCTATTTCTCAGTCCTGAAGATATGCAAGAGGCAAAGAAATCTATGAAATAAAAGGGTATTAAAGCTGAAGATGTTAGGAATTTACCACCTATTTAAGAAATGCATGGTCTTAATAACCCGACACAGGTAGTAGAGGTAAATTATCTCTATAGAATTGATGAAGGTGATATCCCTCGTAATAAGTCTGCTAGCCAATGCTTGAAAGAGTTTCATAATTTTATTGTTAAACAAGAAAACTTCAATGCTTATGTTGGTAGACAATTGAAATGTAATGCTTATATTTCAACACTTGAGTGATTATATGTCTAGATTTAAAGGTGACCTTAAACTTATTAGTAAACATGCTTCTATGGTTACCACTCAGGTAGAACAAGTGCTTAAAGCACAAGATGATTTGCTCAATGAATTAAATAAAAAAAATGATATTGCTGTTAGAGTTATGACTAGAGGGGTAGAATGACTCAGGAACCTTTGTATCCTGAGGGCCACCCTAAGAGAGTTGAGCAAGATTATCAGAGAACTAATGTTGATGCACCCAGTCCTTCTAAGAAGAAGAAAAAAATGATAGGACAATGCATGCTTCTAGCGAACCTGGTGTTGACACACGTGAGAATCCCAATGATATTTCTATTATGATGTTGAAACGCAATATGGTAATGAACATGAACCTAGTGATAATGTTAATGATGATGTTCATGTTGATGCTGAACCTAGCAATAACAATGATGTAGAGATTGAACCTTCTATTGATCTTGATAACCCACAATCAAAGAATGAACGTTATGATAAGAGAGACTACGTTGTTAGGAAGCATGGTAAAGAGAGAGAACCAGGGGTTCATAAACCCATGCCTTTTCCTCCTAAACCATCCAATAAAAAGTATGATGAGGATTTTGAGCGCTTTGCTGAAATGATTAGACCTATCTTTAGCGTACGCGTTTGACTGATATGCTTAAAAAATCCTTATGCTAAGTATATGAAAGATATTGTTACAAATACAAGAAAGATACCGGAAGTTGAAATTTCCACCATGCTTTCCAATTATACTTTTAAAGGTGGAATACCAAAGAAACTAGGAGATCCAGGAGTACCAACTATACCATGCTCCATTAAAAGAAACTATGTTAACACTGCTTTATGTGATCTTGGAGTCGGTGTTAGTGTTATGCCTCTCTCTTTATATCGTAGAATTGATTAGAATAAGTTGAAACCTACTGAAATATCTGTGCAAATGGCCGATAAATCACTTGCTATACCTGTCAGTATTTGTGAGGATGTGCCTGTTGTGGTTGTAAACGTTACTATTTTAGCGGACTTTGTTATTCTTGATATTCCCGACGATGATATTATGTCGATTATCCTAGGTAGACCCTTTTTGAATACTGCAGGGGCTGTTATTGATTGCAACAAAGGCAATGTCAATTTTCATGTCAATGGTAATGAGCATACGGTACACTTCCCGAGGAAACAACCTCATGTCCACAGTATCAATTCTATTGGAAAATTTTCAACGATCACTATTGGAGGTTTTGAATTCCCTCTTCTCACTGTCAAAAAGAAATATGATATTCTCATTGTTGGCGACATGCATATCCCCATTGAGGTAACCTTGTGTTATTCAAAAATTATCCGGTTTCATGTTATTCGAAAAGAGTTTGTTAACAAGACTTGATCAACCTTGTTAGTGGATTCATTTTGATGAGCATGAGATGGATGAACATAGAAAGCACAACTCTCTATACCCTCTTTCTACTTTGTGTTATTTAGGTTAAATAAAGCAAAAATAATATTTTCTGTCTGTTTTCTGAATTATCCTTTCAATAAAAATACCCCCGAAATAAAAGACTGCAAATGCCCTGAAAATTAAATATGATTTTTTGTAGAATATTTAAGAATTTTTGGCACTGAGAACACACCAGGGGGACCCACCATTTGGCCACGAGGGTGCAGGGCGCGCCCACCCCCTAAGGCGCGCCCACTACCTCGTGGGCCCCACGAGGACCCCCTCCACTTATTCCAGCACCGACTCACTTCGTCTTCCTCCAGAAAAAATCCTCCCATAGCTCAAACCCGTGTTCTAGCTCATCTTGCTGATATTTTTGATCTCTTTGCTCAAAGCTCCATTCACAAAACTGTTTTGGGAGATTGTTCTTCGGTATGTGAATCCTCCAATGGTCCAATTAGTTTTTGTTCTAGTGCTTTATTTATAACAAATTTTTGCTGCTAAGGTGACCTTGTTCTTAAGCTTGCATGTCAAATTTATATGGTCCAAAGTAGTTTTAATGCATGATATGGCCTCTAGACACTTATGGGAGTAGTTGTTATCAATCTTGTTGAGTTTATTTCACTTTTATTTTGAGTCACTAAAATTTCAGAAATTTTTCAGAGAAATAAAATGATGAAGAGATGGTTGAGGGGCTCTTCGAGCCGAGGCTCGAAGGGCAATCAGAATAAGGAGAATAAAAATCCCAAATACAATCTTCCTCGTACCGCGGAGGTTCGGTCGTGCGAATGGCCTTGTGATGCGTTCTTGAAAGCCGCCGGAATTTACGATGACTTTTATTACGTGGCTGAGAATGCATGCCTCACCGACATCCTCCACGACCAGCGCGAACAGTATCTCCAGCTCACTAATATTTTCGTGCAATTTTTTTATTTCCATGCTAAGAAATCACCACCTTCAGTGGAGTTTCACTTATATGACGAAGTTAAGGAGATGTCACTCCACGATTTTTGTTGGGTCTGCAAGATACCCTTTGTGGGAAGCATCGAGGAATCACATCGTAATGATGTGGATGGATTCATTGATAGAATTGTTGTAGGGGAAACGAGGAAATTTTCCGATGCAAGAATTACTAGTATACATTTTCCTGTTCTATGTTACTTTGCGACATTTTCTAGTAGATGCTTAATTGGCCGCGGGCACAGCGGAAATCTTAGTGCTCCTGATCTTGTCATTTTGCACCATGCTTTGTTTCGCGATAGAACCTTCAGCCTAGGAGCTATTGTTGCTAAACGATTAAGTCTGAACTGTACAAAGGGCCCCATCTTTGGAGGCATCTTTGCCTCGCGCCTTGCTGAACACTTTGAGATACATGTTAGGCATTATGAGGAGGAGGAAAAGTTGCTACCCCCTATTTTTCTAGATTATAAGAGTATGGTAGCACATGAATTTATTGTTAAAAATAAGAAGAAGATGCTCATGTATAATTTGATATTTGATAAAACTTATTGTGAGATTATTACCTTGCCTGCACCCTCCTTGTTTAACATACTTTCACGCACGTATCTCATCTTGCCTGAGGCCATTTATGAGTACCGGAAGCTGACACAGGTCCCAGAGCCTGAGCCTGAGCCACCACTTGACCCTTATAGACAGTTTGTTTATCAGTGGGATCCGGAGGAGATCGCCAACCAGTGGCACCCTGAGGACCCTCCTCAGTACACCGGAGTGAGTAGCTTCGATCCATGGGCATAGACCAACTTAGTCCAAAACCCTAAGCTTGGGGGAGTACGTATTTCTCATAGACATTACATTTATGTTCACATAGTCATGCCAGTTGTCGGTGCTCATACTTTTTCATTGTACTATCCATGCTAGTTTAATTTCTTTTCTAAGCCTTCTTCTTGTGTGTTTGAAAAACCTTAAGAAAAACCCAAAACAAAGTTGATGCTTTTAGCTAGTTTACTTTCCATGCCTACAGTAGTAGTAATTAAAAAAAAACCCAAAAATATTTCTCGTTCTTCTTTTGCTTGTTGGGAGATTTCCTGTGTAAATAGTTTTATATCTTTTGTTTTTTGGGGGGTCTAGAGGAGAAGACCACGATTAAAATGTTGAGTGGCCATCATATGCTTTATTGTTTATTTAACCAAGAGCCCATATTACCTTGTCTTCTCCCTTGTATTAGATGCTTGCAGATTCTAGCTTAGTCCAATGCACGTGCACTATGATTATTATACACAGCGTTCGGTCGTGCGAGTGAAAGGCAATAATGACTATATATGATGGACTGATTGACATGAGAGAAGTTGGTATGAACTCGACCTATCTTGTTTTTGTAAATATGATTAGTTCATCATTCCTGATTTAGTCTATTATGCATGAAACATATTTGCAATGACAATTAGAGATTATAGTTGTTCATGCCATGCTTAATTAGCTAGGAGTTTATAATGGTTTACCATGCGTGCCAACATGCTATTAAAATGGTTATGATGTGGTATGCTAGGGTGGTATCCTCCTTTGAACGATTCAAGTGGTTTGACTTGGCACATGTTCATGCATGTAGTTGAAATAAAATCAACATAGCCTCCACGATATTTAGGTTCATGGTGATTTATATCCTACTCATGATTGCACTCATTGTTGATTAATTTAAATGCATGTTCGTGACCGTTGTCGCTCTCTAGTTGGTCGCTTGCCAGACTCTTTCTAGCCTTCACTTGTACTAAGCAGGAATACTGCTTGTGCATCCACTTCCATAAACCCCAAAGTTATTCCATATGAGTCCACCATACCTTCCTATATGTGGTATTTACCTGCCGTTCCAAGTAAATTTGTATGTGCCAAACTCTAAACCTTCAAATGAAATTCTGTTTTGTATGCTCGAATAGTTCATGTATCAACTAGGGTTGTCCATATCTTCCATGCTTGGTGGGTTATTCTCATGATGAGTAGACTCTTCTCCTCATTCACGAGAAAATGGGCGGTAATTGGGATGCCCAGTCCCATGCTCAAATAAAAATATAAATAAACAATCTCCCCCTGGACTGTTGTTGGTTTGGACGGTACCCTTTGTTTCGGATAAGCCTTGGAGTGTGTTTGATGGTGGAGGGGGAGTAAAACTTTACCATTCAGTTTGGGAACCGCCTATAATGTGTGTAGCATGGAAGATATCGAGAACTTTTGGTTGTTTTATTGACAATGAAAGCATGCACTCAAAATATTATTTATCTCAAATTCAAAACTCGAGCTCTGGCACCTCTGCAAATCCCTGCTTCCCTCTACGAAGGGCCTATCTATTTACTTTTATGTTGAGTCATCATCCTCTTATTAAAAAGCACCAGTTAGAAAGCAGCACTGTCATTCGCATGCATTGCTATTAATTTACATTGAGTATGACTGTCACAGGATCTCTTTTACCATGAATTACAATGTCTATTTAGTCCTTGAACTTCAGGGGTGCTCTCCATTTATGTTTTGCAGTCTCAGAAAGGGCTAGCGAGATATCATCTTGTTATATGATACGTCTCCAACGTATCTACTTTGCCAAACACTTTTGCCCTTGTTTTGGACTCTAAGTTGCATGATTTGAATGGAACTAACCTGGACTGACGATGTTTTCAGTAGAACTGCCATGGTGTTGTTTTTGTGCAGAAATAAAAAGTTCTCGGAATCGCCAGAAAATCAACGGAGATTTATTTCAGAAAATATAAAAAATACCTGAAAGAAGATCCACACCTGGGGGCCCACGGGCTGTCTTCGAGGGTGGGGGGCGCGCCCCCCTTCCCAGGGCACGCCCCCTACCTCGAGGGCACCCCGATGCCCCACCGACGTACACCCAGGTCCTATATATTCCGTTTCGTGGAGAAAAAATTCAAGGAGAAAGAATTATCGTGTTTTACGAGACGGAGCCGCTGCCAATTCCTAATCTCTCTCGGGAGGGCTGATCCAGAGTCCATTCGGGGCTCCGGAGAGTGGAGATCATCGCCATCGTCATCATCAACCTTCCTCCATCAAAAATTCCATGATGTTCACTGCCGTGTGTGAGTAATTCCATTGTAGGCTTGCTGAACGGTGATGGGTTGGATGGGATCTATCATGTAATCGAGTTAGTTTTGTTAGGGTTTGATCCCTAGTATCCACTATGTTCTAAGATTGAAGTTGCTCTGACTTTGCTATGCTTAATGCTTGTCACTAGGGCCCAAGTGCCATGATTTCAGATCTGAACCTATTATGTTTTCATGAATATGTGTGTGTTCTTGATCCTATCTTGCAAGTCTATAGTCACCTACTATGTGTTACTAGTAGACTGCCCGTGCGTTGCCACGGGCATCTGAAAATTTGTATTGGTTGCATGTAATTTTTTTACATATATAGAAAGATAGGCAATAAGAAATAAGAAATTAATTGGAATCTAATTCGCTTGCAATGTACTTCGATAAAAAAGTTGTAATTCGACCCTATACACCTGATGCACAAAATAAAGAAGGTGGTACACAAACATTGAACTCTTTATTCTGCAATGCATTACAAATGATAATAATACTTGAATGCCTTTTTGTAGTTCTTAAAATTGATTGCCTCATGAAAGCATGTGCATTGTTATTATCCATTAATTAAAACAACACATGAAGGACTTTTTTCCTTTAAACAAATGTTTCAAGATGTTCCAACCAGAAACTTCATTGCAATACGCAATTGGCTGGCAAACTACTCCCTCCGTTCCTTTATATTAGGTGTATTTGTTTTTTGATAAAATTCCAGAAAGTAAGGTGCATTTCTTCCAATTTCTCATAATTCCCTTGTTAGTCCTCCAAAAAAAGAAAGTATATCTCTCCTGATAGTCTGTATATCTCCTTGTAGCAAAAGAAGGAAACTATCAGAGTAACTGATTACTTGCCACAAACCAACAAATTTGCCAAGGTTAATTTCGTCCTAACATGTGTATAATTATGTGCCTTGGTCACCGTACCGAAAATAATACACCTTATATAAAGGAACGGATGGAGTATTACATAATATGGATTTAGGCGTTTGAAACCATACAATTTACCATTTAGAAAGTACTACAGAAAAACACATCTTCTAGAACATGCTACTCCTACCTCTCTTGTGACAGGTAGACATATTAATCTTTGATAACATTTATTGTTTAAAAACTTATTGGCATTTATTTGTATTTTTGTAACAATTTTTCAATTTTATTTGAGTTATGTAAGTTCATATTAATTTGGTGTATCGGCTCAAAAGGATTTTCACATAGAACTCAAAAGGAAATGGGTGTGTTGTAATAGGAGATATGCCATAAAAGGGAAGCGAGCAACTCATATTCAAACAACAACCAACCGAAGAGAAACCCAAATTAGACAAACACTTAGCCATTAACATCAAATATAAGGGTGAAAGGGTGAATGACATGCAGCATCAATTGCAAATAAAAAGGCTAAAACTTCATCAGAAAGTATACTCCCTCCATTCCTAACTTTCAGTATTTTTAGAGATTCAATACGAACTATATATATATATATATATATATATATATATATATATATATATATATATATATATATATATATATATATATATATATATATATATATATATATATATATATATATATATATATATATATATAGGGTGGGTCTATTCTCATAACACCCCTTAAGACCTTATTCTCCTAAAAAAAGCTTATTCTCGTAACACCCCTCCCCCTCCACTCCCCGCCACCTAGCGCCAGCGCCCCGACGCTGGCGTCCTCCCCCACCCCTCCCCGCCTCCTAGCAC
>LR738714.1:174666444-174684465 GCA_902687465.1 Secale cereale | reverse complement strand
GCGCCAGCGCCCCGGCGGCCGGCCTCCTCCCCCACCCCTTCCCGCCTCCTAGCGCCAGCGCCCAGGCGGCTGGCGGCGACACCCACCCCTCCACGCCTTCTTCCGCGCCAGCGCCCGGCGGCCGGCGGCGACCCCCACCCCTCCCCGCCTTCTTCCGCGCCCAGCACCGCGGAGCGCGCGCCAAACGGCCGGCGATGCAGTCCGTCGGCGACGATATTTCCGCGGCGGCGTTTAGGAAGCGATGCCGCACCTCACCTTCGCCCCAACACCACCTGGGGGATCCGCCGCTGAAGCATCCAGCCTCAGTCATGCATGACAGGGGAAAGCGAACTGCAAGGATGACTACTCCATCGCATTCGTCGTGGATGCGAACTGCAATGGTGCACGTCCAGCCTTCTCCCGCAACAATGGAAAAAGCGCATGAGTTCCTGCAGCAGAGGTGGACAGCACGACAACAGCAGCAAGAGCTGCATCTGCAGAAGGAGGGAACTGCATATAAGGTAAGAAAATCACATACCAAACCCCCACATCCAGTTTGCAGTGCCGTTTTTATACCCATGCAGTGCCCCATCTTGCGTCGACTGCAGTCACATGTGTCTCCAAGTAGAAAAACAGAAAAGGATACTTCGAAAAATAAAAAATGCTGTATGGATCAAAATTGCAGTCCACAATGACTTAAATATGTAGAGCGCTGTGCCTAGAACTGAAGTGCATTGTTTCTTCATGTTAACTAACAGTGCCCCTGCTGTAGAATGACAAATTGAAGTGCAATTTCTTACAGTTGGAAAAATATAATGATATATAGTACGAAAGATGCAGTTCATTTCACTGCTCACGTGCATAAAAAAAGCTTTGGCTTAATAATCTGCAGGAATTTACTATGCCTCAAAAACAGAAGATGCCTCGAATAATTTACGACCCCGAGCCCCTGAACTGCATTGGAAGAGAAGAGTGGGAGATGCCTGGATGGATAACACCTGAAATACCTAGGGGTTTCTTTAACACAACAAACAGAACTGCGTACTCCGTGGAGGAAGATGTAGAGGATAAAGATGAAAACAGTGAACCAAACATCATTCGAGATGGAGAAGGCAGTGAAACAAAAAACCGGCAGGATGAGGAGGAGGACGACGACGATCTGGTCTTCATGGGGGAGCACGCGCAGAAAGATGATGAGGAGGAGGATGATGACGAAGAGCAAATCATAACAGTTATGCAGCCAAGGTACACGCGTGTCTTTGAAACATTTGGTCAGCAGATCAGAACGGATGATATAGCACCTCCAGAAGCCGATGTTGAAACCCTGCAAGTTCGAAAAGTCCATGAGCAAACGATTCGTCGACAAAGAGACAGTGGAATTCCACCAAGGCCGCCTACTGCCCAACAAAAGAATCGGAAGCAGAATCAAGGAGAGCCGCAAGCAACCAAAAAAGTAAAGTTCTCCACACTCCTGCCTCCTCGCGATCCTCAATTACACAGATCTTTTGTCACCCCTCGATGCCCAATAAACATCGGTGAGGTGCAAACACCGTTAGAAGAAAAACAGTACACGCATGTAAGAATCCTTACCTAACTACTGCAGTTCACTTATTACACATTCTTTCAGCTTGTGCATTCTCATTAACAAAAAAAAAACATTCCATATTGTCTGTGTGCAGGATGACAACATGCTCCAAGAACTTGTGCCTGTGAAAGGTATGCAGTTCACATCACAAGATGCGGCGCGAGAATTCTACAACACGTATGCGAGGCATGCAGGCTTCGGCACACGCAAAAACGGCGGATACAGAACAAACAGATACATCGTGTGCCCAAAGGAAGGCAGAAGCAAAGAAACTGTCACAGATTATGACAGAAAGTGAGAAAAAACATCAAAGAGGACTGGCTGCAAGGCGGGAATGAGATTGAAAAAATAAAGGATGTGTTTGTGATAGCAGAGATTGAGCTCAATCACAACCACAGGATGATTGACAGCCCGGCTATGCTTCTGCACATGCACTCGCATAAGACAGATGATCCGTTGCTCGATAAACTAGTGAAGGACATGCAGAGCGACAACCTCATGCACACGCAGATGATGTCAACCCTGTCAAGGATGTCAGGAGGGCTGCACTTTATGGGGCGCACCAGCCGTGACTGGGTGAACAGGTACGTTCACTAAAACAAAAAACGATATATCGTCTATTTCATGCAGTCCGCTTTGTGCATTTTCTGTATGTCCATAATGCTGCAAGTATATGCTTATTTCGAACTGCAGGAAGCATCAATTCCCGAGGGAGGAAACAAAGGACGATGTGAAGAAACTCCTGGGTTTCTTTGAGAAGATGCAGCAAATAAACCCGGAGTTCTTCTATGATTACGACAAAGATGTCGATAACCGTGTGCGGAACATATTCTGGGCGAACGCGAGCTGCAGGGGATCGTACGAAGATTTTGGAGATTGTGTCACATTTGACACGACCTACAAGACCAACAAGTTCCACATGCCTCTCGCCGTCTTCGTTGGAGTCAACCACCACCTCCAAAGTACAATATTCGCGGTGGCTCTCATCAGAGATGAAACAATACCGACTTTCGAGTAGGTGTTCCAGATGTTATTGCGTTGCATGAACAACAAGTGGCCAATCTGCATACTCACAGGTATGTTGAAAAAAAAGAGTGAAATTAAATAACAATGCAGTTCACTACCAACTTTTGTAGTCCAGTTCTTACATCCAATGAAAAAAAAAGAAAAAAAAGCAGAAAAAGGATATGCAGTTCTCTCAATAACTCGCTGCTTGGTTTTTTTTCAAAAATATGCAGATCAATGCCCCTCCATGGATGCCGCGATAAAAAGTACGCTAATAGGCACGCTGCACAAGTTATGCCGTTGTCATATACTGAAAAAAATACAAGGATCTCCTGTCCTTGCTGTACAAAGCGTATGAGAAATTCAAGGATGAGCTGACCTCCGTTCTCAACCACCCGCTGATGCCATCAGAGTTTGAACGCGCTTGGCATGAGCTCATGGAAAAGTATAACCTGCTAAATGATCAGATTATGAAGGCGCTCTGGACAGACAGAAAAGAATGGATATCGGCTTACTACAAGGAGGTGTTCTGTGCACGGATGACGTCGACATAGAGAAGTGAAAGCATGAACCGGATCTTGAAGAGGAACTTTGTCAAGGAAAGACACGACCTACACATCTTTGCGTCGCAGGTGGACAGGTGCATCTAGACAAGGAAGGGCGTCGAGCACGCGGAGACCATAGCTAACGAGGTATATAAACAGAGCAAAGTTTTTAAGATGGATGAGCAATTAATAAAAACACTACTCGCTTTCTTGATTTTTGCTGCGAAAAGACAACTACTTAACAGGTTTTCTTTGTTTCACAGACGGAAATAAAGACTACTACTCAGTTTGGTTTCGAGGTTCAGCTCTCCAAGATTTACACCAGGGCGGTCTTTGCTGACTTCAAGCAAGCGGACTACCGCCGCACTGCATTCAGATCAGAGCAGTCCACTGACAACCCGAAGAAATATTTGGTGCGCTACTACAACCGGTCTGATGATTTTGATTGGGCAAGACACGGGTTCCAGGTGGTTGCTGATGTGACGAACGGTATCAACGAATGCGAATGCAAGCTGTGGACACACACAGGTAGGTGAGACAGGAAAACAAAAAAAATAAGCACACAGAAAACATAATGAAGTTCACTTATTGCTGGTAGCAAAAAAGAGATGAAAAACAAAAAAATATTTAGTGAAGTTCACTATAGCAGCAGACCCAGGACCTATTTATAATGCAGTTCACAAAACCAAGAAATGAAAAAATGTTGCCTATTTATGTGAAGTTTGCTGGCACGAATAACCCAAAAAAAATTCTTTTGCTGCAGGCCTGTTCTGCGTGCACATCATTTGCATGTTGGATCAGCTGCGGGTGGACAAGATACCTGAAGAGTACATATTGAAGAGATACACACGTAACGCACGCCAAAATCCAACTTTTGACTGCAGAGACTATGAGCAAACTGCTCCAGATGGGAGTTCGATGTTCTGCCGTAGGAGACTACTTGCAGAAACTGCAATGGACCTGTCGAACAGGGGTGTCAAATCGGATAGAGGGTACAACAGAGCTTTAGCTGGGATGAGAGAACTCATATAAGAAGTGAACGTAATAAACGAAGAAGAAGAGGCAAAGAAGATCATGGATGCGCGGGGTGAAGAACAAGGAAAGGAGCACGAACATGCTGCTGATGGTGCAGTTCATAATATGGATGACACAATTCTTCCCCCGCCTGTTTCAAACACAAAAGGGAGAAAGAAAGAGAGCAAATCAACCAATAAAAAAGCTGCAGCAAATGAAAAAAGCCCTGAAAAAAATAGCAGGCCTGAGCCAGAACTGGACAGCGGAGGAAGACCACTGGGGGTAAGGATGTGTAAATCATGCAATAAGATTGCGGGGCACAACTCAAGAACATGTAAGGAGAGGCTGAAACAAAACCAGGCTGAAAATGCCACCACAAATCACCGAGCTGACCAACAAGATGATACGACAAAGAGAAGACTATGTAGCGTCTGCAACAAGAGAGAGAAGCATAACGCGAGAACTTGTCCAAATAGAACAGAGGAAAAAGATGAAGAAGATGACGAAGAAGATGCTGACAGAGAAGAGAGAGAGGAAGCGAGCAAAGCTGATGAAACTGAGGAGGAATGTGAGGAAGAAGAAGAAGAAGACGAGGAAGAAGAATAAGCAGATGAAGAAATCGAAGAACCATCATCAAAAATGAGGGGGAGAGACAGAACGCAGAATCCAGCGCGTAGTCAGGCATCGCGGTCGCACGGTCCCGTTACGAGGGGTAATCCGAACAACAAGAGCAAGACAGAAGCAGCAACAACCATTGAAACAAATGCAGTGCACAATCTGAGAAGAAGCAGCAAGAAAAGGACGTAGATCAACACATATGCAGTTTTACATTTAAAAAAAATATATTAACTTCATCCTTTATATATATCGTATCGTATATAATATACATAGCTTGTGTTCAGTGGACTAAAAAAAAGAATTCAACATGTAATACTGAAGTTCAAAAATGAATAGATACAACATATGTCATACATACTTTGTGACCAATGTGCTGCAGGGGGGTATGCTTGATAAAATGCAGTTCTCTTCTATATGAAAAGAAAATAAGATGAGAATGTCATTATCAGAATGTGGTTCTCTTCTGTATGAAAACACTGAGATCGAAATGTCATTTTGAGAATGCAGTTCTCTTCGTCGTATAGAATCTGACATGACCATGAATCAATACAGAACACAGTTAGAAAAGAAAAAAATGTAGAGTCAGACTAGGATTCACGTACACTGCAGTGCGTGCGTGGTGCATTTAAAGCTTGTAGTGCAGTACGCTTCGAGTACACAGTGCAGTGCGCTTAGTGCAAAAAAATGTAAAAAATTGACCTCTCCCTTAGCAGATACGGTTGATTTTCTGTCTTCTAATACAATCTTTCCAGAATTTTGAAACTCCACGACAAAACACGTTGAATTCGTCTTTGCAGTCCCATGTGATAAGGTGAGATGCAGTGCGGATGCGTATATTTAAAAAAAACTTGGCTGCTACTCATATGAGAGAATGCAGTGCGCTGCGAACATGTTACAACTCACAAGGAGGAGTTGGCTGAAAGCTCCATTATGTACATATTTGACATTGTCACCATCTGCCACCAAAAAAAACACAAAAACTAACTAGACCGGTATATACAAAAGCACACAGCATGGTGTTAACAGTTTTGCACATCGAGAACTACACACAGCGACCATACATTACTGTTTACATAAAGTTCTGGAGCACACACGAAAAAGACATCAACACACATAGAAAAAGATCTGGTATCATTTATGCCTCATCCTGCTCCTGCGAATCCAGTCTTGGAGAAAAGCCAAGAGAAATGCAGAGATTTCTTAGATCCTCCGGGAACTCGGTGACTACGACCATGTTTTCTGGGTGGAACAGAATCTGGAACAAAAACTCAGACTTCCAATCCTGAATAACAGCTTCCTGCGAGGAAGAAAAAAATAAAATAAACAAATATACAACATCATCTACAAAAAAAGAAACTCACAATAAAAATATCAAGGAATGAGGAGTTATTATTGGGTTAAAAAGAAGATACTTACACTACGCTTTGCTAATTTCACAACAAAGGTTTTGCCGTCGTAATACTGAGCCATCTTCAGAACATAAAAGCCGCACTCGTTGGGGCCCTGCTCAGGGGTGCCCAAATAGCTAGCTTTCTTTGAAACATCGACCCAGTCTACCGACTCCTTTCTCTTGTACTCCTTTTCTCCATAAACCTTCTTCAACAATGCAGTCATCCTGATCATCAGGTGGAAAATAAAAAATAAAACAAAAATACACATCACAACAAAAAAATTTCAACACGCGCACGCATGAAAAAAAAACAAGAAAGGTGAAAAAAGGAAATTTTTTACCATTTCAGCGCGGTCGTTGTGGTATTCAGACTTATGCCACCTCGTCGTTTGATCAACCGGTCCGCTCTACCTCCTAGTGTCATGAATGTCAAGGGTCTCACGGTGCCTATTCATCGTGTATAGCGAATAATGCTGGTCTTTCATCCGTGGTAACAGAATCTGATTTTGTTTCATCAAATTTGTTATGGGTTTAATGAGTGAAAAAGGATTACTGGAAAAAATTGGGAGAGAAAATAAATACAAAAAGGCTGAATAAAAGCAAATCTGATAACTTACTAATTTGCAATCAAGAAGGTTCTCGTCATCACGAACATAAAGTTTGAACTGCTTTGCTGCATCTTCGACGTTAAACTTGCCGTGGACAAAAGGCAACACAACATTTCCATCTTCATCTCTATTCGCGTGATCATTCATTTGAAGCACATACTGCGTGTGGGAAATTCACAAAAAGAACGTTAATGCAGTTCACCTTAAGATGTTCGCTCCGACGCTTAATAAAAAAACGGATCACGCTTCTCTAAAAACAGTATGTAGTTCACAAATTCTCACCATAAATTTGTTTCGTTTGAGATGCATGGGTTATACAGTTTTTTTTGTTCACTCCGACGCTTAATAAAAAAATGTATGCAGTTCAGTACATTCTAAAAACAAATTATTATACACTATTTACTGCAATTCACTCGAGCAGAAAAAAAATAAGAAAAAAGAGAAATACCATGATAAACAAAGGGGACAACAGAACGCGTTCCCCAGATCGATAAACCACATTCATACTCTCGTCATTCTTCCAGAACCTGATGATATGATCCATCAATTCCGAGTCCATAAAACCACCTTTGGTGAAAATTAAGAACATGTAGTCCACAGTCACGGTGTAGACTTCGATAGGATTCCTGTAAATGAAAAGCGCGCACCTGCACAAAAGAAACGGCGAAGGTGGGGGGGTTAGTAGCACAAAAGCAAAAACACAGAAAAGAACATTACACACATTAAAAATCAAAAAAATATAAAAAACTAACAAAAAAGAACTGACTCGCTGTATTTCTGCCTGAATTGTGTGCTCGTGATGAGTTGCAAGACTTTCCTCATCTCCACAAGATAGCTGAATCTCGCAGGATTCAACTTCTGTACAGGAGATCGAAACTTTGATGGCTTCTGCACAGGCCTCCTATTTGATAGAATTAGTGCCTCGCTGTCCGTCGGGCGTTCCACAGCTGCGCTCCTGGTCCTCCTAGGCACTGGTGGTGGCCTCTCAAAATCATCATAGCTATCTTCAGCATTAGGAGGGCTTGCAGCTTTCTTCCCATGCTTGACATTGACAGGAGATTTCTCAAGAGCTTTTTCATTCGAAGTGCCGGCGCCACTCAACATCTTACACACAGGTTCTTTCACAACCTTAACGGGGGGTTCATCAAGGACAACTTTCTGAATAGTTGCAGTATGAACCTGAGTTTCAAACAAGGAAATACCACCTTGGTGTGCGCCTTCATGAAAGCCTGCACAAAAAAAATGGATAATGAGCAAAATGAAAAAGAATCATCAAGTTCCCTAAGGAAAAGTCATTTTAAACACACAAATGGGGTTCTACTAAAAAGCTTAACAAAAGTAGTGGACCTCCCCTCTCTGTACCAATGAAGTTCACTTAATAAAAAAGGTGTGTGACTGAAAAAAAATGTAATAACCTTCTTTAAAAATTAAAAGTGATGTCAGGTCCAGACAGCAATGCGATGAGGTCAGCCAACTATAGAGCATAGCCTTCCTGATGTAGCCAATGTGCTCCTTCCCAAACTTGGCAATCGTTTCACCATCCCAGGTCTGCATGAATTGGAACATGTAAAATCTACAATCATGCCTGCAAAGAAAACCAATACAAAACACATTAATAATGCACTTCACTCAGTAATGAAAGTGCTACTGGTGTTAGTAAAACAATGCAGCTCCATACACACAAGAGACCGAGGGAGAACAACCAATAACACATTAGTAATGCAGTTCACTCAAGGGAAAAGGTGCTTCTAATTTAGTAAAAACAATGCAGCTCACTTACACAAAAAAACTGAAGGAGGAAAAAGAAAAAAAGGAGAACAGGTACAAACCCGCTTCCCTGTTGCGGGACATTAATATGAGTCAGCGCAAAGCCGTCCAGGGTGGGAGGGTTCAACGGCTCGTCGCAGCTTGCGCTGCCATCTTTCCAAACTTTTTTGATGTTCCTGACCATTTTCCTGAAGACAACATTTGCAGCAGCGCTGTCTCCTTCGTTCAATGAGTCAAGAAGCTCAAAACGCTTCTCTCGCAGGTTCAAAGTGACCAAGCAGTAGTGGCCTATCGCGTCCTTCATTGTTGCGGGAGGAGGGTCAAATGTTGCAAACAAAATCTGAAATAAAAAATAAAATAAAACAAACCAGATGAGAAATAATAGAAAAAACAGAAAACTTATTTTCAAGATGACAAAAAATGGTCAAGATGCGTTACCAAGTTTTTCTTGTCCACACGTTCCTCTGCCCTTGAAGAAAACATCTTTTTCAAAGCCCTATTTGTGGCACCGCCGTTCCAAATGGAATTCTGCAAAAAAGACAAAACCAAAGAGTTAATGAAAAATGGTTATAGCACAAATAAAAATTGGACGAGGGGATAAAATATAAATTAATGAAAATGCTTACACATAGGTTGTACGGGACAATCATAGTTTGAGATCCTTTGAACCTTTCAGCTAGCATAGAGACACCAATGTTTGCGAGGCGCGTGCTCAGCGTTCCATACGACCAAAAAGACTCGCCAACATGACCGATAGTAACATCACCAAACTCGCCCTTGAATGCAACTAGATGCCTTCAGACAAGAAGAAAAAAGCACAGCAAAAATTGATAAGATGGGAGCGTCCCTGAAAAAATAACATATTAATTAACCGGGGCGTAAGACAAAAAATATCATACTGCTTCTTCTTGTCCCTCCTAGCCCTCGTAACAGCGTCATACAACTCATTGTATCTTCTCATAAGAGCTGGATCAACCCTTGAAGGAGTAACAACAGGTAATTCCTCATCTGCATACAGAGTGGGAACAATATCAGATAATAAAACACACATGGTCCATTTCACCCCCGGGAAAAAGAACAAAAATAATGCAGTTCGCTTACCTTCGGTTTCAGAATAAACTTCCTTCTGCTGCTCATATACATCTTCGCTGAGCGTCAAGTGCTCCAGCCCGGTAATATCATCGTCAAGCGGCGCTTGATTGCTCATGTCCTGAGAGAGTCTTGGCTATTCCTCTTCAGAATCAATCGAAAATGTCTCAGCTGGGACTTTGTTTGTATCGGCTGGGAAAGCCAGATTGCCGACAGATTGATCGGGGGCGCGAGGGACGACACAAAATTTCTCAGGCACCTCGTCGCCAACCAACAAAACAGTAGGCCCAACAACACCATCAATGCCAGCAGATGTCCCGGCATCGTCAAATCCGACTCTACGAGTTCCTTCTGTCTCTTCTGCAACATCAACTGTAACACCAGGAGCTCCTTCTTTCTATTCATGCTTATCACAATCCAGGATATCCTCCCTTCCTTCTCTCTCTTGTGCCTTATCAGCCTCAACAGGACACTCCCCTCCTTATCTACCTTCTGCTTTATCAACCTCCGCATCAGGCTCCTCCCCTCCTCTCCCTTCCACATTATCATCCCCAATGTTGCGCTCCGCTTGGATTTCAACATTTAATCCGCAGTTCTGATGAGTTAAAAAATAAAACACATTACACAAAAAAGCTAGAATGTAGTTCACTAATAAAACGGACCATGAAGATCCCACGAAAAATAAAAAATAAAACACAAAAATGCAAAAATTCTCTATACTCACCAGGGAAGCGTCGTCGCCTTCCATCTCTTTACACTTGTCAGCCTCCTCATCCTTGCCAGCGTCGTCACCATCTGCCTCCTTTCCATGTATCTCCACGTTTGATTCGGCAACCTAAAAAACATTAAAACATAAATAAAACTATTATCCAAATCTGCAGTTCTACAACTAAACAACCAACACCAGATCATGCAGTCCACTGCTAAAAAAAGATGATGCCTCTTCTCTAAACAACAACTGCAGTGCACTACCACTTCTGGTGCACAAAAAACAAAATAAGTTAAAAACTGCAGTTCGCTGCCACTGCTGGTGCAAAAAAAATATGATTGTTTGTTTTGGACACTACAAAAAAATCAAACAATGAAGTTCACTGTAACAAAAAAAAGGAAGAAATCAAACCTTGTCGATGACAACTTCGTCAATAGGATTGTCTTTGGCAGCTTCGTCAACGGGGGATAATGGCCTGTCAAACAAGTAATCAGAATCAACACCGTCGTGGTCCTGGTGGTCGTTAACACGACAAGCGTTAGCCTTGGAAGATTCTCCAACACACTGCGAAAAGAAAAAAAGGATAGAAAAACAAATAGTCAATACCACAAACGCACAGAAAAAATAGATAACAAAATATGGGTAAAAAAACTGTTCACATATGGAAAAAAGACATACATCCACATCTGCGGGGTCGGGCAAAGAAGGCCGGACAACATCTTCATGCCTGTTCATTTCCTTCACGATTGCATCCGCTTCCTGCTCATACGTAGCACACCTGTCATCCTGATACTGCTTAAAATGAACAAATGAAGATCTGATATTCGTTACAACCTGCTTAAGGAATTCAAGCTGCCCACGGTCTAAGTTATGAGCGGCCTCGATTTCTGCTTCAGAAGGGCCTTTGCCTTCAGGAAAAAACCCGGCAATATTCCTCATCCTGGAACCGGATGTTGGGAAATCACTAGTAATATTGATGACCCTATCGAGAAGCTCATCGACCTGAACAAATTTATTACGATCAGCAGAAGCATGGCCAGAAAAACCTCCAGCAGCCGCCCTAGCGAAACCACGACCCCGTCGAATTGGAGCCGCCCTAGCAAGAGGCTCACAAAACATTTCAGGCGCTTCGGCAATTGCAGTCCGCTTGTACACAATGTCCACTTCCGCCTTCCACTGAAAAAATTAACAAAAAAAAGAGATGCAGTTCACAAAAAAAATTACATAAGAGGTTCACATTTAGCATGCGCAAAAAAAAGGAATAAAAACAAAAACAAAGGATGGCTATGCACTCACCGGCAGCTTGCCAAACTTGTAAGAGTCCAGGTGTATCTTTCCCCTGACAACGATGTCGGCGTTGTGAATCTTCTTCAACTGCACATGGGACAGTATTGCGGCGCGTGGAGTGCGTTTATCCATCACCGATACTTTTCGAAGATTCAACGAATCCAGGTACATGAACAGGGGAACTTTGGTGCAACCCTCAGCGCAGTTCTGCTTGCTCCCTTTAGAATTCCACTTGTACACAGCGGCCTGCAGCTCATCGACAACAAGCTGACAAAAGTCCATGCTAGCCATAGATGCAATATCCAAGTTTTCAACCATAGTAGCTACCCTGGACAACCGAGTTGCGGGGCTAGGACAAAGCAAGCACTGGAAGACAATGAGAAAAAAAACTTTCACCGTCTTATCAACCTTCGCAGGGTCCGCAGCCAGCGTGCGAAGTAAGATAAGGAGGTCCTTCGCATCTATGCTACGAGAATGGTTGAAACCGAGTTCATCCTTCAGATTAGTCAGCGAATCATCATGGCCGCTGGCAGCAGGCCTGGGAGCAGTGTGAGAACCCATAGGGAAGTCAAAAATGTGATGGACAGCCTCACGATTGATTTCCAGAACCTTGTTTGGCCTGCAGTCCAATCTCATCGTGTCGGGGTCGATCTTTCCCATCAGCTTGCACATCAAGACACGAGAAACATTCTTCTCTAATTTCAGGTCAAAGACAATGCCGAAACCTTCTTGCCGCACCAAAGTTATGTGCGCCTCACCCAGCAAAGCGACAGCTTTGATTACGTTTGGAATGGACAGCCGAACAGTCTTGTTGAAACGCCATTCATGCGCAACATCATCTTCAGACCTCTTCCTCTTCGTACTCTTAGCAGTCTACAAAAAAACAAAGAATAAAAAATGCAGATCACATCAGCAAACTCATGCCAAAAGAACTTAAAAAACAGAAGAAAAAGTAAATAAATAGCGTATACATTACTAACATCAACATCCTCCTCATCAGAATCACTGTCCAGAGCTTCTTCAGCTGCATTTTCCCGCGCAGGCTTAGATCGACGCTCAGAATCAACACCAGAGTGATCGTCTGCACGTCTCCGTTTTCCTTGAATCCCACCCACATCAACCTCGGCGTAATTAGGTCTCTTTGAGTAATCAACACGCGGGCTCCGGCGTGGAGAACTTAAACCTTGCTCTGCGACAGTGTTGAGTTTCCTCTTCACAGGATTCTTTGCGGGGGCAACTTTAGCAGACATCTTTGAATCTGCAATCCTCCTTCCTATCTCCTTACCCTCCCCTAACTTTACTTGCTTCGCCCTATGAGCCTTCACGAAAGTATTACCGAGCGCAATAGCTTTCTGCCTTCTCCTCTCAACATCAGCTGCAATTTGATCAGGGACCATCCAATCCTGTGTAACTGGCTCTGTGCCATCAACATATTGCGATTGGGTTTCACTCAATTCAGGTGGAATGTTGCCCTGATCAGATGTACCGCCACCGACAACATCGGCTGTGAAATAACGTGTAATCAAATAGTTAAAGCCACCACCCCCTGACCCACCAGAAGATAAAACTGTGGGTGAGAAAAAACATAAGAAAAGATGTGTGTGTGAGATGAAGACCTAAACTTAATGCAACTCATATCAACTTGGAAAACACAAAAAATGTAGAAATGTAGTGCACTTTTCCAGCAGTTTATGTTTAACAATTAAAAACATAACAGTAAACCCAAAAAATGCAGTTCATGTCGCTTGAATATCATATTCACGCGTGTCTGAAAGTGGACATTGGTAAAGGGATATATGATGCAGTGCAATAATTCGTTCAAGTGACCAATTGACCGCATATAAAAAAAAGAAGTGCGCTTAGATATGCAAAACAAAACAAATTCATGCAGTTCTGTGAGAGGCAAAAACTAAAACTTAAGGCAGCTCATATCAATTTCGCAAACCGCATAGATGATAGACAAAAAAAATACAAAGCAGTGTCCAAAATGCGGTGCTCTTTTAGCAGTTTATGTTTAACAAAAAAACATAACAACTAACTTAATGTCCTTCCAAAAAAGTAAAAACAATTAACTTGACGCAGTTCATATCAGTTTGTCACACGTGTCTTAAAAAATGGGCCTTACTAAAAAGGAATCTAAGATGAAGTGCACTATTTCGTTCAACAAAAGAAGTAAATTGACCCTGAATGAAAAATGCAGTTCACTTTGATGTAGTTACCAGATGGAGAAGCCGTTCTAACTGGTGATGCATCAATTGGGGAGGAAGAAGCCATGTTGTGCCTCCAATCAGCTAGGGATAATAATTAAACCCTAGACAGCAAACCCCAAATTCAGGCAGAGAAGAACTTTCAATCCATAGGGCGTTGCAGTTTCAAGCATACAAAACAACCTTAAGAAGAGAATGCTGGCACGAAAAATAACCCTAGCACAAGATCTGGAATGGATTAGGGGCGATTTGGGGCTCACCGTGGGACGAAGTGACGGCCGGACGAGGCGGGTGCGGACGGCAACGGCGGAGGAAGCGCCCTACGGACCGCGGCGGCTGCGGGTGTCGTCGCCCTCCACCACGAGAGAGCCCCTACGGACGGCGGCGGCTGCGGGCGTCGTCGCTCTCCACCACGAGAGCATGAGGGCGGGGGGGATTTCTGTGCGGGCACGGGGGAGAGGGAAGCGGAAGCGGGCAAGGGGGCTGCAAGAGAGACTTAATGAATAAAAGGCCGACCGACAGGCCCACAGGTCATAGACAAAAAATAAAAAAACGTCTCGGTGTTGTAACACGATGCAGTTCGCTTACGAAAAACCGCCACGGCTTCTGAAGCGTTGCAGTTCGTTTACGGGAAACGATTCCGCTTCTGAAGCGATGCAGTTCGCTTAAGGGGGACGATTCGGTTCGCCTGCCCTAAAATAAATGCGCCCACTATCACCCGAAGCGCCGCGCCCCACCTCCTCTATCCCGCCGGTTGCACGCCGCACGAACGCCACGATCATCACGAACCCACGATCGCCAACACGGTTGGGAGACGAGATCGTGCCCTCGGCAGAACTTGCTGCCGCTCCCATTTAAATCCCGCGCTCCATCAACCAGACCGTCCGCACAAACACACGACGCTGCCCCTTCCTCCTCCTCTTCCTCCTCTTTGCAGCAATGGGGTTCACCAGGACCTACGACGACGTGCTTGTGCACGGGAACACGAAGCTGAAGGTGATCTACACCACCGACGTCGCCGCCATGGCGACGTACGTTGAAGAGTTCAAGACAGTTCTCCAGCGGCGCCGCCAGAAGATCGTCGGCATCGACGTGGAGTACACACCCGACCACAGCAGGGCAGCCCTGGTTCAACTATCCATCGGCAAGTACCAGCCAGTGCTTCTTTCCCAGGTATGTGGTACATTGGGCGAGAGATGCATCCCCTTCGACAGGTTCCTCGGCGACCCAAGGTAAGCAATTCTCTCTGCCGAGTACGTGTTGCAGTTCTATGTGCCTATGTATGCAGTTCCGAAAGGTATAACTTGCGGTTCACTTTCCTTAGGTTCGAGTTCGCTGGCTTCGCCATCAAGCAGGACAAGGAGAAGCTCTCACGCTGCAACCTCCACATCCCCAACTTCGTCGACATCCAGACGAACTGGAGGGTGACTGATGGAACGAAGCCACTGGACTCGCTTGGCGATGTAGCTGCTGCCATCATCGACGACGAGTACGCAGACATGAAGATGAAAATTTCAGACCAGGACCACAGCCTGTGGACTTCGATTCTCAGCACCAGGCACATCGAGTATGCTGCCAAGGATGCCTACACTGCGTTCGAGGTATGGAACCGAATCACCACAATGAAGAAAGGCCTCGCGCGCGCTGAAACAGAGAAGACCAGGAAGCGCCCGAGGTCATCCTGGAGGGGGTGGGGCAAGGGGGCATCAACTTCCACCTCCAACTCCAACGGGTGGAACTCGTGAAGTAGGCCAGATGCTGAAAGCCAAGGATTCCTGTCGCAAGTGCTCGATTAGTTTCCCTCTGCGTATGTAGATTAGTTTGCTTTCGTTGTAGTTTGCTTTGGGACAATGTTTGCTTATGTTGTGTTAGTTTGCTTGATGATGCACTATGTTAATTATGAGCGCAGAACCTTGGTTTCTATCTATCAACTATATGCAGTTCTCAGTAGTCTGTTTTCAATATGTATATTGCTTCAAACTGCTGCTGTAGCTAGGATACACATAAAAAACAAAACTATCAGAGCAGTTCACATAGAGTATTCTTTCACAAAACTGCTGCTATTAAGAAGGTTGATGCAGTCCTCTTTTATTAAAAAAACTCTAGTTCCGTATGTGGGTTAAAAAAAGAAAAGCTCGGTGGGGGTTTCCAGTATGTATGTTCTTCAACTGCTGTTGCTGATAGGATGCACATGAAAAACTATATGTAAAAAGCAGTTCACTTATACTCAGAATTCTTATACGAAAATACACAAGAAGCCACGCAAAAAATGTCAAATTATTACAACAAAAATGTCTCATGCTGCTACTGCTCAAGCAAGACTGATCTAAAGCAAATTTAACACTTTGCATGCCTATAAAACATAGCCATAACAACATCCCCAGCCTGAAGACCATCTTCCTCCACAAATTCCTTCCAGCCATCTTTGAGAACCAAACAATCATCAGAGCCAACAGAATACATAACATCAACATCATGATATCCATTCTTGCTGACCAAAACCAAATTAACACAGCTTTCTGTTACCCAGACTAGACCAGAAGGGAATTTTTGCAAGCAAAACAACAAGAACAGAAAAAAATAAGAACAAATAAGAAAAAGATTACAATCTTTCAGAAACTAAATTGCTGCTACAATCTTCATAAAAAAATATTGATGTCAAAACATAATAATATTGACTAGACAAAATTGTTGCTGCTCCTACAATGTTCATAATAAAACTTCTGTGTGAAAAAGCAGTTCACTTATACTTAGCGAAAAAATATTTCTTCAGAAACTAATACTACTACAAAACTTCAGATAGTGTTAACTACAAACAACACATGAAAAAGAATATGCGAGAAATACATACCCATGAAACACTGACATCATCGTCAGTCATCTGATGGACGAATGGAGCCCGAAATCCAATACCTGTAGAATATAGAAGGGAACAAAGCGCGTTGTGCCGCTGCCTCTGGTTCAGAACCAAACCTTCGGAAAAAACGCATGTCTCCAGCATGGGCTCCAACCTTGCCAGGCAGCCGCACGCGCAATCCATTGCCAGGCGAAAAACAAATCTGGTTGGGAGAAAAACAGATCGCGGAAGAGTGGCGCCGCCAGGGATAAGGTGAGATGGGAGCCGCCAGGGATAAGGTGGGAGGGGAGCTAATTGACCCACCAGTATATATATGTGTAAAAGAAACAACATAAAAAAAACGACAAATAAAGCAGTGCGGTTACATAACAATGTGCATTTCGCATTGCATATTACTGCAGTCCACTGCGCTTGACCAAGGAAAAAAACTTATCAAACTAGTCCCCCCACACCCTCGTGGCTGTAATGCAGTTCATACAGGCTCGAATTGCATATTAATGCAGTTCGCCGCGCTACAAAAATTCACCGCGCGTTGCATATTACAGCAGTTCACCGCGCATTGCATATTACTGCAGTCCACCGCTCTTGACCATGATTCACAGATGAAAAACACAGCCTGGAATGCAGTTCTAACAACTATATAATGCAAAAAAATCTCAAAAAACATTTTTGAGAAACGACCAGAGCCAGTGGCGCCCGCAAAAAACATGGACAAAAAACTTAAATTATTCAAAATTAACAACTTAATCCGCTCCAATTCATACGGATAGATCAAAGGTAGCCCGTAATTGCCAAAAACAACAGAATATTACATACAAAACGCAACAATTTCGATCCGGACGGGGAAGAACAGAGAACAGACGTTTTTCCGCTAGAACAGAGAGATACTCGACAAATTATACTGAAATTTCAATCCTATTAACAGATTAATCTGTCGCTGAATAACACAAACATCAACGCGATAATGGTAACACACTAGGACCATGCTATAAAATCGAATACGAACAGCCAGCAGCAAGATGCGAAACTCCTCCACCAGCGGAAGAACGGACGCAGATCCGCCAAATCAAAGGATTTCCGTCGTTTTCTCGCTGAATTCAGTGCTTAACCACATATTAAATCAGCGCACACACAAATAAACCAATAGAAATCGATCAAACTAGCTAGAAACGCTGCTCCATGAAGATTTCCTGCTGCCCCTCTATGTGGTTCGCAACAGAAGAATGTAGCAGTGCGCATAGTTTTCCAATGCAGTTTTTCAATGCAGTTCAGAAGTGTTATGAGAATATTATTCTCATAATGTTATGAGAATAGACCGGCTGTATATATATATATATATATATATATATATATATATATAT